>JAWZYT010000332.1:972500-1024946 GCA_034508575.1 Petrolisthes manimaculis
GTCAGGTAAGGTTAGGTTAGGTTAGGTAAGGGTAAGGTTAGGTCAGGCCAGGCTAAATTTCCAAATTATGTTTGTATGTCATGGAGAGAAACACCATAGATGAAAAGTGTGTTCGAATGGTCCATAATAGTGGGTAATGATACTACTACTACTATTACTACTACTACTAATACTACTGATAATACTAATACTACTACTAATACTAATACTACTGATAATAATAATAATAATAATAACAACAACAACAACAATACTACTACTACTACTAATACTACTACTAATAATAATACCGGTACTAATAATATTATGAATAATTAATGCACTAACTTTTTCTTCATTTCTAAAACACGTTTTTTTGGCCCAAAAAGTCGATTTGTACTGTGCTAGAAAAAATTCAATTTTCAGGCAAAAAAAATGCTAAAACACGTTTTTTTGGCTCAAAAAGTCGATTTGTACTGTGCTAGAAAAATTTCAATTTTCAGGCAAAAAAAATGCTAAAACACGTTTTTTTGGCCCAAAAAGTCGATTTGTACTGTGCTAGAAAAATGTCAATTTTCAGGCAAAAAAAATGCTAAAACACGTTTTTTTGGCCCAAAAAGTCGATTTGTACTGTGCTAGAAAAATTTCAATTTTCAGGCAAAAAAAATGCTAAAACACGTTTTTTTGGCCCAAAAAGTCGATTTGTACTGTGCTAGAAAAATTTCAATTTTCAGGCAAAAAAAAATGCTAAAACACGTTTTTTTGGCCCAAAAAGTCGATTTGTACTGTGCTAGAAAAATTTCAATTTTCAGGCAAAAAAAATGCTAAAACACGTTTTTTTGGCCCAAAAAGTCGATTTGTACTGTGCTAGAAAAAATTCAATTTTCAGGCAAAAAAAATGCTAAAACACGTTTTTTTGGCCCAAAAAGTCGATTTGTACTGTGCTAGAAAAATTTCAATTTTCAGTCAAAAAAAATGCTAAAACACGTTTTTTTGGCCCAAAAAGTCGATTTGTACTGTGCTAGAAAAATTTCAATTTTCAGGCAAAAAAAATGCTAAAACACGTTTTTTTGGACCAAAAAGTCGATTTGTACTGTGCTAGAAAAATTTCAATTTTCAGGCAAAAAAAATGCTAAAACACGTTTTTTTGGCCCAAAAAGTCGATTTGTACTGTGCTAGAAAAATTTCAATTTTCAGGCAAAAAAAATGCTAAAACACGTTTTTTTGGCCCAAAAAGTCGATTTGTACAGTGCTAGAAAAATTTCAATTTTCAGGCAAAAAAAATGCTAAAACACGTTTTTTTGGCCCAAAAAGTCGATTTGTACTGTGCTAGAAAAATTTCAATTTTCAGGCAAAAAAAATGCTAAAACACGTTTTTTTGGACCAAAAAGTCGATTTGTACTGTGCTAGAAAAATTTCAATTTTCAGGCAAAAAAAATGCTAAAACACGTTTTTTTGGCCCAAAAAGTCGATTTGTACTGTGCTAGAAAAATTTCAATTTTCAGGCAAAAAAAATGCTAAAACACGTTTTTTTGGCCCAAAAAGTCGATTTGTACTGTGCTAGAAAAAATTCAATTTTCAGGCAAAAAAAATGCTAAAACACGTTTTTTTGGCCCAAAAAGTCGATTTGTACTGTGCTAGAAAAATTTCAATTTTCAGGCAAAAAAAATGCTAAAACACGTTTTTTTGGCCCAAAAAGTCGATTTGTGCATGCATCTTCGATACCCGTTTATATCCCAAATTTAGCCTAAAAACACCGAAAAATCGAGTTTTTTGGGTCTCAGAAGCGATTTTTACTGTGCTAGAAAAATTTCAATTTTCAGGCAAAAAAAATG
Source organism: Petrolisthes manimaculis (assembly GCA_034508575.1). Classification (NCBI taxonomy): domain Eukaryota; kingdom Metazoa; phylum Arthropoda; class Malacostraca; order Decapoda; family Porcellanidae; genus Petrolisthes; species Petrolisthes manimaculis. The sequence continues at coordinate 974,315 of JAWZYT010000332.1, forward strand.
CTAAAACACGTTTTTTTGGCCCAAAAAGTCGATTTGTACTGTGCTAGAAAAATTTCAATTTTCAGGCAAAAAAAATGCTAAAACACGTTTTTTTGGCCCAAAAAGTCGATTTGTACTGTGCTAGAAAAATTTCAATTTTCAGGCAAAAAAAATGCTAAAACACGTTTTTTTGGCCCAAAAAGTCGATTTGTACTGTGCTAGAAAAATTTCAATTTTCAGGCAAAAAAAATGCTAAAACACGTTTTTTTTGGCCCAAAAAGTCGATTTGTACTGTGCTAGAAAAATTTCAATTTTCAGACAAAAAAAATGCTAAAACACGTTTTTTTGGCTCAAAAAGTCGATTTGTACTGTGCTAGAAAAATTTCAATTTTCAGGCAAAAAAAATGCTAAAACATGTTTTTTTGACCCAAAAAGTCGATTTGTACTGTGCTAGAAAAATTTCAATTTTCAGGCAAAAAAAATGCTAAAACACGTTTTTTTAGCCCAAAAAGTCGATTTGTACTGTGCTAGAAAAATTTCAATTTTCAGGCAAAAAAAATGCTAAAACACGTTTTTTTGGCCCAAAAAGTCGATTTGTACTGTGCTAGAAAAATTTCAATTTTCAGGCAAAAAAAATGCTAAAACACGTTTTTTTGGCCCAAAAAGTCGATTTGTGCATGCATCTTCGATGCCCGTTTATATCCCAAATTTAGCCTAAAAACACCGAAAAATCGAGTTTTTTGGGTCTCAGAAGCGATTTGTACTGTGCTAGAAAAAATTCAATTTTCAGGCAAAAAAAATGCTAAAACACGTTTTTTTTGGCCCAAAAAGTCGATTTGTACTGTGCTAGAAAAATTTCAATTTTCAGGCAAAAAAAATGCTAAAACACGTTTTTTTGGCCCAAAAAGTCGATTTGTACTGTGCTAGAAAAATTTCAATTTTCAGGCAAAAAAAATGCTAAAACACGTTTTTTTGGCCCAAAAAGTCGATTTGTACTGTGCTAGAAAAATTTCAATTTTCAGGCAAAAAAAAAAATGCTAAAACACGTTTTTTTGGCTCAAAAACTCGATTTGTACTGTACTAGAAAAATTTCAATTTTCAGGCAAAAAAAATGCTAAAACACGTTTTTTTTGCCCAAAAAGTCGATTTGTACTGTGCTAGAAAAATTTCAATTTTCAGGCAAAAAAAATGCTATAACACGTTTTTTTGGCCCAAAAACTCGATTTGTACTGTGCTAGAAAAATTTCAATTTTCAGGCAAAAAAAATGCTAAAACACGTTTTTTTTGGCCCAAAAAGTCGATTTGTACTGTGCTAGAAAAATTTCAATTTTCAGGCAAAAAAAATGCTAAAACACGTTTTTTTGGCCCAAAAAGTCGATTTGTACTGTGCTAGAAAAATGTCAATTTTCAGGCAAAAAAAATGCTAAAACACGTTTTTTTGGCCCAAAAAGTCGATTTGTACTGTGCTAGAAAAATTTCAATTTTCAGGCAAAAAAAATGCTAAAACACGTTTTTTTGGCCCAAAAAGTCGATTTGTACTGTGCTAGAAAAATTTCAATTTTCAGGCAAAAACAATGCTAAAACACGTTTTTTTGGCCCAAAAAGTCGATTTGTACTGTGCTAGAAAAATTTCAATTTTCAGGCAAAAAAAATGCTAAAACACGTTTTTTTGGCCCAAAAAGTCGATTTGTACTGTGCTAGAAAAATTTCAATTTTCAGGCAAAAAAAATGCTAAAACATGTTTTTTTGGCTCAAAAACTCGATTTGTACTGTGCTAGAAAAATTTCAATTTTCAGGCAAAAAAAAAATGCTAAAACACGTTTTTTTGGCTCAAAAACTCGATTTGTACTGTACTAGAAAAATTTCAATTTTCAGGCAAAAAAAATGCTAAAACACGTTTTTTTGGCCCAAAAAGTCGATTTGTACTGTGCTAGAAAAATTTCAATTTTCAGGCAAAAAAATTGCTAAAACATGTTTTTTTGGCCCAAAAAGTCGATTTGTACTGTGCTAGAAAAATGTCAATTTTCAGGCAAAAAAAATGCTAAAACACGTTTTTTTGGCCCAAAAAGTCGATTTGTACTGTGCTAGAAAAATTTCAATTTTCAGGCAAAAAAAATGCTAAAACACGTTTTTTTGGCCCAAAAAGTCGATTTGTACTGTGCTAGAAAAAATTCAATTTTCAGGCAAAAAAAATGCTAAAACACGTTTTTTTGGCCCAAAAAGTCGATTTGTACTGTGCTAGAAAAATTTCAATTTTCAGGCAAAAAAAATGCTAAAACACGTTTTTTTGGCCCAAAAAGTCGATTTGTACTGTGCTAGAAAAATTTCAATTTTCAGGCAAAAAAAATGCTAAAACACGTTTTTTTGGCCCAAAAAGTCGATTTGTACTGTGCTAGAAAAATTTCAATTTTCAGGCAAAAAAAATGCTAAAACACGTTTTTTTGGCCCAAAAACTCGATTTGTACTGTGCTAGAAAAATTTCAATTTTCAGGCAAAAAAAATGCTAAAACACGTTTTTTTGGCCCAAAAAATCGATTTGTGCATGCATCTTCGATACCCGTTTATATCCCAAATTTAGCCTAAAAACACCGAAAAATCGAGTTTTTTGGGTCTCAGAAGCGATTTGTACATGTCAACACTGTTCTAGAAAAAAATCAATTTTCAGGTAAAAAAAAATGCTAAAACACGTTTTTTTGGCCCAAAAAGTCGATTTGTGCATGCATCTTCGATACCCGTTTATATCCCAAATTTAGCCTAAAAACACCGAAAAGTCGAGTTTTTTGGGTCTCAGAAGCGATTTGTACTGTGCTAGAAAAATTTCAATTATCAGGCAAAAAAAATGCTAAAACACGTTTTTTTGGCCCAAAAAGTCGATTTGTGCATGCCTCTTCGATACCCGTTTATATCCCAAATTTAGCCTAAAAATACCGAAAAATCGAGTTTTTTGGGTCTCAGAAGCCATTTGTACATGTCTACACTGTTCTAGAAAAAAATCAATTTTCTGGCAAAATAAATGCTAAAACACGTTTTTTGGCCCAAAAAGTCGATTTGTGCATGCATCTTCGATACCCGTTTATATCCCAAATTTAGCCAAAAAACACCGAAAAATCGAGTTTTTTGGGTCTCAGAAGCGATTTGTACTGTGTTAGAAAAATTTCAATTTTCAGGCAAAAAAAATGCTAAAACACGTTTTTTTGGCCCAAAAAGTCGATTTGTGCATGCATCTTCGATACCCGTTTATATCCCAAATTTAGCCTAAAAACACCGAAAAATCGAGTTTTTTGGGTCTCAGAAGCGATTTGTACTGTGTAAGAAAAAAATCAATTTTCAGGCAAAAAAAATGCTAAAACACGTTTTTTTGGCCCAAAAAGTCGATTTGTGCATGCATCTTCGATACCCGTTTATATCCCAAATTTAGCCTAAAAATACCGAAAAATCGAGTTTTTTGGGTCTCAGAAGCGATTTGTACTGTGCTAGAAAAAAAATCAATTTTCAGGCAAAAAAAATGCTAAAACACGTTTTTTTGGACCAAAAAGTCGATTTGTGCATGCATCTTCGATACCCGTTTATATCCCAAATTTAGCCTAAAAACACCGAAAATCGAGTTTTTTGGGTCTCAGAAGTGATTTGTACCGTGCTAGAAAAATTTCAATTTTCAGGCAAAGAAAATGCTAAAACACGTTTTTTGGGCCAAAAAAGTCGATTTGTGCATGCATCTTCGATACCCGTTTATATCCCAAATTTAGCCTAAAAACACCGAAAATCTAATTTTTTGGGTCTCAGAAGCGATTTGTACATGTCAACACTGTTCTAGAAAAAAAATCAATTTTTAGGTAAAAAAAATGCTAAAACACGTTTTTTTGGCCCAAAAAGTCGATTTGTGCATGCATCTTCGATACCCGTTTATATCCCAAATTTAGCCTAAAAACACCGAAAAATCGAGTTTTTTGGGTCTCAGAAGCGATTTGTACTGTGCTAGAAAAATTTCAATTATCAGGCAAAAAAAATGCTAAAACACGTTTTTTTGGCCCAAAAAGTCGATTTGTGCATGCATCTTCGATACCCGTTTATATCCCAAATTTAGCCTAAAAACACCGAAAAATCGAGTTTTTTGGGTCTCAGAAGCCATTTGTACATGTCTACACTGTTCTAGAAAAAAATCAATTTTCTGGCAAAATAAATGCTAAAACACGTTTTTTGGCCCAAAAAGTCGATTTGTGCATGCATCTTCGATACCCGTTTATATCCCAAATTTAGCCAAAAAACACCGAAAAATCGAGTTTTTTGAGTCTCAGAAGCGATTTGTACTGTTCTAGAAAAAAATCAATTTTCAGGCAAAAAAAATGCTAAAACACGTTTTTTTGGCCCAAAAAGTCGATTTGTGCATGCATCTTCGATACCCGTTTATATCCCAAATTTAGCCAAAAAACACCGAAAAATCGAGTTTTTTGGGTCTCAGAAGCGATTTGTACTGTGTTAGAAAAATTTCAATTTTCAGGCAAAACAAATGCTAAAACACGTTTTTTTGGCCCAAAAAGTCGATTTGTGCATGCATCTTCGATACCCGTTTATATCCCAAATTTAGCCAAAAAATACCGAAAAATCGAGTTTTTTGAGTCTCAGAAATGATTTGTACTGTTCTAGAAAAAAATCAGTTTTCAGGCAAAAAAAAATGCTAAAACACGTTTTTTTGGCCCAAAAAGTCGATTTGTGCATGCATCTTCGATAACCGTTTATATCCCAAATTTAGCCTAAAAACACCGAAAAATCGATTTTTTTGGGTCTCAGAAGCGATTTGTACTGTGTTAGAAAAAATTCAATTTTCAGGCAAAAAAAATGCTAAAACACGTTTTTTTGGCCCAAAAAGTCGATTTGTGCATGCATCTTCGATACCCGTTTATATCCCAAATTTAGCCAAAAAACACCGAAAAATCGATTTTTTTGAGTCTCAGAAATGATTTGTACTGTTCTAGAAAAAAATCAATTTTCAGGCAAAACAAATGCTAAAACACGTTTTTTTGGCCCAAAAAGTCGATTTGTGCATGCATCTTCGATAACCGTTTATATCCCAAATTTAGCCTAAAAACACCGAAAAATCGAGTTTTTTGGGTCTCAGAAGCGATTTGTACTGTGTAAGAAAAAAATCAATTTTCAGGCAAAAAAAATGCTAAAACACGTTTTTTTGGCCCAAAAAGTCGATTTGTGCATGCATCTTCGATACCCGTTTATATCCCAAATTTAGCCTAAAAACACCGAAAAATCGAGTTTTTTGGGTTTCAGAAGCGATTTGTACATGTCTACACTGTTCTAGAAAAAAATCAATTTTCAGGCAAAAAAAATGCTAAAACACGTTTTTTTGGCCCAAAAAGTCGATTTGTGCATGCATCTTCGATACCCGTTTATATCCCAAATTTAGCCTAAAAACACCGAAAAACCGAGTTTTTTGGGTCTCAGAAGTGATTTGTACTGTGCTAAAAAAAATCAATTTTCAGGCAAAAAAAATGCTAAAACACGTTTTTTTTGCCCAAAAAGTCGATTTGTGCATGCATCTTCGATACCCGTTTATATCCCAAATTTAGCCTAAAAACACCGAAAAATCGAGTTTTTTTGGTCTCAGAAGCAATTTGTACATGTCTACACTGTTCTAGAAAAAAATCAATTTTCAGGCAAAAAAAATGCTAAAACACTTTTTTTTGGCCCAAAAAGTCGATTTGTGCATGCATCTTCGATACCCGTTTATATCCCAAATTTAGCCTAAAAACACCGAAAAATCGAGTTTTTTGGGTCTCAGAAGCGATTTGTACTGTTCTAGAAAAAAAACAATTTTCAGGCAAAAAAATGCTAAAACACGTTTTTTTGGCCCAAAAAGTCGATTTGTGCATGCATCTTCGATACCCGTTTATATCCCAAATTTAGCCTAAAAACACCGAAAAATCGAGTTTTTTGGGTCTCAGAAGCGATTTGTACATGTCAACACTGTTCTAGAAAAAAAACAATTTTCAGGTAAAAAAAATGCTAAAACACGTTTTTTTGGCCCAAAAAGTCGATTTGTGCATGCATCTTCGATACCCGTTTATATCCCAAATTTAGCCTAAAAACACCGAAAAACCGAGTTTTTTGGGTCTCAGAAGTGATTTGTACTGTGCTAAAAAAAATCAATTTTCAGGCAAAAAAAATGCTAAAACACGTTTTTTTTGCCCAAAAAGTCGATTTGTGCATGCATCTTCGATACCCGTTTATATCCCAAATTTAGCCTAAAAACACCGAAAAATCGAGTTTTTTGGGTCTCAGAAGCGATTAGTACTGTGCTAGAAAAATTTCAATTTTCAGGAAAAAAAAATGCTAAAACACGTTTTTTTGGCCCAAAAAGTCGATTTGTGCATGCATCTTCGATACCCGTTTATATCCCAAATTTAGCCTAAAAACACCGAAAAATCGAGTTTTTTGGGTTTCAGAAGCGATTTGTACATGTCTACACTGTTCTAGAAAAAAATCAATTTTCAGGCAAATAAATGCTAAAACACGTTTTTTTGGCCCAAAAAGTCGATTTGTGCATGCATCTTCGATACCCGTTTATATCCCAAATTTAGCCTAAAAACACCAAAAAACCGAGTTTTTTGGGTCTCAGAAGTGATTTGTACTGTGCTAAAAAAAATCAATTTTCAGGCAAAAAAAATGCTAAAACACGTTTTTTTTTGCCCAAAAAGTCGATTTGTGCATGCATCTTCGATACCCGTTTATATCCCAAATTTAGCCTAAAAACACCGAAAAATCGAGTTTTTTGGGTCTCAGAAGCGATTTGTACTGTGCTAGAAAAATTTCAATTTTCAGGCAAAAAAAATGCTAAAACACGTTTTTTTGGCCCAAAAAGTCGATTTGTGCATGCATCTTCGATACCCGTTTATATCCCAAATTTAGCCTAAAAAAACAGAAAAATCGAGTTTTTTGGGTCTCAGAAGCCATTTGTACATGTCTACACTGTTCTAGAAAAAAATCAATTTTCAGGCAAAAAAAAATGCTAAAACACGTTTTTTTGGCCCAAAAAGTCGATTTGTGCATGCATCTTCGATACCCGTTTATATCCCAAATTTAGCCTAAAAACACCGAAAAATCAAGTTTTTTGGGTCTCAGAAGCGATTTGTACATGTCTACACTGTTCTAGAAAAAAATCAATTTTCAGGTAAAAAAAATGCTAATACACGTTTTTTTGGCCCAAAAAGTCGATTTGTGCATGCATCTTCGATACCCGTTTATATCCCAAATTTAGCCTAGAAACACCGAAAAATCTAGTTTTTTGGGTCTCAGAAGCGATTAGTACTGTGCTAGAAAAATTTCAATTTTCAGGAAAAAAAAATTCTAAAACACGTTTTTTTGGCCCAAAAAGTCGATTTGTGCATGCATCTTCGATACCCGTTTATATCCCAAATTTAGCCTAAAAACACCGAAAAATTGTGTTTTTTGGGTCTCAGAAGCGATTTGTACATGTCTACACTGTTCTAGAAAAAAATCAATTTTCAGGCAAAAAAAAATGCTAAAACACGTTTTTTTGGCCCAAAAAGTCGATTTGTGCATGCATCTTCGATACCCGTTTATATCCCAAATTTAGCCTAAAAACACCGAAAAATCGAGTTTTTTGGGTCTCAGAAGCGATTTGTACATGTCTACACTGTTCTAGAAAAAAATCAATTTTCAGGCAAAAAAAATGCTAAAACACGTTTTTTTGGCCCAAAAAGTCGATTTGTGCATGCATCTTCGATACCCGTTTATATCCCAAATTTAGCCTAAAACACCGAAAAATCGAGTTTTTTGGGTCTCAGAAGCGATTTGTACTGTTCTAGAAAAAAATCAATTTTCAGGTAAAAAAAATGCTAAAACACGTTTTTTTGCCCCAAAAAGTCGATTTGTGCATGCATCTTCGATACCCGTTTATATCCCAAATTTAGCCTAAAAACACCGAAAAATCGAGTTTTTTGGGTCTCAGAAGTGATTTGTACTGTGCTAGAAAAATGTCAATTTTCAGGCAAAAAAAAGGCTAAAACACGTTTTTTTTGGCCCGAAAAGTCGATTTGTGCATGCATCTTCGATACCCGTTTATATCCCAAATTTAGCCTAAAAACACCGAAAAATCGAGTTTTTTGGGTCTCAGAAGCGATTTGTACTGTGCTAGAAAAATTTCAATTTTCAGGCAAAAAAAATGCTAAAACACGTTTTTTTTTGCCCAAAAAGTCGATTTGTGCATGCATCTTCGATACCCGTTTATATCCCAAATTTAGCCTAAAAACACCGAAAAACCGAGTTTTTTGGGTCTCAGTAGTGATTTGTACTGTGCTAAAAAAAAAATCAATTTTCAGGCAAAAAAAATGCTAAAACACGTTTTTTTTTTGCCCAAAAAGTCGATTTGTGCATGCATCTTCGATACCCGTTTATATCCCAAATTTAGCCTAAAAACACCGAAAAATCGAGTTTTTTGGGTCTCAGAAGCGATTTGTACTGTGCTAGAAAAATTTCAATTTTCAGGCAAAAAAAATGCTAAAACACGTTTTTTTGGCCAAAAAAGTCGATTTGTGCATGCATCTTCGATACCCGTTTATATCCCAAATTTAGCCTAAAAACACCGAAAAATCGAGTTTTTTGGGTTTCAGAAGCGATTTGTACATGTCTACACTGTTCTAGAAAAAAATCAATTTTCAGGCAAAAAAAATGCTAAAACACGTTTTTTTGGCCCAAAAAGTCGATTTGTGCATGCATCTTCGATACCCGTTTATATCCCAAATTTAGCCTAAAAACACCGAAAAACCGAGTTTTTTGGGTCTCAGAAGTGATTTGTACTGTGCTAAAAAAAATCAATTTTCAGGCAAAAAAAATGCTAAAACACGTTTTTTTTGCCCAAAAAGTCGATTTGTGCATGCATCTTCGATACCCGTTTATATCCCAAATTTAGCCTAAAAACACCGAAAAATCGAGTTTTTTTGGTCTCAGAAGCAATTTGTACATGTCTACACTGTTCTAGAAAAAAATCAATTTTCAGGCAAAAAAAATGCTAAAACACTTTTTTTTGGCCCAAAAAGTCGATTTGTGCATGCATCTTCGATACCCGTTTATATCCCAAATTTAGCCTAAAAACACCGAAAAATCGAGTTTTTTGGGTCTCAGAAGCGATTTGTACTGTTCTAGAAAAAAAACAATTTTCAGGCAAAAAAATGCTAAAACACGTTTTTTTGGCCCAAAAAGTCGATTTGTGCATGCATCTTCGATACCCGTTTATATCCCAAATTTAGCCTAAAAACACCGAAAAATCGAGTTTTTTGGGTCTCAGAAGCGATTTGTACATGTCAACACTGTTCTAGAAAAAAAACAATTTTCAGGTAAAAAAAATGCTAAAACACGTTTTTTTGGCCCAAAAAGTCGATTTGTGCATGCATCTTCGATACCCGTTTATATCCCAAATTTAGCCTAAAAACACCGAAAAACCGAGTTTTTTGGGTCTCAGAAGTGATTTGTACTGTGCTAAAAAAAATCAATTTTCAGGCAAAAAAAATGCTAAAACACGTTTTTTTTGCCCAAAAAGTCGATTTGTGCATGCATCTTCGATACCCGTTTATATCCCAAATTTAGCCTAAAAACACCGAAAAATCGAGTTTTTTGGGTCTCAGAAGCGATTAGTACTGTGCTAGAAAAATTTCAATTTTCAGGAAAAAAAAATGCTAAAACACGTTTTTTTGGCCCAAAAAGTCGATTTGTGCATGCATCTTCGATACCCGTTTATATCCCAAATTTAGCCTAAAAACACCGAAAAATCGAGTTTTTTGGGTTTCAGAAGCGATTTGTACATGTCTACACTGTTCTAGAAAAAAATCAATTTTCAGGCAAATAAATGCTAAAACACGTTTTTTTGGCCCAAAAAGTCGATTTGTGCATGCATCTTCGATACCCGTTTATATCCCAAATTTAGCCTAAAAACACCAAAAAACCGAGTTTTTTGGGTCTCAGAAGTGATTTGTACTGTGCTAAAAAAAATCAATTTTCAGGCAAAAAAAATGCTAAAACACGTTTTTTTTTGCCCAAAAAGTCGATTTGTGCATGCATCTTCGATACCCGTTTATATCCCAAATTTAGCCTAAAAACACCGAAAAATCGAGTTTTTTGGGTCTCAGAAGCGATTTGTACTGTGCTAGAAAAATTTCAATTTTCAGGCAAAAAAAATGCTAAAACACGTTTTTTTGGCCCAAAAAGTCGATTTGTGCATGCATCTTCGATACCCGTTTATATCCCAAATTTAGCCTAAAAAAACAGAAAAATCGAGTTTTTTGGGTCTCAGAAGCCATTTGTACATGTCTACACTGTTCTAGAAAAAAATCAATTTTCAGGCAAAAAAAAATGCTAAAACACGTTTTTTTGGCCCAAAAAGTCGATTTGTGCATGCATCTTCGATACCCGTTTATATCCCAAATTTAGCCTAAAAACACCGAAAAATCAAGTTTTTTGGGTCTCAGAAGCGATTTGTACATGTCTACACTGTTCTAGAAAAAAATCAATTTTCAGGTAAAAAAAATGCTAATACACGTTTTTTTGGCCCAAAAAGTCGATTTGTGCATGCATCTTCGATACCCGTTTATATCCCAAATTTAGCCTAGAAACACCGAAAAATCTAGTTTTTTGGGTCTCAGAAGCGATTAGTACTGTGCTAGAAAAATTTCAATTTTCAGGAAAAAAAAATTCTAAAACACGTTTTTTTGGCCCAAAAAGTCGATTTGTGCATGCATCTTCGATACCCGTTTATATCCCAAATTTAGCCTAAAAACACCGAAAAATTGTGTTTTTTGGGTCTCAGAAGCGATTTGTACATGTCTACACTGTTCTAGAAAAAAATCAATTTTCAGGCAAAAAAAAATGCTAAAACACGTTTTTTTGGCCCAAAAAGTCGATTTGTGCATGCATCTTCGATACCCGTTTATATCCCAAATTTAGCCTAAAAACACCGAAAAATCGAGTTTTTTGGGTCTCAGAAGCGATTTGTACATGTCTACACTGTTCTAGAAAAAAATCAATTTTCAGGCAAAAAAAATGCTAAAACACGTTTTTTTGGCCCAAAAAGTCGATTTGTGCATGCATCTTCGATACCCGTTTATATCCCAAATTTAGCCTAAAACACCGAAAAATCGAGTTTTTTGGGTCTCAGAAGCGATTTGTACTGTTCTAGAAAAAAATCAATTTTCAGGTAAAAAAAATGCTAAAACACGTTTTTTTGCCCCAAAAAGTCGATTTGTGCATGCATCTTCGATACCCGTTTATATCCCAAATTTAGCCTAAAAACACCGAAAAATCGAGTTTTTTGGGTCTCAGAAGTGATTTGTACTGTGCTAGAAAAATGTCAATTTTCAGGCAAAAAAAAGGCTAAAACACGTTTTTTTTGGCCCGAAAAGTCGATTTGTGCATGCATCTTCGATACCCGTTTATATCCCAAATTTAGCCTAAAAACACCGAAAAATCGAGTTTTTTGGGTCTCAGAAGCGATTTGTACTGTGCTAGAAAAATTTCAATTTTCAGGCAAAAAAAATGCTAAAACACGTTTTTTTTTGCCCAAAAAGTCGATTTGTGCATGCATCTTCGATACCCGTTTATATCCCAAATTTAGCCTAAAAACACCGAAAAACCGAGTTTTTTGGGTCTCAGTAGTGATTTGTACTGTGCTAAAAAAAAAATCAATTTTCAGGCAAAAAAAATGCTAAAACACGTTTTTTTTTTGCCCAAAAAGTCGATTTGTGCATGCATCTTCGATACCCGTTTATATCCCAAATTTAGCCTAAAAACACCGAAAAATCGAGTTTTTTGGGTCTCAGAAGCGATTTGTACTGTGCTAGAAAAATTTCAATTTTCAGGCAAAAAAAATGCTAAAACACGTTTTTTTGGCCAAAAAAGTCGATTTGTGCATGCATCTTCGATACCCGTTTATATCCCAAATTTAGCCTAAGAAAACCGAAAAATCGAGTTTTTTGGGTCTCAGAAGCCATTTGTACATGTCTACACTGTTCTAGAAAAAAATCAATTTTCAGGCAAAAAAAAATGCTAAAACACGTTTTTTTGGCCCAAAAAGTCGATTTGTGCATGCATCTTCGATACCCGTTTATATCCCAAATTTAGCCTAAAAACACCGAAAATCGAGTTTTTTGGGTCTCAGAAGCGATTTGTACATGTCTACACTGTTCTAGAAAAAAATCAATTTTCAGGCAAAAAAAATGCTAAAACACGTTTTTTTGGCCCAAAAAGTCGATTTGTGCATGCATCTTCGATACCCGTTTATATCACAAATTTAGCCTAAAAACACCGAAATATCGAGTTTTTTGGGTCTCAGAAGCGATTTGTACATGTCTACACTGTTCTAGAAAAATTTCAATTTTCAGGCAAAAAAAAAGCTAAAACACGTTTTTTTGGCCCAAAAAGTCGATTTGTGCATGCATCTTCGATACCCGTTTATATCCCAAATTTAGCCTAAAAACACCGAAAAATCGAGTTTTTTGGGTCTCAGAAGCGATTTGTACTGTGCTAGAAAAATTTCAATTTTCAGGCAAAAAAAATGCTAAAACACGTTTTTTTGGCCCAAAAAGTCGATTTGTGCATGCATCTTCGATACCCGTTTATATCCCAAATTTAACCTAAAAGCACCGAAAAATCGAGTTTTTTGGGTCTCAGAAGCGATTTGTACATGTCTACACTGTTCTAGAAAAAAATCAATTTTCAGGCAAAAAAAATGCTAAAACACGTTTTTTTTGGCCCAAAAAGTCGATTTGTGCATGCATCTTCGATACCCGTTTATATCCCAAATTTAGCCTAAAAACACCGAAAAATCGAGTTTTTTGGGTCTAAGAAGCGATTTGTACTGTGCTAGAAAAATTTCAATTTTCAGGCAAAAAAAATGCTAAAACACGTTTTTTTGGCCAAAAAAGTCGATTTGTGCATGCATCTTCGATACCCGTTTATATCCCAAATTTAGCCTAAAAACACCGAAAAATCGAGTTTTTTGGGTCTCAGAAGCGATTTGTACTGTGCTAGAAAAATTTCAATTTTCAGGCAAAAAAAAAGCTAAAACACGTTTTTTTGGCCCAAAAAGTCGATTTGTGCATGCATCTTCGATACACGTTTATATCCCAAATTTAGCCTAAAAACACCGAAAAATTGAGTTTTTTGGGTCTCAGAAGCGATTTGTACATGTCTACACTGTTCTAGAAAAAAAACAATTTTCAGGCAAAAAAAAATGCTAAAACACGTTTTTTTGGCCCAAAAAGTCGATTTGTGCATGTATCTTCGATACCCGTTTATATCCCAAATTTAGCCTAAAAACACCGAAAAATCGAGTTTTTTGGGTCTCAGAAGCGATTTTTACTGTGCTAGAAAAAATTCAATTTTCAAGCAAAAAAAATGCTAAAACGAGTTTTTTTGGCCCAAAAAGTCGATTTGTGCATGCATCTTCGATACCCGTTTATATCCCAAATTTAGCCTAAAAACACGGAAAAATCGAGTTTTTTGGGTCTCAGAAGCGATTTGTACATGTCTACACTGTTCTAGAAAAAAATCTATTTTCAGGCAAAAAAAAATGCTAAAACACATTTTCTTGGCCCAAAAAGTCGATTTGTGCATGCATCTTCGATACCTGTTTATATCCCAAATTTAGCCTAAAAACACCGAAAAATCGAGTTTTTTGGGTCTCAGAAGCGATTTGTACTGTGTAAGAAAAAAATCAATTTTCAGGCAAAAAAAATGCTAAAACACGTTTTTTTGGCCCAAAAAGTCGATTTGTGCATGCATCTTCGATACCCGTTTATATCCCAAATTTAGCCTAAAAATACCGAAAAATCGAGTTTTTTGGGTCTCAGAAGCGATTTGTACTGTGCTAGAAAAAAAATCAATTTTCAGGCAAAAAAAATGCTAAAACACGTTTTTTTGGAACAAAAAGTCGATTTGTGCATGCATCTTCGATACCCGTTTATATCCCAAATTTAGCCTAAAAACACCGAAAATCGAGTTTTTTGGGTCTCAGAAGTGATTTGTACCGTGCTAGAAAAATTTCAATTTTCAGGCAAAGAAAATGCTAAAACACGTTTTTTGGGCCAAAAAAGTCGATTTGTGCATGCATCTTCGATACCCGTTTATATCCCAAATTTAGCCTAAAAACACCGAAAATCTAATTTTTTGGGTCTCAGAAGCGATTTGTACATGTCAACACTGTTCTAGAAAAAAAATCAATTTTTAGGTAAAAAAAATGCTAAAACACGTTTTTTTGGCCCAAAAAGTCGATTTGTGCATGCATCTTCGATACCCGTTTATATCCCAAATTTAGCCTAAAAACACCGAAAAATCGAGTTTTTTGGGTCTCAGAAGCGATTTGTACTGTGCTAGAAAAATTTCAATTATCAGGCAAAAAAAATGCTAAAACACGTTTTTTTGGCCCAAAAAGTCGATTTGTGCATGCATCTTCGATACCCGTTTATATCCCAAATTTAGCCTAAAAACACCGAAAAATCGAGTTTTTTGGGTCTCAGAAGCCATTTGTACATGTCTACACTGTTCTAGAAAAAAATCAATTTTCTGGCAAAATAAATGCTAAAACACGTTTTTTGGCCCAAAAAGTCGATTTGTGCATGCATCTTCGATACCCGTTTATATCCCAAATTTAGCCAAAAAACACCGAAAAATCGAGTTTTTTGAGTCTCAGAAGCGATTTGTACTGTTCTAGAAAAAAATCAATTTTCAGGCAAAAAAAATGCTAAAACACGTTTTTTTGGCCCAAAAAGTCGATTTGTGCATGCATCTTCGATACCCGTTTATATCCCAAATTTAGCCAAAAAACACCGAAAAATCGAGTTTTTTGGGTCTCAGAAGCGATTTGTACTGTGTTAGAAAAATTTCAATTTTCAGGCAAAACAAATGCTAAAACACGTTTTTTTGGCCCAAAAAGTCGATTTGTGCATGCATCTTCGATACCCGTTTATATCCCAAATTTAGCCAAAAAATACCGAAAAATCGAGTTTTTTGAGTCTCAGAAATGATTTGTACTGTTCTAGAAAAAAATCAGTTTTCAGGCAAAAAAAAATGCTAAAACACGTTTTTTTGGCCCAAAAAGTCGATTTGTGCATGCATCTTCGATAACCGTTTATATCCCAAATTTAGCCTAAAAACACCGAAAAATCGATTTTTTTGGGTCTCAGAAGCGATTTGTACTGTGTTAGAAAAAATTCAATTTTCAGGCAAAAAAAATGCTAAAACACGTTTTTTTGGCCCAAAAAGTCGATTTGTGCATGCATCTTTGATACCCGTTTATATCCCAAATTTAGCCAAAAAACACCGAAAAATCGATTTTTTTGAGTCTCAGAAATGATTTGTACTGTTCTAGAAAAAAATCAATTTTCAGGCAAAACAAATGCTAAAACACGTTTTTTTGGCCCAAAAAGTCGATTTGTGCATGCATCTTCGATAACCGTTTATATCCCAAATTTAGCCTAAAAACACCGAAAAATCGAGTTTTTTGGGTCTCAGAAGCGATTTGTACTGTGTAAGAAAAAAATCAATTTTCAGGCAAAAAAAATGCTAAAACACGTTTTTTTGGCCCAAAAAGTCGATTTGTGCATGCATCTTCGATACCCGTTTATATCCCAAATTTAGCCTAAAAACACCGAAAAATCGAGTTTTTTGGGTTTCAGAAGCGATTTGTACATGTCTACACTGTTCTAGAAAAAAATCAATTTTCAGGCAAAAAAAATGCTAAAACACGTTTTTTTGGCCCAAAAAGTCGATTTGTGCATGCATCTTCGATACCCGTTTATATCCCAAATTTAGCCTAAAAACACCGAAAAACCGAGTTTTTTGGGTCTCAGAAGTGATTTGTACTGTGCTAAAAAAAATCAATTTTCAGGCAAAAAAAATGCTAAAACACGTTTTTTTTGCCCAAAAAGTCGATTTGTGCATGCATCTTCGATACCCGTTTATATCCCAAATATAGCCTAAAAACACCGAAAAATCGAGTTTTTTTGGTCTCAGAAGCAATTTGTACATGTCTACACTGTTCTAGAAAAAAATCAATTTTCAGGCAAAAAAAATGCTAAAACACTTTTTTTTGGCCCAAAAAGTCGATTTGTGCATGCATCTTCGATACCCGTTTATATCCCAAATTTAGCCTAAAAACACCGAAAAATCGAGTTTTTTGGGTCTCAGAAGCGATTTGTACTGTTCTAGAAAAAAAACAATTTTCAGGCAAAAAAATGCTAAAACACGTTTTTTTGGCCCAAAAAGTCGATTTGTGCATGCATCTTCGATACCCGTTTATATCCCAAATTTAGCCTAAAAACACCGAAAAATCGAGTTTTTTGGGTCTCAGAAGCGATTTGTACATGTCAACACTGTTCTAGAAAAAAAACAATTTTCAGGTAAAAAAAATGCTAAAACACGTTTTTTTGGCCCAAAAAGTCGATTTGTGCATGCATCTTCGATACCCGTTTATATCCCAAATTTAGCCTAAAAACACCGAAAAACCGAGTTTTTTGGGTCTCAGAAGTGATTTGTACTGTGCTAAAAAAAATCAATTTTCAGGCAAAAAAAATGCTAAAACACGTTTTTTTTGCCCAAAAAGTCGATTTGTGCATGCATCTTCGATACCCGTTTATATCCCAAATTTAGCCTAAAAACACCGAAAAATCGAGTTTTTTGGGTCTCAGAAGCGATTAGTACTGTGCTAGAAAAATTTCAATTTTCAGGAAAAAAAAATGCTAAAACACGTTTTTTTGGCCCAAAAAGTCGATTTGTGCATGCATCTTCGATACCCGTTTATATCCCAAATTTAGCCTAAAAACACCGAAAAATCGAGTTTTTTGGGTTTCAGAAGCGATTTGTACATGTCTACACTGTTCTAGAAAAAAATCAATTTTCAGGCAAATAAATGCTAAAACACGTTTTTTTGGCCCAAAAAGTCGATTTGTGCATGCATCTTCGATACCCGTTTATATCCCAAATTTAGCCTAAAAACACCAAAAAACCGAGTTTTTTGGGTCTCAGAAGTGATTTGTACTGTGCTAAAAAAAATCAATTTTCAGGCAAAAAAAATGCTAAAACACGTTTTTTTTTGCCCAAAAAGTCGATTTGTGCATGCATCTTCGATACCCGTTTATATCCCAAATTTAGCCTAAAAACACCGAAAAATCGAGTTTTTTGGGTCTCAGAAGCGATTTGTACTGTGCTAGAAAAATTTCAATTTTCAGGCAAAAAAAATGCTAAAACACGTTTTTTTGGCCCAAAAAGTCGATTTGTGCATGCATCTTCGATACCCGTTTATATCCCAAATTTAGCCTAAAAAAACAGAAAAATCGAGTTTTTTGGGTCTCAGAAGCCATTTGTACATGTCTACACTGTTCTAGAAAAAAATCAATTTTCAGGCAAAAAAAAATGCTAAAACACGTTTTTTTGGCCCAAAAAGTCGATTTGTGCATGCATCTTCGATACCCGTTTATATCCCAAATTTAGCCTAAAAACACCGAAAAATCAAGTTTTTTGGGTCTCAGAAGCGATTTGTACATGTCTACACTGTTCTAGAAAAAAATCAATTTTCAGGTAAAAAAAATGCTAATACACGTTTTTTTGGCCCAAAAAGTCGATTTGTGCATGCATCTTCGATACCCGTTTATATCCCAAATTTAGCCTAGAAACACCGAAAAATCTAGTTTTTTGGGTCTCAGAAGCGATTAGTACTGTGCTAGAAAAATTTCAATTTTCAGGAAAAAAAAATTCTAAAACACGTTTTTTTGGCCCAAAAAGTCGATTTGTGCATGCATCTTCGATACCCGTTTATATCCCAAATTTAGCCTAAAAACACCGAAAAATTGTGTTTTTTGGGTCTCAGAAGCGATTTGTACATGTCTACACTGTTCTAGAAAAAAATCAATTTTCAGGCAAAAAAAAATGCTAAAACACGTTTTTTTGGCCCAAAAAGTCGATTTGTGCATGCATCTTCGATACCCGTTTATATCCCAAATTTAGCCTAAAAACACCGAAAAATCGAGTTTTTTGGGTCTCAGAAGCGATTTGTACATGTCTACACTGTTCTAGAAAAAAATCAATTTTCAGGCAAAAAAAATGCTAAAACACGTTTTTTTGGCCCAAAAAGTCGATTTGTGCATGCATCTTCGATACCCGTTTATATCCCAAATTTAGCCTAAAACACCGAAAAATCGAGTTTTTTGGGTCTCAGAAGCGATTTGTACTGTTCTAGAAAAAAATCAATTTTCAGGTAAAAAAAATGCTAAAACACGTTTTTTTGCCCCAAAAAGTCGATTTGTGCATGCATCTTCGATACCCGTTTATATCCCAAATTTAGCCTAAAAACACCGAAAAATCGAGTTTTTTGGGTCTCAGAAGTGATTTGTACTGTGCTAGAAAAATGTCAATTTTCAGGCAAAAAAAAGGCTAAAACACGTTTTTTTTGGCCCGAAAAGTCGATTTGTGCATGCATCTTCGATACCCGTTTATATCCCAAATTTAGCCTAAAAACACCGAAAAATCGAGTTTTTTGGGTCTCAGAAGCGATTTGTACTGTGCTAGAAAAATTTCAATTTTCAGGCAAAAAAAATGCTAAAACACGTTTTTTTTTGCCCAAAAAGTCGATTTGTGCATGCATCTTCGATACCCGTTTATATCCCAAATTTAGCCTAAAAACACCGAAAAACCGAGTTTTTTGGGTCTCAGTAGTGATTTGTACTGTGCTAAAAAAAAAATCAATTTTCAGGCAAAAAAAATGCTAAAACACGTTTTTTTTTTGCCCAAAAAGTCGATTTGTGCATGCATCTTCGATACCCGTTTATATCCCAAATTTAGCCTAAAAACACCGAAAAATCGAGTTTTTTGGGTCTCAGAAGCGATTTGTACTGTGCTAGAAAAATTTCAATTTTCAGGCAAAAAAAATGCTAAAACACGTTTTTTTGGCCAAAAAAGTCGATTTGTGCATGCATCTTCGATACCCGTTTATATCCCAAATTTAGCCTAAGAAAACCGAAAAATCGAGTTTTTTGGGTCTCAGAAGCCATTTGTACATGTCTACACTGTTCTAGAAAAAAATCAATTTTCAGGCAAAAAAAAATGCTAAAACACGTTTTTTTGGCCCAAAAAGTCGATTTGTGCATGCATCTTCGATACCCGTTTATATCCCAAATTTAGCCTAAAAACACCGAAAATCGAGTTTTTTGGGTCTCAGAAGCGATTTGTACATGTCTACACTGTTCTAGAAAAAAATCAATTTTCAGGCAAAAAAAATGCTAAAACACGTTTTTTTGGCCCAAAAAGTCGATTTGTGCATGCATCTTCGATACCCGTTTATATCACAAATTTAGCCTAAAAACACCGAAAAATCGAGTTTTTTGGGTCTCAGAAGCGATTTGTACTGTGCTAGAAAAATTTCAATTTTCAGGCAAAAAAAATGCTAAAACACGTTTTTTTGGCCCAAAAAGTCGATTTGTGCATGCATCTTCGATACCCGTTTATATCCCAAATTTAACCTAAAAGCACCGAAAAATCGAGTTTTTTGGGTCTCAGAAGCGATTTGTACATGTCTACACTGTTCTAGAAAAAAATCAATTTTCAGGCAAAAAAAATGCTAAAACACGTTTTTTTTGGCCCAAAAAGTCGATTTGTGCATGCATCTTCGATACCCGTTTATATCCCAAATTTAGCCTAAAAACACCGAAAAATCGAGTTTTTTGGGTCTAAGAAGCGATTTGTACTGTGCTAGAAAAATTTCAATTTTCAGGCAAAAAAAATGCTAAAACACGTTTTTTTGGCCAAAAAAGTCGATTTGTGCATGCATCTTCGATACCCGTTTATATCCCAAATTTAGCCTAAAAACACCGAAAAATCGAGTTTTTTGGGTCTCAGAAGCGATTTGTACTGTGCTAGAAAAATTTCAATTTTCAGGCAAAAAAAAAGCTAAAACACGTTTTTTTGGCCCAAAAAGTCGATTTGTGCATGCATCTTCGATACACGTTTATATCCCAAATTTAGCCTAAAAACACCGAAAAATTGAGTTTTTTGGGTCTCAGAAGCGATTTGTACATGTCTACACTGTTCTAGAAAAAAATCAATTTTCAGGCAAAAAAAAATGCTAAAACACGTTTTTTTGGCCCAAAAAGTCGATTTGTGCATGTATCTTCGATACCCGTTTATATCCCAAATTTAGCCTAAAAACACCGAAAAATCGAGTTTTTTGGGTCTCAGAAGCGATTTTTACTGTGCTAGAAAAAATTCAATTTTCAAGCAAAAAAAATGCTAAAACGAGTTTTTTTGGCCCAAAAAGTCGATTTGTGCATGCATCTTCGATACCCGTTTATATCCCAAATTTAGCCTAAAAACACGGAAAAATCGAGTTTTTTGGGTCTCAGAAGCGATTTGTACATGTCTACACTGTTCTAGAAAAAAATCTATTTTCAGGCAAAAAAAAATGCTAAAACACATTTTCTTGGCCCAAAAAGTCGATTTGTGCATGCATCTTCGATACCTGTTTATATCCCAAATTTAGCCTAAAAACACCGAAAAATCGAGTTTTTTGGGTCTCAGAAGCGATTTGTACTGTGCTAGAAAAATTTCAATTTTCAGGCAAAAAAATTGCTAAAACACGTTTTTTTTGCCCAAAAAGTCGATTTGTGCATGCATCTTCGATACCCGTTTATATCCCAAATTTAGCCTAAAAGCACCGAAAAATCGAGTTTTTTGGGTCTCAGAAGCGATTTGTACATGTCTACACTGTTCTAGAAAAAAATCAATTTTCAGGCAAAAAAAAATGCTAAAACACGTTTTTTTTGGCCCAAAAAGTCGATTTGTGCATGCATCTTCGATACCCGTTTATATCCCAAATTTAGCCTAAAAACACCGAAAAATCGAGTTTTTTGGGTCTAAGAAGCGATTTGTACTGTGCTAGAAAAATTTCAATTTTCAGGCAAAAAAAATGCTAAAACACGTTTTTTTGGCCCAAAAAGTCGATTTGTGCATGCATCTTCGATACCCGTTTATATCCCAAATTTAGCCTAAAAACACCGAAAAATCGAGTTTTTTGGGTCTCAGAAGCGATTTGTACTGTGCTAGAAAAATTTCAATTTTCAGGCAAAAAAAAAACTAAAACACGTTTTTTTGGCCCAAAAAGTCGATTTGTGCATGCATCTTCGATACACGTTTATATCCCAAATTTAGCCTAAAAACACCGAAAAATTGAGTTTTTTGGGTCTCAGAAGCGATTTGTACATGTCTACACTGTTCTAGAAAAAAATCAATTTTCAGGCAAAAAAAAATGCTAAAACATGTTTTTTTGGCCCAAAAAGTCGATTTGTGCATGTATCTTCGATACCCGTTTATATCCCAAATTTAGCCTAAAAACACCGAAAAATCGAGTTTTTTGGGTCTCAGAAGCGATTTTTACTGTGCTAGAAAAAATTCAATTTTCAAGCAAAAAAAATGCTAAAACGAGTTTTTTTGGCCCAAAAAGTCGATTTGTGCATGCATCTTCGATACCCGTTTATATCCCAAATTTAGCCTAAAAACACGGAAAAATCGAGTTTTTTGGGTCTCAGAAGCGATTTGTACATGTCTACACTGTTCTAGAAAAAAATCTATTTTCAGGCAAAAAAAAATGCTAAAACACATTTTCTTGGCCCAAAAAGTCGATTTGTGCATGCATCTTCGATACCTGTTTATATCCCAAATTTAGCCTAAAAACACCGAAAAATCGAGTTTTTTGGGTCTCAGAAGCGATTTGTACTGTGCTAGAAAAATTTCAATTTTCAGGCAAAAAAATTGCTAAAACACGTTTTTTTTGCCCAAAAAGTCGATTTGTGCATGCATCTTCGATACCCGTTTATATCCCAAATTTAGCCTAAAAACACCGAAAAATCGAGTTTTTTGGGTCTCAGTAGCGATTTGTACATGTCTACACTGTTCTAGAAAAAAAAACAATTTTCAGGCAAAAAAAATGCTAAAACACGTTTTTTTGGCCCAAAAAGTCGATTTGTGCATGCATCTTCGATACCCGTTTATATCCCAAATTTAGCCTAATAACACCGAAAAATCGAGTTTTTTGGGGCTCAGAAGCGATTTGTACTGTGTTAGAAAAAATTCAATTTTCAGGCAAAAAAAATGCTAAAACACGTTTTTTTGGCCCAAAAAGTCGATTTGTGCATGCATCTTCGATACCCGTTTATATCCCAAATTTAGCCTAAAAACACCGAAAAATCGAGTTTTTTGGGTCTCAGAAGCGATTTGTACATGTCTACACTGTTCTAGAAAAAAATCAATTTTCAGGCAAAAAAAATGCTAAAACACGTTTTTTTGGCCCAAAAAGTCGATTTGTGCATGCATCTTCGATACCCGTTTATATCCCAAATTTAGCCTAAAAACACCGAAAAATCGAGTTTTTTGGGTCTCAGAAGTGATTTGTACTGTGCTAGAAAAATTTCAATTTTCAGGCAAAAAAAATGCTAAAACACGTGTTTTTGGCCCAAAAAGTCGATTTGTGCATGCATCTTCGATACCCGTTTATATCCCAAATTTAGCCTAAAAACACCGAAAAATCGAGTTTTTTTGGTCTCAGAAGCGATTTGTACATGTCTACACTGTTCTAGAAAAAAATAAATTTTCAGGCAAAAAAAATGCTAAAACACTTTTTTTTGGCCCAAAAAGTCGATTTGTGCATGCATCTTCGATACCCGTTTATATCCCAAATTTAGTCTAAAAACACCGAAAAATCGAGTTTTTTGGGTCTCAGAAGCGATTTGTACTTTTCTAGAATAAAAAAAAAATTCAGGCAAAAAATTGCTAAAACACGTTTTTTTGGCCCAAAAAGTCGATTTGTGCATGCATCTTCGATACCCGTTTAAATCCCAAATTTAGCCTAAAAACACCGAAAAATCGATTTTTTTGGCTCTCAGAAGCGATTTGTACTGTGCTAGAAAAATTTCAATTTTCAGGCAAAAAAAATGCTAAAACACGTTTTTTGGGCCCAAAAAGTCGATTTGTGCATGCATCTTCGATACCCGTTTATATCCCAAATTTAGCCTAAAAACACCGAAAAATCGAGTTTTTTGGGTCTCAGAAACGATTTGTACATGTCAACACTGTTCTAGAAAAAAATCAATTTTCAGGTAAAAAAAATGCTAAAACACGTTTTTTTGGCCCAAAAAGTCGATTTGTGCATGCATCTTCGATACCCGTTTATATCCCAAATTTAGCCTAAAAACACCAAAAAATCGAGTTTTTTGGGTCTCAGAAGTGATTTGTACTGTGCTAGAAAAATTTCGATTTTCAGGCAAAAAAAAGGCTAAAACACGTTTTTTGGGCCCGAAAAGTCGATTTGTGCATGCATCTTCGATACCCGTTTATATCCCAAATTTAGCCTAAAAACACCGAAAAATCGAGTTTTTTGGGTCTCAGAAGCGATTTGTACTGTGCTAGAAAAATTTCAATTTTCAGGCAAAAAAAATGCTAAAACACGTTTTTTTGGCCCAAAAAGTCGATTTGTGCATGCATCTTCGATACCCGTTTATATCCCAAATTTAGCCTAAAAACACCGAAAAACCGAGTTTTTTGGGTCTCAGAAGTGATTTGTACTTTGCTAAAAAAAATCAATTTTCAGGCAAAAAAAATGCTAAAACACATTTTTTTTGCCCAAAAAGTCGATTTGTGCATGCATCTTCGATACCCGTTTATATCCCAAATTTAGCCTAAAAACACCGAAAAATCGAGTTTTTTGGGTCTCAGAAGCGATTAGTACTGTGCTAGAAAAATTTCAATTTTCAGGGAAAAAAAATGCTAAAACACGTTTTTTTGGCGCAAAAAGTCGATTTGTGCATGCATCTTCGATACCCGTTTATATCCCAAATTTAGCCTAAAAACACCGAAAAATCGAGTTTTTTGGGTCTCAGAAGCGATTTGTACATGTCTACACTGTTCAAGAAAAAAATCAATTTTCAGGCAAAAAAAATGCTAAAACACGTTTTTTTGGCCCAAAAATTCGATTTGTGCATGTACCTTCGATACCCGTTTATATCCCAAATTTAGCCTAAAAACACCGAAAAATCAAGTTTTTTGGGTCTCAGAAGCGATTTGTACTGTGCTAGAAAAATTTCAATTTTCAGGCAAAAAAAATACTAAAACGAGTTTTTTTGGCCCAAAAAGTCGATTTGTGCATGCATCTTCGATACCCGTTTATATCCCAAATTTAGCCTAAAAACACCGAAAAATCGAGTTTTTTGGGTCTCAGAAGCGATTTGTACTGTGCTAGAAAAATTTCAATTTTCAGGCAAAAAAAATGCTAAAACACGTTTTTTTGGCCCAAAAAGTCGATTTGTGCATGCATCTTCTATACCCGTTTATATCCCAAATTTAGCCTAAAAACACCGAAAAATCGAGTTTTTTGGGTCTCAGTAGCGATTTGTACATGTCTACACTGTTCTAGAAAAAAAACAATTTTCAGGCAAAAAAAATGCTAAAACACGTTTTTTGGCCCAAAAAGTCGATTTGTGCATGCATCTTCGATACCCGTTTATATCCCAAATTTAGCCTAAAAACACCGAAAAATCGAGTTTTTTGGGTCTCAGAAGCGATTTGTACTGTGTTAGAAAAATTTCAATTTTCAGGCAAAAAAAATGCTAAAACACGTTTTTATGGCCCAAAAAGTCGATTTGTGCATGCATCTTCGATACCCGTTTACATCCCAAATTTAGCCTAAAAACACCGAAAAATCGAGTTTTTTGGGTCTCTGAAGCGATTTGTACTGTGCTAGAAAAATTTCAATTTTCAGGCAAAAAAAATGCTAAAACACGTGTTTTTGGCCCAAAAAGTCGATTTGTGCATGCATCTTCGATACCCGTTTATATCCCAATTTTAGCCTAAAAACACCGAAAAATCCAGCTTTTTTGGTCTCAGAAGCGATTTGTACATGTCTACACTGTTCTAGAAAAAAATCAATTTTCAGGCAAAAAAAATGCTAAAACACTTTTTTTTGGCCCAAAAAGTCGATTTGTGCATGCATCTTCGATACCCGTTTATATCCCAAATTTAGCCTAAAAACACCGAAAAATCGAGTTTTTTGGGTTTCAGAAGCGATTTGTACTGTTCTAGAAAAAAAACAATTTTCAGGCAAAAAAAATGCTAAAACACGTGTTTTTGGGCCAAAAAAGTCGATTTGTGCATGCATCTTCGATACCCGTTTATATCCCAAATTTAGCCTAAAAACACCGAAAATCTAATTTTTTGGGTCTCAGAAGCGATTTGTACATGTCAACACTGTTCTAGAAAAAAAATCAATTTTTAGGTAAAAAAAATGCTAAAACACGTTTTTTTGGCCCAAAAAGTCGATTTGTGCATGCATCTTCGATACCCGTTTATATCCCAAATTTAGCCTAAAAACACCGAAAAATCGAGTTTTTTGGGTCTCAGAAGCGATTTGTACTGTGCTAGAAAAATTTCAATTATCAGGCAAAAAAAATGCTAAAACACGTTTTTTTGGCCCAAAAAGTCGATTTGTGCATGCATCTTCGATACCCGTTTATATCCCAAATTTAGCCTAAAAACACCGAAAAATCGAGTTTTTTGGGTCTCAGAAGCCATTTGTACATGTCTACACTGTTCTAGAAAAAAATCAATTTTCTGGCAAAATAAATGCTAAAACACGTTTTTTGGCCCAAAAAGTCGATTTGTGCATGCATCTTCGATACCCGTTTATATCCCAAATTTAGCCAAAAAACACCGAAAAATCGAGTTTTTTGAGTCTCAGAAGCGATTTGTACTGTTCTAGAAAAAAATCAATTTTCAGGCAAAAAAAATGCTAAAACACGTTTTTTTGGCCCAAAAAGTCGATTTGTGCATGCATCTTCGATACCCGTTTATATCCCAAATTTAGCCAAAAAACACCGAAAAATCGAGTTTTTTGGGTCTCAGAAGCGATTTGTACTGTGTTAGAAAAATTTCAATTTTCAGGCAAAACAAATGCTAAAACACGTTTTTTTGGCCCAAAAAGTCGATTTGTGCATGCATCTTCGATACCCGTTTATATCCCAAATTTAGCCAAAAAATACCGAAAAATCGAGTTTTTTGAGTCTCAGAAATGATTTGTACTGTTCTAGAAAAAAATCAGTTTTCAGGCAAAAAAAAATGCTAAAACACGTTTTTTTGGCCCAAAAAGTCGATTTGTGCATGCATCTTCGATAACCGTTTATATCCCAAATTTAGCCTAAAAACACCGAAAAATCGATTTTTTTGGGTCTCAGAAGCGATTTGTACTGTGTTAGAAAAAATTCAATTTTCAGGCAAAAAAAATGCTAAAACACGTTTTTTTGGCCCAAAAAGTCGATTTGTGCATGCATCTTTGATACCCGTTTATATCCCAAATTTAGCCAAAAAACACCGAAAAATCGATTTTTTTGAGTCTCAGAAATGATTTGTACTGTTCTAGAAAAAAATCAATTTTCAGGCAAAACAAATGCTAAAACACGTTTTTTTGGCCCAAAAAGTCGATTTGTGCATGCATCTTCGATAACCGTTTATATCCCAAATTTAGCCTAAAAACACCGAAAAATCGAGTTTTTTGGGTCTCAGAAGCGATTTGTACTGTGTAAGAAAAAAATCAATTTTCAGGCAAAAAAAATGCTAAAACACGTTTTTTTGGCCCAAAAAGTCGATTTGTGCATGCATCTTCGATACCCGTTTATATCCCAAATTTAGCCTAAAAACACCGAAAAATCGAGTTTTTTGGGTTTCAGAAGCGATTTGTACATGTCTACACTGTTCTAGAAAAAAATCAATTTTCAGGCAAAAAAAATGCTAAAACACGTTTTTTTGGCCCAAAAAGTCGATTTGTGCATGCATCTTCGATACCCGTTTATATCCCAAATTTAGCCTAAAAACACCGAAAAACCGAGTTTTTTGGGTCTCAGAAGTGATTTGTACTGTGCTAAAAAAAATCAATTTTCAGGCAAAAAAAATGCTAAAACACGTTTTTTTTGCCCAAAAAGTCGATTTGTGCATGCATCTTCGATACCCGTTTATATCCCAAATTTAGCCTAAAAACACCGAAAAATCGAGTTTTTTTGGTCTCAGAAGCAATTTGTACATGTCTACACTGTTCTAGAAAAAAATCAATTTTCAGGCAAAAAAAATGCTAAAACACTTTTTTTTGGCCCAAAAAGTCGATTTGTGCATGCATCTTCGATACCCGTTTATATCCCAAATTTAGCCTAAAAACACCGAAAAATCGAGTTTTTTGGGTCTCAGAAGCGATTTGTACTGTTCTAGAAAAAAAACAATTTTCAGGCAAAAAAATGCTAAAACACGTTTTTTTGGCCCAAAAAGTCGATTTGTGCATGCATCTTCGATACCCGTTTATATCCCAAATTTAGCCTAAAAACACCGAAAAATCGAGTTTTTTGGGTCTCAGAAGCGATTTGTACATGTCAACACTGTTCTAGAAAAAAAACAATTTTCAGGTAAAAAAAATGCTAAAACACGTTTTTTTGGCCCAAAAAGTCGATTTGTGCATGCATCTTCGATACCCGTTTATATCCCAAATTTAGCCTAAAAACACCGAAAAACCGAGTTTTTTGGGTCTCAGAAGTGATTTGTACTGTGCTAAAAAAAATCAATTTTCAGGCAAAAAAAATGCTAAAACACGTTTTTTTTGCCCAAAAAGTCGATTTGTGCATGCATCTTCGATACCCGTTTATATCCCAAATTTAGCCTAAAAACACCGAAAAATCGAGTTTTTTGGGTCTCAGAAGCGATTAGTACTGTGCTAGAAAAATTTCAATTTTCAAGAAAAAAAAATGCTAAAACACGTTTTTTTGGCCCAAAAAGTCGATTTGTGCATGCATCTTCGATACCCGTTTATATCCCAAATTTAGCCTAAAAACACCGAAAAATCGAGTTTTTTGGGTTTCAGAAGCGATTTGTACATGTCTACACTGTTCTAGAAAAAAATCAATTTTCAGGCAAATAAATGCTAAAACACGTTTTTTTGGCCCAAAAAGTCGATTTGTGCATGCATCTTCGATACCCGTTTATATCCCAAATTTAGCCTAAAAACACCAAAAAACCGAGTTTTTTGGGTCTCAGAAGTGATTTGTACTGTGCTAAAAAAAATCAATTTTCAGGCAAAAAAAATGCTAAAACACGTTTTTTTTTGCCCAAAAAGTCGATTTGTGCATGCATCTTCGATACCCGTTTATATCCCAAATTTAGCCTAAAAACACCGAAAAATCGAGTTTTTTGGGTCTCAGAAGCGATTTGTACTGTGCTAGAAAAATTTCAATTTTCAGGCAAAAAAAATGCTAAAACACGTTTTTTTGGCCCAAAAAGTCGATTTGTGCATGCATCTTCGATACCCGTTTATATCCCAAATTTAGCCTAAAAAAACAGAAAAATCGAGTTTTTTGGGTCTCAGAAGCCATTTGTACATGTCTACACTGTTCTAGAAAAAAATCAATTTTCAGGCAAAAAAAAATGCTAAAACACGTTTTTTTGGCCCAAAAAGTCGATTTGTGCATGCATCTTCGATACCCGTTTATATCCCAAATTTAGCCTAAAAACACCGAAAAATCAAGTTTTTTGGGTCTCAGAAGCGATTTGTACATGTCTACACTGTTCTAGAAAAAAATCAATTTTCAGGTAAAAAAAATGCTAATACACGTTTTTTTGGCCCAAAAAGTCGATTTGTGCATGCATCTTCGATACCCGTTTATATCCCAAATTTAGCCTAGAAACACCGAAAAATCTAGTTTTTTGGGTCTCAGAAGCGATTAGTACTGTGCTAGAAAAATTTCAATTTTCAGGAAAAAAAAATTCTAAAACACGTTTTTTTGGCCCAAAAAGTCGATTTGTGCATGCATCTTCGATACCCGTTTATATCCCAAATTTAGCCTAAAAACACCGAAAAATTGTGTTTTTTGGGTCTCAGAAGCGATTTGTACATGTCTACACTGTTCTAGAAAAAAATCAATTTTCAGGCAAAAAAAAATGCTAAAACACGTTTTTTTGGCCCAAAAAGTCGATTTGTGCATGCATCTTCGATACCCGTTTATATCCCAAATTTAGCCTAAAAACACCGAAAAATCGAGTTTTTTGGGTCTCAGAAGCGATTTGTACATGTCTACACTGTTCTAGAAAAAAATCAATTTTCAGGCAAAAAAAATGCTAAAACACGTTTTTTTGGCCCAAAAAGTCGATTTGTGCATGCATCTTCGATACCCGTTTATATCCCAAATTTAGCCTAAAAACACCGAAAAATCGAGTTTTTTGGGTCTCAGAAGTGATTTGTACTGTGCTAGAAAAATGTCAATTTTCAGGCAAAAAAAAGGCTAAAACACGTTTTTTTTGGCCCGAAAAGTCGATTTGTGCATGCATCTTCGATACCCGTTTATATCCCAAATTTAGCCTAAAAACACCGAAAAATCGAGTTTTTTGGGTCTCAGAAGCGATTTGTACTGTGCTAGAAAAATTTCAATTTTCAGGCAAAAAAAATGCTAAAACACGTTTTTTTTTGCCCAAAAAGTCGATTTGTGCATGCATCTTCGATACCCGTTTATATCCCAAATTTAGCCTAAAAACACCGAAAAACCGAGTTTTTTGGGTCTCAGTAGTGATTTGTACTGTGCTAAAAAAAAAATCAATTTTCAGGCAAAAAAAATGCTAAAACACGTTTTTTTTTTGCCCAAAAAGTCGATTTGTGCATGCATCTTCGATACCCGTTTATATCCCAAATTTAGCCTAAAAACACCGAAAAATCGAGTTTTTTGGGTCTCAGAAGCGATTTGTACTGTGCTAGAAAAATTTCAATTTTCAGGCAAAAAAAATGCTAAAACACGTTTTTTTGGCCAAAAAAGTCGATTTGTGCATGCATCTTCGATACCCGTTTATATCCCAAATTTAGCCTAAGAAAACCGAAAAATCGAGTTTTTTGGGTCTCAGAAGCCATTTGTACATGTCTACACTGTTCTAGAAAAAAATCAATTTTCAGGCAAAAAAAAATGCTAAAACACGTTTTTTTGGCCCAAAAAGTCGATTTGTGCATGCATCTTCGATACCCGTTTATATCCCAAATTTAGCCTAAAAACACCGAAAATCGAGTTTTTTGGGTCTCAGAAGCGATTTGTACATGTCTACACTGTTCTAGAAAAAAATCAATTTTCAGGCAAAAAAAATGCTAAAACACGTTTTTTTGGCCCAAAAAGTCGATTTGTGCATGCATCTTCGATACCCGTTTATATCACAAATTTAGCCTAAAAACACCGAAATATCGAGTTTTTTGGGTCTCAGAAGCGATTTGTACATGTCTACACTGTTCTAGAAAAATTTCAATTTTCAGGCAAAAAAAAAGCTAAAACACGTTTTTTTGGCCCAAAAAGTCGATTTGTGCATGCATCTTCGATACCCGTTTATATCCCAAATTTAGCCTAAAAACACCGAAAAATCGAGTTTTTTGGGTCTCAGAAGCGATTTGTACTGTGCTAGAAAAATTTCAATTTTCAGGCAAAAAAAATGCTAAAACACGTTTTTTTGGCCCAAAAAGTCGATTTGTGCATGCATCTTCGATACCCGTTTATATCCCAAATTTAACCTAAAAGCACCGAAAAATCGAGTTTTTTGGGTCTCAGAAGCGATTTGTACATGTCTACACTGTTCTAGAAAAAAATCAATTTTCAGGCAAAAAAAATGCTAAAACACGTTTTTTTTGGCCCAAAAAGTCGATTTGTGCATGCATCTTCGATACCCGTTTATATCCCAAATTTAGCCTAAAAACACCGAAAAATCGAGTTTTTTGGGTCTAAGAAGCGATTTGTACTGTGCTAGAAAAATTTCAATTTTCAGGCAAAAAAAATGCTAAAACACGTTTTTTTGGCCAAAAAAGTCGATTTGTGCATGCATCTTCGATACCCGTTTATATCCCAAATTTAGCCTAAAAACACCGAAAAATCGAGTTTTTTGGGTCTCAGAAGCGATTTGTACTGTGCTAGAAAAATTTCAATTTTCAGGCAAAAAAAAAGCTAAAACACGTTTTTTTGGCCCAAAAAGTCGATTTGTGCATGCATCTTCGATACACGTTTATATCCCAAATTTAGCCTAAAAACACCGAAAAATTGAGTTTTTTGGGTCTCAGAAGCGATTTGTACATGTCTACACTGTTCTAGAAAAAAATCAATTTTCAGGCAAAAAAAAATGCTAAAACACGTTTTTTTGGCCCAAAAAGTCGATTTGTGCATGTATCTTCGATACCCGTTTATATCCCAAATTTAGCCTAAAAACACCGAAAAATCGAGTTTTTTGGGTCTCAGAAGCGATTTTTACTGTGCTAGAAAAAATTCAATTTTCAAGCAAAAAAAATGCTAAAACGAGTTTTTTTGGCCCAAAAAGTCGATTTGTGCATGCATCTTCGATACCCGTTTATATCCCAAATTTAGCCTAAAAACACGGAAAAATCGAGTTTTTTGGGTCTCAGAAGCGATTTGTACATGTCTACACTGTTCTAGAAAAAAATCTATTTTCAGGCAAAAAAAAATGCTAAAACACATTTTCTTGGCCCAAAAAGTCGATTTGTGCATGCATCTTCGATACCTGTTTATATCCCAAATTTAGCCTAAAAACACCGAAAAATCGAGTTTTTTGGGTCTCAGAAGCGATTTGTACTGTGCTAGAAAAATTTCAATTTTCAGGCAAAAAAATTGCTAAAACACGTTTTTTTTGCCCAAAAAGTCGATTTGTGCATGCATCTTCGATACCCGTTTATATCCCAAATTTAGCCTAAAAGCACCGAAAAATCGAGTTTTTTGGGTCTCAGAAGCGATTTGTACATGTCTACACTGTTCTAGAAAAAAATCAATTTTCAGGCAAAAAAAAATGCTAAAACACGTTTTTTTTGGCCCAAAAAGTCGATTTGTGCATGCATCTTCGATACCCGTTTATATCCCAAATTTAGCCTAAAAACACCGAAAAATCGAGTTTTTTGGGTCTAAGAAGCGATTTGTACTGTGCTAGAAAAATTTCAATTTTCAGGCAAAAAAAATGCTAAAACACGTTTTTTTGGCCCAAAAAGTCGATTTGTGCATGCATCTTCGATACCCGTTTATATCCCAAATTTAGCCTAAAAACACCGAAAAATCGAGTTTTTTGGGTCTCAGAAGCGATTTGTACTGTGCTAGAAAAATTTCAATTTTCAGGCAAAAAAAAAACTAAAACACGTTTTTTTGGCCCAAAAAGT
The DNA here is from genome assembly GCA_034508575.1 of Petrolisthes manimaculis. NCBI lineage: Eukaryota > Metazoa > Arthropoda > Malacostraca > Decapoda > Porcellanidae > Petrolisthes > Petrolisthes manimaculis. The sequence continues at coordinate 1,006,557 of JAWZYT010000332.1, forward strand.
CGATTTGTGCATGCATCTTCGATACACGTTTATATCCCAAATTTAGCCTAAAAACACCGAAAAATTGAGTTTTTTGGGTCTCAGAAGCGATTTGTACATGTCTACACTGTTCTAGAAAAAAATCAATTTTCAGGCAAAAAAAAATGCTAAAACATGTTTTTTTGGCCCAAAAAGTCGATTTGTGCATGTATCTTCGATACCCGTTTATATCCCAAATTTAGCCTAAAAACACCGAAAAATCGAGTTTTTTGGGTCTCAGAAGCGATTTGTACTGTGCTAGAAAAATTTCAATTTTCAGGCAAAAAAATTGCTAAAACACGTTTTTTTTGCCCAAAAAGTCGATTTGTGCATGCATCTTCGATACCCGTTTATATCCCAAATTTAGCCTAAAAACACCGAAAAATCGAGTTTTTTGGGTCTCAGAAGCGATTTGTACATGTCTACACTGTTCTAGAAAAAAATCAATTTTCAGGCAAAAAAAATGCTAAAACACGTTTTTTTGGCCCAAAAAGTCGATTTGTGCATGCATCTTCGATACCCGTTTATATCCCAAATTTAGCCTAAAAACACCGAAAAATCGAGTTTTTTGGGTCTCAGAAGTGATTTGTACTGTGCTAGAAAAATTTCAATTTTCAGGCAAAAAAAATGCTAAAACACGTGTTTTTGGCCCAAAAAGTCGATTTGTGCATGCATCTTCGATACCCGTTTATATCCCAAATTTAGCCTAAAAACACCGAAAAATCGAGTTTTTTTGGTCTCAGAAGCGATTTGTACATGTCTACACTGTTCTAGAAAAAAATAAATTTTCAGGCAAAAAAAATGCTAAAACACTTTTTTTTGGCCCAAAAAGTCGATTTGTGCATGCATCTTCGATACCCGTTTATATCCCAAATTTAGTCTAAAAACACCGAAAAATCGAGTTTTTTGGGTCTCAGAAGCGATTTGTACTTTTCTAGAATAAAAAAAAAATTCAGGCAAAAAATTGCTAAAACACGTTTTTTTGGCCCAAAAAGTCGATTTGTGCATGCATCTTCGATACCCGTTTAAATCCCAAATTTAGCCTAAAAACACCGAAAAATCGATTTTTTTGGCTCTCAGAAGCGATTTGTACTGTGCTAGAAAAATTTCAATTTTCAGGCAAAAAAAATGCTAAAACACGTTTTTTGGGCCCAAAAAGTCGATTTGTGCATGCATCTTCGATACCCGTTTATATCCCAAATTTAGCCTAAAAACACCGAAAAATCGAGTTTTTTGGGTCTCAGAAACGATTTGTACATGTCAACACTGTTCTAGAAAAAAATCAATTTTCAGGTAAAAAAAATGCTAAAACACGTTTTTTTGGCCCAAAAAGTCGATTTGTGCATGCATCTTCGATACCCGTTTATATCCCAAATTTAGCCTAAAAACACCAAAAAATCGAGTTTTTTGGGTCTCAGAAGTGATTTGTACTGTGCTAGAAAAATTTCGATTTTCAGGCAAAAAAAAGGCTAAAACACGTTTTTTGGGCCCGAAAAGTCGATTTGTGCATGCATCTTCGATACCCGTTTATATCCCAAATTTAGCCTAAAAACACCGAAAAATCGAGTTTTTTGGGTCTCAGAAGCGATTTGTACTGTGCTAGAAAAATTTCAATTTTCAGGCAAAAAAAATGCTAAAACACGTTTTTTTGGCCCAAAAAGTCGATTTGTGCATGCATCTTCGATACCCGTTTATATCCCAAATTTAGCCTAAAAACACCGAAAAACCGAGTTTTTTGGGTCTCAGAAGTGATTTGTACTTTGCTAAAAAAAATCAATTTTCAGGCAAAAAAAATGCTAAAACACATTTTTTTTGCCCAAAAAGTCGATTTGTGCATGCATCTTCGATACCCGTTTATATCCCAAATTTAGCCTAAAAACACCGAAAAATCGAGTTTTTTGGGTCTCAGAAGCGATTAGTACTGTGCTAGAAAAATTTCAATTTTCAGGGAAAAAAAATGCTAAAACACGTTTTTTTGGCGCAAAAAGTCGATTTGTGCATGCATCTTCGATACCCGTTTATATCCCAAATTTAGCCTAAAAACACCGAAAAATCGAGTTTTTTGGGTCTCAGAAGCGATTTGTACATGTCTACACTGTTCAAGAAAAAAATCAATTTTCAGGCAAAAAAAATGCTAAAACACGTTTTTTTGGCCCAAAAATTCGATTTGTGCATGTACCTTCGATACCCGTTTATATCCCAAATTTAGCCTAAAAACACCGAAAAATCAAGTTTTTTGGGTCTCAGAAGCGATTTGTACTGTGCTAGAAAAATTTCAATTTTCAGGCAAAAAAAATACTAAAACGAGTTTTTTTGGCCCAAAAAGTCGATTTGTGCATGCATCTTCGATACCCGTTTATATCCCAAATTTAGCCTAAAAACACCGAAAAATCGAGTTTTTTGGGTCTCAGAAGCGATTTGTACTGTGCTAGAAAAATTTCAATTTTCAGGCAAAAAAAATGCTAAAACACGTTTTTTTGGCCCAAAAAGTCGATTTGTGCATGCATCTTCTATACCCGTTTATATCCCAAATTTAGCCTAAAAACACCGAAAAATCGAGTTTTTTGGGTCTCAGTAGCGATTTGTACATGTCTACACTGTTCTAGAAAAAAAACAATTTTCAGGCAAAAAAAATGCTAAAACACGTTTTTTGGCCCAAAAAGTCGATTTGTGCATGCATCTTCGATACCCGTTTATATCCCAAATTTAGCCTAAAAACACCGAAAAATCGAGTTTTTTGGGTCTCTGAAGCGATTTGTACTGTGCTAGAAAAATTTCAATTTTCAGGCAAAAAAAATGCTAAAACACGTGTTTTTGGCCCAAAAAGTCGATTTGTGCATGCATCTTCGATACCCGTTTATATCCCAATTTTAGCCTAAAAACACCGAAAAATCCAGCTTTTTTGGTCTCAGAAGCGATTTGTACATGTCTACACTGTTCTAGAAAAAAATCAATTTTCAGGCAAAAAAAATGCTAAAACACTTTTTTTTGGCCCAAAAAGTCGATTTGTGCATGCATCTTCGATACCCGTTTATATCCCAAATTTAGCCTAAAAACACCGAAAAATCGAGTTTTTTGGGTTTCAGAAGCGATTTGTACTGTTCTAGAAAAAAAACAATTTTCAGGCAAAAAAAATGCTAAAACACGTGTTTTTGGCCCAAAAAGTCGATTTGTGCATGCATCTTCGATACCCGTTTATATCCCAATTTTAGCCTAAAAACACCGAAAAATCCAGCTTTTTTGGTCTCAGAAGCGATTTGTACATGTCTACACTGTTCTAGAAAAAAATCAATTTTCAGGCAAAAAAAATGCTAAAACACGTTTTTTTGGCCCAAAAAGTCGATTTGTGCATGCATCTTCGATACCCGTTTATATCCCAAATTTAGCCTAAAAACACCGAAAAATCGGGTTTTTTGGGTCTCAGAAGCGATTTGTACATGTCTACACTGTTCTAGAAAAAAATCAATTTTCAGGCAAAAAAAATGCTAAAACACGTTTTTTTGGCCCAAAAAGTCGATTTGTGCATGCATCTTCGATACCCGTTTATATCCCAAATTTAGCCTAAAAACACCGAAAAATCGAGTTTTTTGGGTCTCAGAAGCGATTTGTACTGTGCTAGAAAAATTTCAATTTTCAGGCAAAAAAAATGCTAAAACACGTGTTTTTGGCCCAAAAAGTCGATTTGTGCATGCATCTTCGATACCCGTTTATATCCCAAATTTAGCCTAAAAACACCGAAAAATCGAGTTTTTTTGGTCTCAGAAGCGATTTGTACATGTCTACACTGTTCTAGAAAAAAATCAATTTTCAGGCAAAAAAAATGCTAAAACACTTTTTTTTGGCCCAAAAAGTCGATTTGTGCATGCATCTTCGATACCCGTTTATATCCCAAATTTAGCCTAAAAACACCGAAAAACCGAGTTTTTTGGGTCTCAGAAGTGATTTGTACTTTGCTAAAAAAAATCAATTTTCAGGCAAAAAAAATGCTAAAACACATTTTTTTTGCCCAAAAAGTCGATTTGTGCATGCATCTTCGATACCCGTTTATATCCCAAATTTAGCCTAAAAACACCGAAAAATCGAGTTTTTTGGGTCTCAGAAGCGATTAGTACTGTGCTAGAAAAATTTCAATTTTCAGGAAAAAAAAATGCTAAAACACGTTTTTTTGGCGCAAAAAGTCGATTTGTGCATGCATCTTCGATACCCGTTTATATCCCAAATTTAGCCTAAAAACTCCGAAAAATCGTGTTTTTTGGATCTCAGAAGCGATTTGTACATGTCTACACTGTTCTAGAAAAAAATCAATTTTCAGGCAAAAAAAATGCTAAAACACGTTTTTTGGGCCCAAATAGTCGATTTGTGCATGCATCTTCGATACCCGTTTATATCCCAAATTTAGCCTAAAAACACCGAAAAATCGAGTTTTTTGGGTCTCAGAAGCGATTTGTACATGTCTACACTGTTCTAGAAAAAAATCAATTTTCAGGCAAAAAAAATGCTAAAACACATTTTTTTGGCCCAAAAAGTCGATTTGTGCATGCATCTTCGATACCCGTTTATATCCCAAATTTAGCCTAAAACACAGAAAAATCGAGTTTTTTGGGTCTCAGAAGTGATTTGTACTGTGCTAGAAAAATTTCAATTTTCAGGCAAAAAAAAGGCTAAAACACGTTTTTTTGGCCCGAAAAGTCGATTTGTGCATGCATCTTCGATACCCGTTTATATCCCAAATTTAGCCTAAAAACACCGAAAAATCGAGTTTTTTGGGTCTCAGAAGCGATTTGTACTGTGCTAGAAAAATTTCAATTTTCAGGCAAAAAAAATGCTAAAACACGTTTTTTGGGCCTAAAAAGTCGATTTGTGCATGCATCTTCGATACCCGTTTATATCCCAAATTTAGCCTAAAAACACCGAAAAATCGAGTTTTCTGGGTCTCAGAAGCGATTTGTACATGTCAACACTGTTCTAGAAAAAAATCAATTACAGGTAAAAAAAATGCTAAAACACGTTTTTTTGGCCCAAAAAGTCGATTTGTGCATGCATCTTCGATACCCGTTTATATCCCAAATTTAGCCTAAAAACCCCGAAAAACCGAGTTTTTTGGGTCTCAGAAGTGATTTGTACTGTGCTAAAAAAAATCAATTTTCAGGCAAAAAAAATGCTAAAACACGTTTTTTTTTGCCCAAAAAGTCGATTTGTGCATGCATCTTCGATACCCGTTCATATCCCAAATTTAGCCTAAAAAAAACGAAAAATCGAGTTTTTTGGGTCACAGAAGCCATTTGTACATGTCTACACTGTTCTAGAAAAAAATCAATTTTCAGGCAAAAAAAAATGTTAAAACACGTTTTTTTGGCCCAAAAAGTCGATTTGTGCATGCATCTTCGATAACCGTTTATATCCCAAATTTAGCCTAAAAACACCGAAAAATCGAGTTTTTTGGGTCTCAGAAGCGATTTGTACATGTCTACACTGTTCAAGAAAAAAATCAATTTTCAGGCAAAAAAAATGCTAAAACACGTTTTTTTGGCCCAAAAATTCGATTTGTGCATGTATCTTCGATACCCGTTTATATCCCAAATTTAGCCTAAAAACACCGAAAAATCGAGTTTTTTGGGTCTCAGAAGCGATTTGTACATGTCTACACTGTTCTAGAAAAAAATCAATTTTCAGGCAAAAAAAATGCTAAAACACATTTTTTTGGCCCAAAAAGTCGATTTGTGCATGCATCTTCGATACCCGTTTATATCCCAAATTTAGCCTAAAACACCGAAAAATCGAGTTTTTTGGGTCTCAGAAGTGATTTGTACTGTGCTAGAAAAATTTCAATTTTCAGGCAAAAAAAAGGCTAAAACACGTTTTTTTGGCCCGAAAAGTCGATTTGTGCATGCATCTTCGATACCCGTTTATATCCCAAATTTAGCCTAAAAACACCGAAAAATCGAGTTTTTTGGGTCTCAAAAGCGATTTGTACTGTGCTAGAAAAATTTCAATTTTCAGGCAAAAAAAATGCTAAAACACGTTTTTTGGGCCTAAAAAGTCGATTTGTGCATGCATCTTCGATACCCGTTTATATCCCAAATTTAGCCTAAAAACACCGAAAAATCGAGTTTTCTGGGTCTCAGAAGCGATTTGTACATGTCAACACTGTTCTAGAAAAAAATCAATTACAGGTAAAAAAAATGCTAAAACACGTTTTTTTGGCCCAAAAAGTCGATTTGTGCATGCATCTTCGATACCCGTTTATATCCCAAATTTAGCCTAAAAACCCCGAAAAACCGAGTTTTTTGGGTCTCAGAAGTGATTTGTACTGTGCTAAAAAAAATCAATTTTCAGGCAAAAAAAATGCTAAAACACGTTTTTTTTTGCCCAAAAAGTCGATTTGTGCATGCATCTTCGATACCCGTTTATATCCCAAATTTAGCCTAAAAAAAACGAAAAATCGAGTTTTTTGGGTCACAGAAGCCATTTGTACATGTCTACACTGTTCTAGAAAAAAATCAATTTTCAGGCAAAAAAAAATGTTAAAACACGTTTTTTTGACCCAAAAAGTCGATTTGTGCATGCATCTTCGATAACCGTTTATATCCCAAATTTAGCCTAAAAACACCGAAAAATCGAGTTTTTTGGGTCTCAGAAGCGATTTGTACATGTCTACACTGTTCAAGAAAAAAATCAATTTTCAGGCAAAAAAAATGCTAAAACACGTTTTTTTGGCCCAAAAATTCGATTTGTGCATGTATCTTCGATACCCGTTTATATCCCAAATTTAGCCTAAAAACACCGAAAAATCAAGTTTTTTGGGTCTCAGAAGCGATTTGTACTGTGCTAGAAAAATTTCAATTTTCAGGCAAAAAAAATACTAAAACGAGTTTTTTTGGCCCAAAAAGTCGATTTGTGCATGCATCTTCGATACCCGTTTATATCCCAAATTTAGCCTAAAAACACCGAAAATTCGAGTTTTTTGGGTCTCAGAAGCGATTTGTACATGTCTACACTGTTCTAGAAAAAAATTAATTTTCAGGCAAAAAAAAATGCTAAAACACGTTTTTCTGGCCCAAAAAGTCGATTTGTGCATGCATCTTCGATACCTGTTTATATCCCAAATTTAGCCTAAAAACACCGAAAAATCGAGTTTTTTGGGTCTCAGAAGCGATTTGTACTGTGCTAGAAAAATTTCAATTTTCTGGCAAAAAAAATGCTAAAACACGTTTTTTTGGCCAAAAAAGTCGATTTGTGCATGCATCTTCGATACCTGTTTATATCCCAAATTTAGCCTAAAAACACCGAAAAATCGAGTTTTTTGGGTCTCAGAAGCGATTTGTACATGTCAACACTGTTCTAGAAAAAAAATCAATTTTCAGGTAAAAAAAATGCTAAAACACATTTTTTTGGCCCAAAAAGTCGATTTGTGCATGAATCTTCGATACCCGTTTATATCCCAAATTTAGCCTAAAAACACCGAAAAATCGAGTTTTTTGGGTCTCAGAAGCGATTTGTACTGTGCTAGAAAAATTTCAATTTTCAGGCAAAAAAAATGCTAAAACACGTTTTTTTGGCCCAAAAAGTCGATTTGTGCATGCATCTTCGATACCCGTTTATATCCCAAATTTAGCCTAAAACACCGAAAAATCGAGTTTTTTGGGTCTCAGAAGCGATTTGTACTGTGCTAGAAAAATTTCAATTTTCAGGCAAAAAAAATGCTAAAACACGTTTTTTGGGCCCAAAAAGTCGATTTGTGCATGCATCTTCGATACCCGTTTATATCCCAAATTTAGCCAAAAAACACAGAAAAATCGAGTTTTTTGAGTCTCAGAAGCGATTTGTATTGTTCTAGAAAAAAATCAATTTTCAGGCAAAAAAAATGCTAAAACACGTTTTTTTGGCCCAAAAAGTCGATTTGTGCATACATCTTCGATACCCGTTTATATCCCAAATTTAGCCTAAAAACACCGAAAAATCGAGTTTTTTGGGTCTCAGAAGCGATTTGTACTGTGTTAGAAAAAAATCAATTTTCAGGCAAACAAAATGCTAAAACACGTTTTTTTGGCCCAAAAAGTCGATTTGTGCATGCATCTTCGATACTCGTTTATATCCCAAATTTAGCCTAAAAACACCGAAAAATCGAGTTTTTTGGGTCTCAGAAGCGATTTGTACTGTGTTAGAAAAAAATCAATTTTCAGGCAAAAAAAATGCTAAAACACGTTTTTTTGGCCCAAAAAGTCGATTTGTGCATGCATCTTCGATACTCGTTTATATCCCAAATTTAGCCTAAAAACACCGAAAAATCGAGTTTTTTGGGTCTCAGAAGCGATTTGTACATGTCTACACAGTTCTAGAAAAAAAATCAATTTTCAGGCAAAAAAAATGCTAAAACACGTTTTTTGGGCCCAAAAAGTCGATTTGTGCATGCATCTTCGATACCCGTTTATATCCCAAATTTAGCCTATAAACACCGAAAAATAGAGTTTTTTGGGTCTCAGAAGCGATTTGTACTGTGTTAGAAAAATTTCAATTTTCAGGCAAAAAAAATGGTAAAACACGTTTTTTTGGCCCAAAAAGTCGATTTGTGCATGCATCTTCGATACCCGTTTATATCACAAATTTAGCATAAAAATACCGAAAAATCGAGTTTTTTTGGTCTCAGAAGCGATTTGTACATGTCTATACTGTTCTAGAAAAAAAACAATTTTCAGGCAAAAAAAATGCTAAAACACGTTTTTTTGGCCCAAAAAGTCGATTTGTGCATACATCTTCGATACCCGTTTATATCCCAAATTTAGCCTAAAAACACCGAAAAATCGAGTTTTTTGGGTCTCAGAAGCGATTTGTACTTTGCTAGAAAAAAATCAATTTTCAGGCCAAAAAAATGCTAAAACACGTTTTTTTGGCCCAAAAAGTCGATTTGTACTGTGCTAGAAAAATTTCAATTTTCAGGCAAAAAAAATGCTAAAACACGTTTTTTGGGTCTCAGAAGCGATTTGTACTGTGCTAGAAAAATTTCAATTTTCAGGCAAAAAAAATGCTAAAACACGTTTTTTTGGCCCAAAAAGTCGATTTGTGCATGCATCTTCGATACCCGTTTATATCCCAAATTTAGCCTAAAAACACCGAAAAAACGAGTTTTTTGGGTCTCAGAAGCGATTTGTACATGTCTACTCTGTTCTAGAAAAAATTCAATTTTCAGGCAAAAAAAATGCTAAAACACGTTTTTTTGGCCCAAAAAGTCGATTTGTGCATGCATCTTCGATACCCGTTTATATCCCAAATTTAGCCTAAAAACACCGAAAAATCGAGTTTTTTGGGTCTCAGAAGCGATTTGTACTGTGCTAGAAAAATTTCAATTTTCAGGCAAAAAAAATGCTAAAACACGTTTTTTTGGCCCAAAAAGTCGATTTGTGCATGCATCTTCGATACCCGTTTATATCCCAAATTTAGCCTAAAAACACCGAAAAATCGAGTTTTTTGGGTCTTAGAAGCGATTTGTACTGTGCTAGAAAAATTTCAATTTTCAGGCAAAAAACGTGTTTTAACAGGCAGGCAGGCAGACAGGCAGGCAGGTAGGGAGGTAGGCAGGCAGGTAGGCAGACAGGCAGGTAGGCAGGCAGGCAGGCAGACAGGTAGGTAGGCAGGCAGGCAGGCAGGTAGGTAGGTAGGCAGGCAGACAGGTAGGTAGGTAGGCAGGCAGGCAGGCAGGCAGGTAGGCAGGCAGGCAGGGAAATCTGACATATATAGGGATGAACTGAACAAATTTTCTATCCCGTTTCTACCACTAAAGAAAACGTGTTTACATACACCATGCTATTATATATTAGATATATAGATTAGAAATTATTCATTATTATTATTATTACTACTATTATTACCTGTATTATTATTATAATTATTATTATTATTATTATTATTATTAGTAGTAGTAGTAGTAGTAGTAGTAGTAGTAGTAGTATTGCCAATTGAGGCTTTTGTTCTGGCTATACTTACGACTCTCTCTCTCTCTTTCTCTCTCACACACACATGTAAACAAAGAAACATTTGCAATGAAATGAAATGAAACTAATGCCCTTGAAAACGAATAATGTGTACTAAAAGTGAAATAGTAGTATTAAAAATCCTGTAGATTAAAGTGAAGTATAAAGGTGTGGAATATAGTAGATGAAAATTGAAAATGACTCGAATGTGTAAATGCAGTGTTGCCATGGTGTTGTAGCCACCACTAGCCACCTCTAGCCCAAGTGTGAAGGGTAGAAGCAGTGTTACCAATGTTTTGTAGCCCAGTTTTGTAGCCCCAAGGTGAGTTGTGATTGGCTAAAATGGGGGTGTTGGCGATTTTTGTCGAATATATATAAGGTCGTAAGCCGCCGGGGTGGTTGGTGGGGTGGGGGAGGGTAAAACAAGGGCTTGGGGGGGCCATTTTTTGGATTTAGAGGCGAAATAAAAATTTTTTTGGGCTTCTTCTCGACAGCCTAACCAAACCAAGCCTTATTTAACCTAACCTCTTCCTATTATAATTAGTAGTAGTAGTAGTAATATTAGTAGTAGTAGTAATATTAGTAGTAGTAGTAATATTACCTAACCTAACCTAGACCACAGTAGACTACCAGGACCTAACCGGGGCATACTACCGGGACCTAACCGGGGCAGACTACCGGGACCTAACCTAACATAACAGGACCGGGACAGACTACCGGGACCTAACCGGGGCAGACTACCGGGACCTAACCTAACATAACAGGACCGGGACAGACTACCGGGACCTAACCGGGGCAGACTACCGGGACCTAACCTAACATAACAGAACCGGGACAGACTACCGGGACCTAACCGGGGCAGACTACCGGGACCTAACCTAACATAACAGAACCGGGACAGACTACCGGGACCTAACCGGGGCAAACTACCGGGACCTAACCTAACATAGCCTAACCGGGGCAGACTACCGGGACCTAACCTAACCTAGCCTAACCGGGGCAGACTACCGGGACCTAACCTAACATAACAGAACCGGGACAGACTACCGGGACCTAACCGGGGCAGACTACCGGGACCTAACCTAACATAGCCTAACCGGGGCAGACTACCGGGACCTAACCTAACATAGCCTAACCGGGGCATACTACCGGGACCTAACCGGGGCAGACTACCGGGACCTAACCTAACATAACAGAACCGGGACAGACTACCGAGACCTAACCGGGGCAGACTACCGGGACCTAACCTAACATAACAGAACCGGGACAGACTACCGGGACCTAACCGGGGCAGACTACCGGGACCTAACCTAACATAACAGGACCGGGACAGACTACGGGGACCTAACCGGGGCAGACTACCGGGACCTAACCTAACATAACAGGACCGGGACAGACTACCGGGACCTAACCGGGGCAGACTACCGGGACCTAACCTAACATAACAGAACCGGGACAGACTACCGGGACCTAACCGGGGCAGACTACCGGGACCTAACCTAACATAACAGGACCGTGACAGACTACCGGGACCTAACCGGGGCAAACTACCGGGACCTAACCTAACATAGCCTAACCGGGGCAGACTACCGGGACCTAACCGGGGCAGACTACCGGGACCTAACCTAACATAACAGAACCGGGACAGACTACCGGGACCTAACCTAACATAGCCTAACCGGGGCAGACTACTAGGACCTAACCTAACCTAACCTAACCTAACCTAACCTAACCTACCGAGACCTAACCGGGGCAGACTACCGGGACCTAACCTAACATAACAGAACCGGGACAGACTACCGGGACCTAACCGGGGCAGACTACCGGGACCTAACCTAACATAGCCTAACCGGGGCAGACTACCGGGACCTAACCTAACATAGCCTAACCGGGGCAGACTACTAGGACCTAACCTAACCTAACCTAACCTAACCTAACCTAACCTACCGAGACCTAACCGGGGCAGACTACCGGGACCTAACCTAACATAACAGAACCGGGACAGACTACCGGGACCTAACCGGGGCAGACTACCGGGACCTAACCTAACATAACAGGACCGGGACAGACTACCGGGACCTAACCGGGGCAGACTACCGGGACCTAACCTAACATAACAGGACCGGGACAGACTACCGGGACCTAACCGGGGCAGACTACCGGGACCTAACCTAACATAACAGAACCGGGACAGACTACCGGGACCTAACCGGGGCAGACTACCGGGACCTAACCTAACATAACAGAACCGGGACAGACTACCGGGACCTAACCGGGGCAAACTACCGGGACCTAACCTAACATAGCCTAACCGGGGCAGACTACCGGGACCTAACCTAACATAGCCTAACCGGGGCAGACTACTAGGACCTAACCTAACCTAACCTAACCTAACCTAACCTAACCTACCGAGACCTAACCGGGGCAGACTACCGGGACCTAACCTAACATAACAGAACCGGGACAGACTACCGGGACCTAACCTAACATAACAGGACCGGGACAGACTACCGGGACCTAACCGGGGCAGACTACCGGGACCTAACCTAACATAACAGGACCGGGACAGACTACCGGGACCTAACCGGGGCAGACTACCGGGACCTAACCTAACATAACAGAACCGGGACAGACTACCGGGACCTAACCGGGGCAGACTACCGGGACCTAACCTAACATAACAGGACCGGGACAGACTACCGGGACCTAACCTAACATAACAGAACCGGGACAGACTACCGGGACCTAACCGGGGCAGACTACCGGGACCTAACCTAACATAACAGGACCGGGACAGACTACCGGGACCTAACCGGGGCAGACTACCGGGACCTAACCTAACATAACAGGACCGGGACAGACTACCGGGACCTAACCGGGGCAGACTACCGGGACCTAACCTAACATAACAGAACCGGGACAGACTACCGGGACCTAACCGGGGCAGACTACCGGGACCTAACCTAACATAACAGGACCGGGACAGACTACCGGGACCTAACCTAACATAACAGAACCGGGACAGACTACCGGGACCTAACCGGGGCAGACTACCGGGACCTAACCTAACATAACAGAACCGGGACAGACTACCGGGACCTAACCGGGGCAGACTACCGGGACCTAACCTAACATAACAGGACCGGGACAGACTACCGGGACCTAACCGGGGCAGACTACCGGGACCTAACCTAACATAACAGAACCGGGACAGACTACCGGGACCTAACCGGGGCAAACTACCGGGACCTAACCTAACATAGCCTAACCGGGGCAGACTACCGGGACCTAACCGGGGCAGACTACCGGGACCTAACCTAACATAACAGGACCGGGACAGACTACCGGGACCTAACCGGGGCAGACTACCGGGACCTAACCTAACATAACAGAACCGGGACAGACTACCGGGACCTAACCGGGGCAGACTACCGGGACCTAACCTAACATAACAGAACCGGGACAGACTACCGGGACCTAACCGGGGCAAACTACCGGGACCTAACCTAACATAGCCTAACCGGGGCAGACTACCGGGACCTAACCTAACCTAGCCTAACCGGGGCATACTACCGGGACCTAACCGGGGCAGACTACCGGGACCTAACCTAACATAGCCTAACCGGGGCATACTAACCTAACCTAACCTAACCTAACCTAACCTAACCTAACCTAACCTAACCTAACCTAACCTAACCTAACCTAACAGAACCGGGACAGACTACCGGGACCTAACCGGGGCAGACTACCGGGACCTAACCTAACATAACAGAACCGGGACAGACTACCGGGACCTAACCGGGGCAAACTACCGGGACCTAACCTAACATAGCCTAACCGGGGCAGACTACCGGGACCTAACCTAACATAGCCTAACCGGGGCAGACTACCGGGACCTAACCTAACATAACAGAACCGGGACAGACTACCGGGACCTAACCGGGGCAAACTACCGGGACCTAACCTAACATAGCCTAACCGGGGCAGACTACCGGGACCTAACCTAACATAGCCTAACCGGGGCATACTACCAGGACCTAACCTAACCTAACCTAACCTAACCTAACCTAACCTAACCTACCGAGACCTAACCGGGGCAGACTACCGGGACCTAACCTAACATAACAGAACCGGGACAGACTACCGGGACCTAACCGGGGCAGACTACCGGGACCTAACCTAACATAACAGAACCGGGACAGACTACCGGGACCTAACCGGGGCAGACTACCGGGACCTAACCTAACATAACAGAACCGGGACAGACTACCGGGACCTAACCGGGGCAAACTACCGGGACCTAACCTAACATAGCCTAACCGGGGCAGACTACCGGGACCTAACCTAACATAGCCTAACCGGGGCATACTACCGGGACCTAACCGGGGCAGACTACCGGGACCTAACCTAACATAGCCTAACCGGGGCATACTAACCTAACCTAACCTAACCTAACCTAACCTAACCTAACCTAACCTAACCTAACCTAACCTAACCTAACCTAACCAAACCTAACCTAACCTACCGAGACCTAACCGGGGCAAACTACCGGGACCTAACCTAACATAGCCTAACCGGGGCAGACTACCGGGACCTAACCGGGGCAGACTACCGGGACCTAACCTAACATAACAGGACCGGGACAGACTACCGGGACCTAACCGGGGCAGACTACCGGGACCTAACCTAACATAACAGAACCGGGACAGACTACCGGGACCTAACCGGGGCAGACTACCGGGACCTAACCTAACATAACAGAACCGGGACAGACTACCGGGACCTAACCGGGGCAGACTACCGGGACCTAACCTAACATAGCCTAACCGTGGTATACTACCGGGACCTAACCTAACCTAACCTAACCTAACCCAACCCAACCTAACCTAACCTAACCTAACCTAACATAACCTAACCCTTAACCTAACCTAACCTAACCTAACCTAACCTAACCCAACCCAACCTAACCTAACCTAACCTAACCTAACCCTTAACCTAACCTAACCTAACCTAACCTAACCTAACCCAACCTAACCTAACCTAACCTAACCCTTAACCTAACCTAACCTAACCTAACCTAACCTAACCTACCTAACCTAACCTAACCCCTAACCTGCTGCCCCGCTGCCCCGCCGCCCCGCCCCGCTGCCCCGCCCCACTGCCCTGCCCCACTGCCCCGCCGCCGCCCGGCTGTCACCCCGCTGCCCCGCCGCCCCGCTGCCCTGCCGCCCCGCTGCCCCGCCACCCCGCTGCCCCGCCACCCTGCCCCCACTGCCCCGCTGCCCCGACGCCCCGCTGCCCCGCTGTCCAGCCCCGCCGCCCCACTGCCCCGCCCCGCTGCCCCGACGCCCCGCTGCCCCCGCCGCCCCGCCCCGCAACTGCCCCACTGCCCCGCCCCGCTGCCCCGCCCCGCTGCCCCGCCGCCCCGCTGCCCCGCCCCGCTGCCCCGCATCCCGCTGCCCCGCCGCCCTGCTGCCCTGCCGCCCCGCTACCCCGCCTCGCAACTGCCCCGCATCCCCGCCCCGCCCCGCTGCCCCGCTGCCCCGCCCCGCTGCCCCGATGCCCTGTCGCCCCGCTGCCACGCCGCCACGCTGCCCCGCCCCGCAACTGCCCTGCCGCCCCGCTGCCCCTAACCTAACCTAACCTAACCTAACCTAACCCAACCTAACCTAACCTACCTAACCTAACCCAACCTAACCTAACCTAACCTAACCTAACCCTTAACCTAACCTAACCTAACCCAACCTAACCTAACCTAACCTAACCTAACCTAACCCAACCTAACCCGCTGCCCCGCCCCGCTGCCCCGCATCCCGCTGCCCCGCCGCCCTGCTGCCCTGCCGCCCCGCTGCCCCGACGCCCTGCTGCCCCGCTGTCAAGCCCCCGCCGTCCTGCTGCCCCGCCCCGCTGCCCCGCATCCCGCTGCCCCGCTGCCCCGCCGCCCCGCTACCCCGCCTCGCAACTGCCCCGCATCCCCGCCCCGCCCCGCTGCCCCGCTGCCCCGCCCCGCTGCCCCGATGCCCTGCCGCCCCGCTGCCACGCCGCCCCCGCTGCCCCTAACCTAACCTAGCCTAACCTAACCTAACCTAACCCAACCTAACCTAACCTAACCTAACCTAACCCTTAACCTAACCTAACCTAACCCTAACCTAACCTAACCTAACCTAACCTAACCTAACCCTTAACCCAACCTAACCTAACCTAACCTAACCCTTAACCTAACCTAACCTAACCTAACCTAACCTAACCTAACCAAACCTAACCTAACCTAACCCAACCTAACCTAACCTAACCTAACCTAACCCTAACCTAACCTAACCTAACCTAACCTAACCCCTAACCTGCTGCCCCGCTGCCCCGCCGCCCCGCCCTGCTGCCCCGCCCCACTGCCCTGCCCACTGCCCCGCCGCCGCCCGGCTGTCACCCCGCTGCCCCGCCGCCCCGCTGCCCTGCCGCCCCGCTGCCCCGCCACCCCACTGCCCCGCCACCCTGCCCCACTGCCCCGCTGCCCCCGACGCCCCGCTGCCCCCGATGTCCAGCCCCGCCGCCCCACTGCCCCGCCCCGCTGCCCCGACGCCCCGCTGCCCCGCCCCGCAACTGCCCCACTGCCCCGCCCCCGCTGCCCCCGCCGCCCCGCTGCCCCGCCCCGCTGCCCCGACGCCCCGCCACCCCGCCCCGCAACTGCCCCACTGCCCCGCCCCGCTGCCCTGCCCCGCTGCCCCGACGCCCTGCTGCCCCGCTGTCAAGCCCCGCCGCCCCACTGACCCGCCCCGCTGCCCCGCATCCCGCTGCCCCACCGCCCTGTTGCCCCGCCGCCCCGCTACCCCGCCTCGCAACTGCCCCGCCTCCCCGCCCCGCCCCGCTGCCCCGCCGCCCCGCTGCCCCGCCCCGCTGCCCCGATGCCCTGCCGCCCCGCTGCCACGCCGCCCCGCTGCCCCGCCCCGCAACTGCCCTGCCGCCACGCCGCCCTGCCGCCCCGCTGCCCCTAACCTAACCTAACCTAACCTAACCTAACCTAACCTAACCTAACCTAACCCTTAACCCAACCTAACCTAACCTAACCTAACCTAACCTAACCTAACCTAACCTAACCTAACCTAACCTAACCTAACCCTTAACCTAACCTAACCTAACCCTTAACCTAACCTAACCTAACCTAACCCTTAACCTAACCTAACCTAACCTAACCTAACCCTTAACCTAACCTAACCTAACCTGCTGCCCCACCGCCCCGCAACCCTGCCGCCCCGCCCCTCTGCCCCGCCCCACTGCCCTGCCCCGCTGCCCCGCCGCCGCCCGGCTGTCGCACCGCTGCCCCGCCACCCCGCTGCCCTGCCGCCCCGCTGTCCTGCTGCCCCGCCACCCCGCCCCGCTGAACCGCCCCGCTGCCCCGCGACCCGCTGTCAAGCCCCGCCGCCCCACTGCCCCGCATCCCGCTGCCCCGCCGCCCCGTTGCCCCGCCCCGCAATTGCCCCACTGCCCTGTCGCCCCGCCCCGTTGCCCCGCCGCCCCACATCCCCACTGCCCCGCCGCCCTGCTGCCCCGCCGCCCCGCTGCCCCGCTGCCCCGCCCCGCAACTGACCCACCGCCACGCCCCGCTGCCCCGCCCCGCTGCTCCGCCGCCCTGCTGCCCCACTGTCACCTTGCTGTCCCGCAGCCACCCCGCCGCCCCGCTGCCCCGACGCCCCGCAGTCCAGCCCTGCCGCCCCACTGCCCCGCCCCGCTGCCCCGCCGCCCTGCTGCCCCACCACCCTGCTGCCCCGCCCCGTTGCCGCCCTGCTGCCCCGCCGCCCTGCCGCCCCACTGCCCCGCCGCCCCGCTCCACTGCCCCGACGCCCCGCTGCCCCGCCCTGCTGCCCCACTGCCCTGCCGCCCCGCTGCTCTTTCCCGCTGCCCAGCCGCCTCGCTGCCCCACCGCCCCGCTACCCAACAGATGGACCGTTTGTGTGTATGTATGTATGTATGTATGTATGTATGTATGTATGTATGTATGTGTATATGTATGTATGTGTATATGTATGTATATATACCTGTGTATGTTTGTATGTATGTGTGCTTATGTTTGTATGTATGTGTGTGAAAGAAAAAGAGTGAGCATTATTATTATTATTATTATTATTATTAATTTCACTTTAAATTAAAATAAAATAATTAGTCTCTCCTATACATATCTGATAATTAACACATTTTCTATGACAAAATAATTGAAAAGAAACTCACTCTTTGTCACACACACTAAACAATTTTTTTTTTTCTCTCTCTCTCTCTCTCTCTCTCTCTCTCTCTCTCTCTCTCTCTCTCTCTCTCTGTCTCACACACACACAGTCTCTCTCTCTCTCTGTCTCACTCAGACACATAAATTCTCTCTCTCTCTCTCTCTCTGATGTCAACAAAGAAACGGATT
>JAWZYT010000333.1:5000-17500 GCA_034508575.1 Petrolisthes manimaculis
TCCAGCCATCTATCTATCCATCTATCCATCTTTCCACAAACCAACTTCAAATCCATCCATCTATCTATCCATCTTTCCACAAACCAACCCTGACATAGAAATTTAATACCTATCCAAAATCCATCTATCTATCCATCTATCTTCCAAACAACCAACCTAAAAATCCATCCATCTATCTATCCATCCATCCATCCATCTTTCCACAAACCAACCCGGACATAGACAGATAGATAGACAGATAGATGGATGGATGTTGGCTGGGTATTCTATTTCAAAATCCATCCATCTATCAATATATCCATCTATCTTTCCACAAACCAACACCCGGACATAGAAATACAACCGTGCACACATACATACATACATACATACATTGTCATTAGCTACCTGTATGTACTGTATGTTGTATGAAGAAATTCCCAAATGATGCATAAAATCATTTTTTGTTTTTGTTTTCAATTCGTGTTTGAAATTCTCTAAGATTCAACGGTACGGCAGAGAAAAGCATTTTATTTTGAGGGGTGGGGGTGATGGGGTGGGGGGTTGGGGGTGGGGTGGGGTGATGTGGAAATTATAATTATTATTATTAATTATTATTATTATTATTATTATTATTATTAGCCTATAATGAAAAAGCTTATTTGATTAAAAAAAAAATCAAATTGACTATTGCACTACGACAAGCTTGGGCAGAAAGTTTTTGTTGTTGTTTGTTTGAATGTATGTTTGTTTGTTTGTTTGTTTGTTTATAAGCTTACTTAATTAAGGCTGCATGACTGTTGTTGTTGTTGTTGTATTCTCATATATTATTATTATTATTATTATTATTATTATTATTATTATTATATTATTATTATTATTATTATTTTGTATCTTCATAATATTTTTGTTTTGTTGTATTTTTGAGCATTTGGAAACGACGATATCTGTATTATTATTATTATTATTATTATTATTATTATTATTATTATTATTATTATTATTATTATTTATTGGTTACGGTATTGTGGGAAATTGAAGAAGAAATTGAATGTGGGAAAAAAACGATTGCAAAAGTTAATTGCTTCAGTGCAAGAATTGGAAAAAAAAAAAAAAAATTGGCTGGCAGAGAAGAAAAACCAGCACTGTGTTTATTATTATTATTATTATTATTATTATATTATTATTATTATTATTATTATTATTAAACGTGTGTGATGCAATAATATAATAAATTGAATCTTTCTTTATTATTATTATTATTATTATTATATTATTATTAAATGTGTGTGATGCGATATGATAAATAAATTAAATCTTTCTTTATTATTATTATTATTATTATTATTATTATTATTATTATTATTAAACGTGTGTGATGCAATAATATAATAAATTAAATCTTTCTTTATTATTATTATTATTAAATGTGTGTGATGCGATATGATAAATAAATTAAAATCTTTCTTTATTATTATTATTATTATTATTATTATTAAATGTGTGTGATGCAATATATTAAATTATAATAATCTTTCTTTATTAGCCCAAATTTGTTCTTTACCTACGATTTTATTATTTTTATTTTTTGTTTATTATTTTTTTGTGTGTGTGATGAAATGAAAATATTATATAATTATTATTAATCGGCCGTAAAAGTTTTTGTTCTATTATTATTATTATTATTATTATTATTATTATTATTATTATTATTATTATTAATATATATACAGTTTATTTTTAAAAATCTAGATGTAAGGAATGAATTTAAATGGTTAATTATTATTTGAGTTATTATTAAATTCTTGCTAGTTTGACCAAAAAAAAAAAAATAAAAAAAATAATCGTGACGAGGAAGAAAAATGTAAACAAAAAATTGAGATGGTGTTGATGCTCTCTCTCTCTCTCTCTCCTCTCTCTCTCTCTCTCTCTCTCTCTCTCTCTCTCTCTCTCTCTCCTCTCTCTTCCCTTCACTCCTTCCTTCCTTCCATCCTTCCTTCACTCCCTTCCTTTCCTTCCTTCCTTCACTCCCTCCTTCCTTCCTTCCTTCCTTCACTCCCTCCTTCCTTCCTTCTTTCTTTCCTTCTTTCTTTATCCCTCCCTCTTTCCCACCTACATTATTTAAATGTGTGTGTGTGTGTGTGTGTGTGTGTGTGTGTGTGTGTGTGTGTGTGTGTGGTGTGGTGTGTGTGTGTGTGTGTGTGTTTTGTTTTTGGAGGGGGGGGGGAGGAGAAGGGTAGGAATTCTTGTAATGGGATTTTTTTAGAGAGAGAGAGAGAGAGAGAGAGAGATAGAGAGAGAGAAAGAAAAAGAAAGAGAGAGATGGAGAGAGGAAAAGTGATAACATCATTTTCTTTTATATATTCATTCATATCATTATTATTTTCTCTTTGCTGATAACTGTATTATTTTTACTAGTAGAAGTGGTAGTAGTAGTAGTAGTAGTAGTAGTAGTAGTAGTACGGTAGTAATAATAGAAGTAGTGTAGTAGTAGTAGTAGTGGTAGTGGTAGTAGTAGTAGTAGTAGTAGTAGTATTAGTGGTAGTGGTAGTAATAATAGTAGTAGTAGTGGTAGTGGTAGTAATAGTAGTAGTAGTAGTAGTAGTAGTAGTAATAGTGGTAGTGGTAGTAATAGTAGTAGTAGTAGTAGTAGTAGTAGTAATAGTGGTAGTGGTAGTAATAGTAATAGTAGAAGTAATAATAGAAGTAATAGTATTGTTATTATCATTATCATTATCAGTACAGTGTTGGTAAATCTGGAGTAACTGATTCCTCCAAACTATTCCAAGCAACAGACTGCATGGATATCACTAGTGTTGTTCATCTACACGCTCCTGTTTTCCTGGCATAGTCTGGGAGGAATCAAGGTGCTCCAAATATACCCTTAAGAATATTATGAACTCTGGTTGGTTGGGGGATGGTTGGTTGGTTGGTTGAGGGATGGTTGGTTAGGTGGTTGATTGGTTGGTTGGGTGGTGTTTGTGTTTTTGGGTGGAGAGAGAGAGAGAGAGAGAGAGAGAGGAGAGAGAGAGGAGAGAGAGAGGTGGAGGGTGTTGAAAGAGAGTAATGTAGAATGTCTGGAGAGAGAGAGAGAGAGAGAGAGAGAGAGAGAGAGAGAGAGAGAGAGAGAGGTGAAGGGTGTTGAAAGAGAGTAATGTAGAATGTTGAAGAGAGAGAGAGAGAGAGAGAGAGAGAGAGAGAGTGAGAGGTGAAGGGTGCTGGAAAGGAACAGAGTAATATACAGTATATAGTTAGTTGTATGTTGAAGTGAACTCATTGTGAGTTTTGGAGAAGAGTGTTACGTGTATAAGAGTCCCAGCTTGTAGAGAGAGAGAGAGCTGAGAGAGAGAGAGAGAGAGAGAGAGAGAGAGAGGAAGGAAGTAGTGGGGATAGTATATGAGAGAGAGAGAGAGAGAGAGAGGAGAGAGAGGAGAGAGAGAGAGAGAGAGGAGGGAAGTAGTGGGGGGGGGTAGTATGAGGAGAGAGAGAGAGAGAGAGAGAGAGAGAGAGAGAGGAGAGAGAGAGAGGAGAGAGAGAGAGGAATCGTGGCTGAAACTGATATAAAGGTTGATGGAGATAACGACCAAGTTGAGAGAAAGATCAGAATTGACACAAAAACATCGAATTTTTTTCCTTGTATAAAAATAATGAATCTCTAAGAGTTAGTGTGAGTAATGCTAAGCTCCATTGGCTCCCTACACTACACTAGTATGTATGTATATAACAACTAAGTATTGCTATGATTATTGCTTGAAAGAATCTCTTGGCTAAGAAAGAAGATGAATTAAAAAATGATCGTATTATCTAAAGCGGTAAATGTTAGTATAGTATTATTATTATTATTAATTATTATTATTATTATTATTTTGTTTGCTGTATTAGTTAAATTGATATCCGTTTTTTTTTTGTTTGATGTATGTGCGGGTGTAGACCAAACCTTATTTATTCATTCAATGTTTGTTTACATTTTGCAAAAAGGTACTTACAGATAATAAGAGCTGTAATGATAAGTAGAGTGTTTGTGGAAGGTTCGATTACCAATACAATACAATACGTCCCGCTATTTTCGTTTCGGATGTACAATTTATCTAAAGCGTTTATATAATGTGCTTGTCGTAACAATATGGAATGCAGTTGGAAACCTATCCGTGGCTTACAAAATATTTTTACAAGCAAGAGTCGCACAATCAAGCTATCGCAG
This sequence comes from Petrolisthes manimaculis, assembly GCA_034508575.1. Taxonomy (NCBI): domain Eukaryota; kingdom Metazoa; phylum Arthropoda; class Malacostraca; order Decapoda; family Porcellanidae; genus Petrolisthes; species Petrolisthes manimaculis. The sequence continues at coordinate 9,181 of JAWZYT010000333.1, forward strand.
ACGTCCCCCTCCCCTAGTTCACCAAGGGACCACACTATAGTATAAATACGTATGCTGAACAGGCCGGCCACACACACACACACACATACACACACACACACACACACACACACATACATACCGTACAGTTAGCCATCCGTTGGTAGCCCTGATCTGGTACCATTCATATAATAAGGTTGGTAGTCCTGACCTGACCAGAAATAATTTGTTGTCGTTTTCGTCGTCTGTGTTTCCTCCCTTCCCGATAAGGTTACTTGAGTATTCACCACGACAGAAGGTTGAGGTGGATGGACAATATGAGTATTAGTAATGACTAGTGAAGTATGTGTAATTAAGTAATTAGTGGGGTGTTTTTTGTGACGAAAATGTCCTCTGTCTCCCCTCGTGTACGTCCACTTTCCGTGTGTGAATTCCTGGCGCTGTAGGTGGTCACATAACAATTTGTATAGCCCGACAGACAAACAGAGTCTCTTCACAACACCTTGACTCGCCAACACACACTTCACTCCCACAATCATTTAAGGGCTGATTCTCTAGATAGTAAATTGGAAGGCTACCGATTCCTCCTAACTGTACCAGAAAACAGACGGCCTCAATGGTACTCACAGGGAGATGTTTCGTGGAATAGCTTGGAGGAATCACAGACCTTTCAATAATTCATACGGGGATTCTTCTTTTTTTTGTACAGTACTATTCATGGCGTTGGCGAACAAAGGTTGGTTGGCAGAACTTGAGACGCGATGATAATGTTCTTTGACAGTCGTGCTGGGCCAACACTTACTACGTCACAAACCAACGCGTTATTTATGTTCATCAATAATTTAGGTTACACAGTGCAATGAACTTGTTATACATGCATGGTAAGGTCGATATTGATGATGATAAAATAACGTGTCGTGTGGTTTATCAATTTACCAGGCACACACCCACACACTCACATACATTCACACATACATACACACACACACATACATACATACGACCACGGACCATCACCTTCACTGAGAAAAGGTTATATGATGTAGAATATTTGGAGCATCTCTTCCCTCTCCTTTACTTCACTTATTAATTATCCTAACACCTCACCTCACCTCACCTCATGCACATCTTGCTTCTCTTCTCACTTCACCCCATCTACTGTAACTCTTGCTCACCTTGCTACTCATCATTTTACGTTATATATCCCGCCTTAGCTTAGATCTCACGTTACTAATCCCGGGACGAAATGAATAAGTTTGGAACCAAGCGGTACACTTGACCAGACTGATAGCGCTGAAAAATGAGATAGTATTAGAATCCATAATATATTGTTGTTGATAAGTTTGGTGTTAATTGGATGGTATGGGGACGAGGTAGCTTACATGTAGTGCTTTCTCTCTTTGCATGGTGAGGGGAAGGGGAAGAGGGAAGCTCAAGACTGTGATGTTGTGATGGGGACATTATTATTAGTTGGTCTCTGAAAGACGATAATAATGACGGTGGAGTTGGTGGCAGTAATAATGATAGTGATAGTGGTGGTGGTGGTGATGGTATAATGATGATGGAAATGGTAGTGATGGGGATCAAAACGGTAAACACACGAGCCTTGACATTCCATAACAATTTAGTGTTGCTCTTATCCATTGTACTGTGTGATGGTCATTGAGGCAGAAGACAAGGATAATCTTATGTTGGAGACTAATGGAAGGCTGTTTGACCATCTGTTCCCTCACCAATAAGAGACTCTTGTTTGTATTTGAGGGAAAATAGTCACAACTCATATCAAAATGGCAGGCTTGGTCGTTGGGGATTATATTTTTACATGTATCATCCAATCAGGTGCAAGGTATTGACTGATATCAGCTGTGAACTCTTTACCTTCAGTTTACACAAAAGACTGCGTGAATAAAGGTACAAATGGAGTTAACTGGAGGGCTTAACGATTGTGTGTGTGGTACTACCGTCTCCAATAAGTGGGACAGTTCTTGTAACGTGACCCAAGAGTGTACATTAGTTCCAACTAGAGCTCTCTAAACCTGCACACCCCTCAGGCCCGTAGTTTTAAAAAATGTGAGGGCCCTTACTGGAGCTCTATGAACCCTCCAAATAATCCAGGCCACAGAATCCTTCAGTATATCTAATAGGGAATCTGTTGCCTGGAGTAGTTTGGAGAATTCATAGAGCTCCAGTAAGGGCCCTCAAATTTTTTTAAACTACGTGCCTTATCCCCTTTCATTCTCCCTTGATATCCTTCTCGCTGTCATTCCTCGTCCCAACCATCATAATTTATAATAACCTTCCCTTATAATCCCTTCACGAGTCTACTACATAGTTAAAACTCTCGTCTTCCTGTTCCTCCTCATGTACTCTCCTTCCTTATCTCCTCCTCCCAACGTATGATAGCAAAGGTTACATTTGATCCGTGGCAATGATGATGTTGATGATGATGATGATGATGGTGGTGGTCCATATATCCTTCCTTAACCAAAACAACTCACTCCATACATTCACAGTTCTCTTCGTTGTGGCAAAGTCCGTTCCACATTCCAGCACCTACTTGTGACTAACTGACTGACTGACTAGTTTAAGCCGCTAATCCTGGAGCAAAAAAAGAAGAAGTTTTATATCTTAAGAGACCTTGAAGATTAAGTTAGCTGCACTTACACGAAGATTCACTTCACAAAAAGGGGTCTTAAAGGAGTCTTGAAGATTATTATCCACCTCATGTACAGTTCCGGACAGTAGTTCTTGACCACACTTCACTTTTGGTACTGGACCGAACCTAAATGATCAGCACAAGCAAAAAATCTTGGCTTAAAATGGTTCACTGATTTAATTCTGACGGTTCAAAATCCGACGGGAGTAGTAAAAGAACTATTGTCCGCAACTGTGCACACACTACTTATCTTCATTTAACATGCAGCTACAGAGAAGAAGCGGCAGAGCTTAACACAAGAGATAAAACCTTGATATTTTGGGTAGTATGGGTGTGGACCGTGGTACTCCCAATCCACTTTTCTCTTCTGTTTTCTAACATTCACCAAGTTTAGAGTTTATAGTAAAGTTAGGTTCGAGTTAGTAATAAACCACATAGTTTGAGAACAGTTCGATTAAATTTATCATTATTGTTTATTAAGCGTATTCTAGATATGATGCTGTTTGAATGTAGAGAAGCAGTTGAAACCGTTACCGTGGTTTGTCACTAGTTAACGAATATAGTCTGAGAAGAGAAACCGTCACTTGTTAACGTGTATAGAACAGTAGTAAGTTGAGGGAAGTGATGATGGTGGTGTAGTGAGACTTGTTGAAGGTCCAAGGTCCACACTCCCTCCACACGGCATCAGACAGGTTAGTTATCACTCCCGCAGGAAAGTATAAATGTAACGAGCAAAATAAAGCACTTTGTTGACTGTTCGCTGTAATAACGTGGAAGTTCCTGGGCTCTTCCTCTCAGCCCGCCAACTTATTGCCAAGTCTTTGCGGTGAGCAGGTGCAAAGCCCTCACATACTTCTCTCACGCCGCAGCTGCCCTCCCTTTCACATCCCTCACACCCCTATTGGCCGGCCCTCTACTGCCCCCCAGGGGCCACCCCTGCCCTCAAGGCCCAGGGGACACACACAACTCCCCGCAGGCGCCGTCACGGTAGCAGGCGGACTCGTAGTGTTTGTTTAGGTAGGACTTGAGAGCGAAGGACTTGTTGCAGCGTTTACACCTGAAGTTCTTGAGCTGGGAGTGAGTCTGCATGTGTGCGCGCAGATTGGAGCGGTCAGCGAAGGACTTGCCACAGTGTGCGCAGCCAAAGGGTTTCTCTCCTGTGTGTGAGCGCATGTGTCCCTGTAGCAGCCAAGGGCGGGAGAAGGCCTTACCACAGACACCACACCGATGTGTCAAGTTGTGTGTCAATACATGCATGGCCAGGGCTGGCATGCTGACATAGGCTTTGCCACACACGTGACAGCGTCGCGCACTGCCAGAGTCCAGGTCCCTGTGTGTCTGTTTGTGTCGTGAGAGGTTGGAGGAAGTGGCATAATGTTTACCACACTCAGAACACGTGTACCTTGGCTTGTGACGGGATGGCCGCAGACTCTCACTGCGCCCCGGCCGTGTGCGAGAGCGACCGTCGTCCAGCTCCAGAGGACACCCAGCTGGAGCCACATTTTCGGCATCACTGCTGGCACCAGGTGAAGGTGCTGGGGTGGCATCACTCCCGCCAGCCTCAAGAGAGTCACAGGACGACCCTGGTGTGGGTGGCTGGTACGAGCATGGTGGGGTGGGCTGGGGTGGCTGGTAACAAGGCGGGGCCGGAGCAGGGGCTGGGGCAGGGGTAGGGTATGGGCAAGGTGGGGCAGGGGTGAAGGCTTGCGCTGGGGCAGACCGGGCAAGCTCCAGCAAATCGTGGGCGGCCTCAGTCTCCTCTACGGGGCGCAGGTGTAGCGGAGTAAAGGTGGGATGCCCGCTGTCCCCAATGTAACCCTCAGCCCCGTAGCTGCCCACACCACCCTCACCCCTCCCGTATTGGTCAGTAGGGGGGCAGGGCTGGGCGTGAGCATAGGCATGGTCAGGTGTGGCAGGGTAGTACTGGAGGGTGCAGGGGAAGCAGGGGTCAGCTGCTCTCAACTCGTGGTACACTCCTGTGGAAGAGATTGTCTTAGTTATATTGAACACAACATTATTTGTAATGAATGGAATGACTTTATGTCTTGGTTAACACACTACATCAGGTCAATCTAAACTGGGTAAGATAATAAAATGGCTTTGTAACATCATTCCAATGTTTACAAATTATTAGTTGGTGGCAAAACTTCATCTTATTATTGTATTACATCTTTATGTATAACCGAATAATATGTACTGTCACCAAAAATAAGTTTAGTACCTCTCCCCCCTCTTCCCCCACGTTAATTTTGATACTTTTAATGTGATAGGGTTGGTACTTCTGTCATGTCCGAGACATGTGATTGAAGATCATCTATGGCCACTATATAACTAATGGCACGCGCCAAGAGTCTCAGTAGCCCTCAGGCTGTCTGTACGAGAGGGTGTCTACGCTGGTCTTTGTCAGCTGCTCGTCTCCTATGCTATTGCTATGCCAAACCAAGGGTCAAATATATGTATAAAACATTGAATATAACGCTCGATTGTCTGTAGCAAACCATAATATACATATACTAATACCGGAAATATTAATACCATAATACTAATACCAGTAATACTAATAACAAAGTGAGTCGGCGTGATGCCCTCTCCTCCGTCTGTCAGTCAGGAGTACCAACCCTACAGAGCACCAGCCAGAGGAGGTGGTTCCAAAACTTTCTTGGACCATTGTATAATAGAAAATATATGTTGTTATAAAGATTAGTCTATAGGACTGTAATACATTTTGCTGGTTTGAATTCAGAATTTTTGTATGCTATTATTTTATTCATTAATGAACAGGGAATCTGGGAATGTGTTCTTATAATAATAATAATAATAATAATAATAATAATTGAGGGGGTTGCTTGAGTTGATGTAAGATGTTGTTGTTGTATGATTATATTTTGATATGATACCGATTTATTTGTACGATGGAAGGAAGGAAAGTGTGGGTGGATATTGGATTGTGGCTGTACATTAGAACGCCTTGATTCCTCCAAAGTATGCCAGGAAACAGAACTAGAGGCTGTTGCTTGGAATAATTTGGAGGAATCAATTGTTCAAGATTTATCAACACTGTACTCTCCTCTTAATTAATAAATGTTTTGATAAATGGGGTTTAGATTATGAAGGAAGAAATGAGTAGTGTTTGTAAATTGTATATAAAGAAAGTGTAAAGTATATAATATGTCTCTCTCTCTCTCTCTCTCTCTCTCTCTCTCTCTCTCTCTCTCTCTCTCTGAAGAAAGCGTAAAGTATACATATGCCTCTCTCTCTCTCTCTCTCTCTCTCTCTCTCTGTGTGTGTGTGTGTGTGTGTGTGTGTGTGTGTTAGTGTGTGTGTGTGTGTGTGTGTGTGTTAGTGTGTGTGTGTGTGTGTAAGGCTTCACAATGACGCACATACTGTACAAGAATGTGTGTGTAATGTACTTAAAACTATCTATCAATCGTAGCGTGTGTGTTTGAACATTGGAGTCTTCTGATTCCTCCTGGGCATGTCACGTGACAACCTCCTTCCCTATAGAGGAGGTTTCGTAGTAATATTAAAATTTTGAAGGACTCATTTATCGCCAATTTTCTGTCTATACAACACAGGGTCCATTAACTAACTATAATAATAACAACTCTTAATTGTCAATGGAGTAGAAAAAGATATTATTAAAAACGAAGGAAAAAATTGTTTAGGTGTACAGTTGACAGGATAAATTCACGCCCATCTCATGTTTGCTTGCTTGCTTGATTGATGGATAGGGGACAGGCTTGGGTGGTGTGGTGAGGGGGGGGGGGGGGGGTAGAAAGCCTGTCTCGCTATTCCCGCACCCCCCAAAACCCCCCTTCCAAGCCTGTCCCCCTACTCCTAGACCCCTCAAAACCCCGGCAACATGGAGGTCCTATAGCGCCAGAAAAAGGTGATAGAGAGAAGGAAGGAAGGAAGCAAGCAAGCAAGCAAAGAAAAATATAAGAGAGATACAAGGAAGGAAGGAATCAATGAAGGAACGAAAGAAGGAAGGAAGGAAAGCAAGCAGAGAGAAATGAAACAAAGACACAAGGAAGAAAGGAAGGAAGGAAGGAAGGAAAGAAGGAAAGGAGGAAGGAGAGAAATGAAACAAAGACACAAGGAGGAAGGAAAACAAGCAGAGAGAAATGAAGCATACATAAGGAAACAAAGAAGGAAGGAAGGAAAGAAAGAAGGACGGAAGGAAGGAAGGAAAGAAAGAAGGACGGAAGGAAGGAAGGAAGGAGAAAGAAATGAAACAGAGACACAAGGAAACAAAGAAGGAAGGAAGGAAGGAAGGAAAGAAAGAAGGAAGGAAGGGAAGCAGAGAGAAATGAAACAAGGACACAAGGAAGAAAGGAAGGAAGGAAAGAAAGAAGGAAGGAAGGAAGGAGAGAGAAATGAAACAAAGACAAGGAAAGAAAGAAGGAAGGAAGGAAAGAAAGAAGGACGGAAGGAAGGAAGGAAAGAGAAAGAAATGAAACAGAGACACAAGGAAACAAAGAAGGAAGGAATGAAGGAAAGAAAGAAGGAAGGAAAGCAAGCAGAGAGAAATGAAACATACACAAGGAAACAAAGAAGGAAGGAAGGAAACAAGGAAGGGAGGAAACAAAGAAGGAAGGAAGGAAACAAGGAAGGGAGGAAGAAAGGAAACAATGAACGAAGGAAGGAGAGAGAGAGAGAGAGAGAGAGAGAGAGAGAGAGAGAGAGAGAGAGAGAGAGAGAGTAGTGGTGCTCAACAAGTGGAGTTTGGCCAGGGTACAAACTCAGTCTCACATTTATAATAATAATAATAATAATAACAATAATAATAACAACAACAATACTACTGCTACTTACTACTACGAATAATAAAAATAATAATAATAATAATAATAAAAGTAATAATGATAATAATGATAATAATAATGATAATATAATAATAATAATAATAATAATAAATATTATAATAATAATAAATATTATAATAATAATAAATATAATAATAATAATAATAATAATAATAATAATAATAATAATAATAATATAAAAAATAATAATAAAAATAAAAATATATATAAAAATAATTACTAAAAATGTATTATAGAGTATTGTGTAATGTTGTATGTATGTATGTGTGTATAGATATGTATGTATGTATGTATGTATGCTGATTATGTATCGTAATGTTAATGCTATTTTTATGTTTTTTCATTATTATTAATAATATTATTATTGTTATTAATATTTATTTTTTATTTTGTTTTAATTATTATTATTATTATTATTATTATTATTATTATTATTATTATTATTATTGTTAATATTATTATTATTATTATTATTATTATTATTATTATTATTATTATTATTGTTATTGTTATTGTTATTATTATTGTTATTGTTATTATTGTTATTATCGTTATTGTCGTTATTATTGTTATTGTTATTGTTATTGTTATTGTTATTATTTTTATTATTATTATTATTATCTCACACACACACACACACACAGACACACACACAAACAAAACCCTGACACTTGTATGAGGTGTATGTGAGAGTATGAGGTGTATGAGGTGTATGTGTTGTGTTATGAGTATACTGTATGTATAATAATGGATATATGTTAGTATAATGGATATATATAATATATTAATATAATAAGTTAGCCTATAATTATAACAACAGATTAATAATTTACTAGTCTGTGTTATAGGTATATAATAT
>JAWZYT010000333.1:22500-67500 GCA_034508575.1 Petrolisthes manimaculis
TTATTATTATTATTATTATTATTATTATTATTATTATTATTATTATTATTATTATTATTATTATTATTATTATTATTATTATTATTATTATTATTATTATTATTGATGATGATGTTATTGTTACTATTGTTATTGTTATTATCATTATTATTACTTCGACAAAAGAATTGAAAAAAAGAAATGGATTTCATTTAGATCGAAAATAAGACTTTAAAATGTGAACTGTTAATTTACCTCAATAGTTAATAATATTACAGTGAAAAGACGTGTACCTTTTGACTGACCATAAGTAGAGGAAATTTGAGGACTTTAAGACATTATCCTAAATTATTATAATACCATTAATTGCTAAAAATAAATACGGGAGAATAATTTATTATGTGCCAGAAGGAAATATACATATCCTTCTGTAATACATACTTATAATATAGCATGTATAACAGAAGGAAATATACATATCCTTCTGTAATACATACTTATAATATAGCATGTATAACAGAAGGAAATATACATATCCTTCTGTAATACATACTTATAATATAGCATGTATAACAGAAGGAAATATACATATCCTTCTGTAATACATACTTATAATATAGCATGTATAACAGAAGGAAATATACATATCCTTCTGTAATACATACTTATAATATAGCATGTATAACAGAAGGAAATATACATATCCTTCTGTAATACATACTTATAATATAGCATGTATAACAGAAGGAAATATACATATCCTTCTGTAATACATACTTATAATATAGCATGTATAACAGAAGGAAATATACATATCCTTCTGTAATACATACTTATAATATAGCATGTATAACAGAAGGAAATATACATATCCTTCTGTAATACATACTTATAATATAGCATGTATAACAGAAGGAAATATACATATCCTTCTTAATATATATAATGTTGTATCAATAGTTGTCGCAATACCTTTTTTGGCAACTGTACATACATACATAATTATCACACCTCTACATTTCACAATCTCCTCTGTTCTCACACTTACTACATTTCCTTCCACCCTTCCAAAGAAACTATAAATAATAATGTCCACAGCAATAATAAATAATAATAATAATAAATAATAATGTATGGTTTTTAATAATTTCCTAGGCTTATATTTACGTCAACGTCCACACCACGTTGAAAACACCGCTTCTCGTCCGATCAGCGAAGTTAAGCAACGTTGGGTCTGGTTAGTACTTGGATGGGTGACCGCCTGGGAACACCAGATGCTGTTGGCATTTTATTATTATTAATTTATTTAGTTATTATAATTATAGACTCCGTGGTGTTGTAAATAATAATAATAGTAACTGGTGTATTTATTTCTTCAGTAATGAGAGGCTACTGTATTTTTTTTTTATTTTAGAGTACATCAGATTTGTATAGAATTATTATAATCTTATTTTAAGCACCTTAATCATAATACAATACATTTTACTTGAACAAAAAATATGTAAATTCACTCTTTTTGTCAATGAAGCAGACGTCATATATATTAAACTGAAACCTTTCTTATATTTGCATACATTTATTAAAGCTAACTTATTGCCAGTGTCAACTCGAATTTACCTAAGATTACCCTGGCCAAACCAAGACCATGTTTATTATTATGATACGGGTAACTATTATAACTACGTTCAGTATTTGTAGGTTTCATAAATTTTAGAGAAGTATTTAGCTTTTTATTGTAAAATCCTCCACTCCTTGTACCACTTAAAAATGTCTCCTATCTATGGTTATAATGAATTGAGTATTTGTGGGTAAAAATAAAATCCATTATTTACGTGGGTGATGGCGTGGATTGAGATATTTTTTATTCTGATATATTTTTTATTCTTCGTGAACTATTAGTATTATTAGTATTGTTCTGATGTGTTCTCCCCAAACTTAGACTTAATTACTCCTCCACATATCCTTTATTTTTTATTATTATTAAGTAAATCTTGAACTGTGTGTGTGTGTTTTTTTGTGTTGCTGATAAAAACAGAAAACAAAAATATGTCCAGGCAGAATTCAAACCATAAAACGAGAAAGAATTAACAAACGAACTCTTCCTATCACATTTCTGGCTGTCATTTTACGTCATATTTTCCTTATTTTTATTACTGTTTATTTTTATTTTAGTGTCTTTTAAAATGTTAGTGACTTTTAAATTTACACAAACCCTCCCTCACAGGTACCAATGTCTCAATTTTCACTGTTTTTAATAATAATAATATATATAGTTTATTTTTATTTAAGTGTATTTTATCAATAATTTAATAAGTTGTATATCCTTTTTTAGCCAAGTTCATAGGTTTTATCATTAATTTTATTGTTTCTTTTAATGTTTATATAACTGACTCCTGACATAACATAGAGGGTTTGTTTACGTTTGGTCTCGTTACAAGAGTAAGTTATTTGTATTATTCACCTTCAGTAATAACAATAATAACAATAATAATAATAACAATAATAATAATAACAATAATAACAATAATAATAACAATAATAACAATAATAATAACAATACCATAATAACTAATAACAATAATAATAATAACAATAATAATAATAATAACAATAATAATAACAATAATAATAATAATAACAATAATAATAATAATAATAATAATAATAACAATAATAACAATAACAATGGTTTAAGTTTATAAACAATCCTTCTAACTTATTTATTTTAATGTGGTAAATAAGCAAACATGTTAGTTAATTACATATACAACCACGGAAGGTCTCATTAGTTATTATTATTATTATTATTATTATTGTTATTATTATTGTTATTATTATTGTTATTATTATTATTATTGTTATTATTATTATTATTATTATTATTGTTGTTATTATTATTGTTATTATTATTATTATTGTTATTATTATTGCTATTATTATTATTATTGTTATTATTATTGTTGGTATAAGTTTATAAGCAATCCTTCTAATTTAGTTTAATGTCAATATACAAACATAATAATTAATTCTATATACAATACCGTCATGAAGGTTTAATTAAGTTGGTGATCAGATTGGGTTTAATCACAATATAAAAGGTTGTTAGGGTTAGGGTTAGGTCAGGTCAGGTCAGGTCAGGTCAGGTCAGGTTAGGTCAGGTCAGGTCAGGTCAGGTTGGTTAGTGTGGCTGTAAAACATTTCACCAAAAAAAAACAAAAAAAAAAACCTTTGAGGCACTATTATAAATGTTTAGCCTCTGTTCTGTTCTGTTCTGTTCTGTTCTGTTCTGTTCTGTTCTGTTCTGTTCTGCCATCTAACTGTACTGTATATTAATTGTATTTATTTTATTTTTTAGTATGATGGATGAATTAACCACCAACACTGTACCAAAACAGTATGTGTGTGTGTATATTAATTATATTTATTATTTTGTTTCAGTATGCTGGACAAATGAAGCAACAAGATGAAGGCAACATACATACATACATACATACATACATACATACATACATACATACAGTGCTGACGGTTAGAAATGGCACGAGGTGACGTGAAGTCCGGCTTACAGTGTTGCCATATACCATAATTTTCTGTTGGCTAATATTATATGGGATTGTAGAAAGTAGCAATATCTGGCAACTCTTTATGCTCTCAGTGGGGGGGGGGGGGATACTGCAGCTCCTAATTACCCTAATGTTGTTTGTGTGTGTGTATTGGTTCACTATTCCCTCCAGTTACTAAAATTAATTAGTATGGGTCTCAAGAAAAGACTCCAAAAACCTGACATTGCAGCTATCTGTGCTCAAGCTAAGAACACTAACACTAACCAAGAAATCTCAGCTAACACAGGATTATCAATAACAACAGTACAGAGATGGACACAAAAATTCCATACAAACCACCACGACGTAAACGGAACGTGACTGAGAGAACTTTGAGAGTTATTGGTAGACAGCTGGAAGTCCAACCTCACATCACCAGCCCAGAATTAAAGACTAAGAACCCAGATTTGCTTGTTGGAGTGGCTGACAGGACAGTGTGGGATTATTTCAAACGTGACTTGGGTTACAGGGGTTGCCAGGCAGTACATAAACACTGGTTAACTACTGGTAATCACAAAGAAAGATTAGCTTTTGCCTCTCAATATCCTGACTGGGGTATTTATTGATGATTGGAGAAAGGTGTTGTGGTCGGATGAATCCACTTTTGAAGTTACAGATAAACAGAAAAGTGGAGTTTACGGTACCGGCGACGTGGTAGTGATTCCCATGATCACAGATACCTTAACCACACAGTAAAACATCCTGATTCATTGATGGTGTGTGTGTCTGTTTTTCATACTATGGTGTGGGAAAGTTGGTATATTTACCTAAGAATGTTGGTATGAATAAAGAGAATTACATGTACTTTGAACTCATATTTGATGAGCTAAACGAGTGTATGGAGAAATACAACTGTGATTATTTTATGCAAGATGATGCTCCTTGCCAAACCACTCATTTAATTACCAATGGGTTTGAATTCTGTGGTGTTACTCTCCTAAAACCTTGGCCAGAAAATTCACCAAACTTAAACCCAATGGAAAACTTATGGGCGCATATTAAACGTCAAGTAAAGGATCTTGACACATCTTCACTACCACACCTTGAAGCAGCCATACAAGATATCTGGGACAATAGTAACTTGGAATATCTTCATAATTTGACCGACTTCCTTCCCAAACGACTCAACATGTTAAAAAAGAATCGAGGTTACTTTATCAGTTACTAATTTAGGTGAATATTCTCATTAAAACTATTTTCACACAGACCATTTCCACTCATCAGTAAGAACCGGTTGTTGACGTCACTGTGATATTTCTAAACGCCAGCACTGTACATACACACATACTGTACATACACACATACTGTACATACACACATACATACATACATACTGTACATACATACATACACACATACTGTACATACACACATACTGTACATACATACATACTGTACATACATACATACACACATACTGTACATACACACATACTGTACATACACACATACACACATACTGTACATACACACATACATACATACTATACATACATCCCCCAAGAAGGTTATATAAGGTAGGTAGGGATAAATATCATGTGTACAGTTGTGGTCAAATATAATCATCCATATAGGGGTATATAACTCAGGTAAGAGTTTGACAGCTTCCCTCTGTTCCTTAGATGATAAACTTTACAATAAATAGGTTAACTACCATCTTTTAATTTACTACAAGCAGCTACACACTACTTAAAACAATAACACACACACACACACACACACACACGTTAACTACCATCTTTTAATTTAATACAAGCAGCTACACACTACGTTAATCAATAACACACACACATACACACACACACTACTTAAATAACGTCATAATGTGAACGTGAAAACATTAGACAGTAAATGGTTTGAGATTCCCATATGTGTATGATTATTATTGACCACAACTGTACGTGAACTGTCATCTGGGTATTATTATTATTGTTGTTATTATTGTTATTATTATTATTATTATTATTGTTATTATTATTATTATTGTTACCGGTATTATTATTATTATTATTTTTGTTATTAATATTATTATTGTTGTTATTATTATTATTACCGGTATTATTATTGTTATTGTTATTATTATTATTATTATTATTATTATTATTACTGGTATTATTATTATTATTATTATTATTATTATTATTATTATTATTATTATTATTATTATTAATGTTATTATTATTATTATTACTGGTATTATTATTATTATTGTTATTATTATTATTATTATTATTATTATTATTATTATTATTATTATTATTATTACTGGTATTATTATTATTATTGTTATTACAGTAATTGGCTTCATTTCCAAAGTGTAAACATTGCTCAAAATGATGGTTGGATAAAATATTAACAGTAATAATGTTTCTTGACAATGTTGAATTCTAAAAGTGTTACTTTACCAAATCTCTCATAGTTGTCATTTTATAATTAGGAAACAGAAACTTTGCACTCTGACAAATATTAATCCTAATTAGACAATTTGTCTGGGACGTGTTTCTCGGTTTTGAAAGTTAAAGTCATTGTAAAATATTGAAGGTTAAAGTCATTGTAAAATATTCCCTGAACCATTTCTCTATAATCTATATGCTAACAAACACAACACTATAAATGCTTTGATACTCAATATTAAGTGTTACTATAATTGTAATTTATATTATGTTTATTTATATACTGTAGTAAGGTATATAAACATTACCTATATACAATATTTATATACTATATATAATAAGGTATATAAACATTACCTATATACAATATTTTGTGCCATGGAGTTAATGAATTATTCAATAATAAAACAAAGAAAAAAACATTTTGTTTTGACATTTAATGCTTCAGTCAATTCCATTCCTCCTTATAAGTAATGCTTTGATAAAATATTAGTGTTTATTATGGAGCATCTCACAGATACAGTATTGACAAACAATATTGTACCAAATTGGGTTGAGGTCTTTTCTTGGCCAACTGTATATGTATTGTTGTCCAAAAAAGGTATTGTGACAAATCTTGATAGAACTTTAACCCTAGTAATATCCACAACTATTTGTATGTGGACTATAAGCATGTATAACAGAAGGAAATATACATATCCTTCTGTAATACATACTTATAATATAGCATGTATAACAGAAGGAAATATACATATCCTTCTGTAATACATACTTATAATATAGCATGTATAACAGAAGGAAATATACATATCCTTCTGTAATACATACTTATAATATAGCATGTATAACAGAAGGAAATATACATATCCTTCTGTAATACATACTGTACTTATAATCCCTACAAACAACTATGGACATTAATATATTTAATGTTGTATCAATAGTTGTTGCAATACCTTTTTTGGCAACTGTACATTTCAGCAACTCCTATGAACACTTGAGACCTTTTATGGGAAGACTTTATCATTTTATCTTCACTCCACTTTTGACCAAATTATTCCCAAGCTGTGAAATTATATATATATACTGTATAGTAGTAACTTTGTGAATGTTATAATTTCTCAAATTTAAAGAAAGTCAGAATTGTTTAGTTTAGGAAAGTGTGTCTGTAGGGTTCATATTATCTGGTAGATGTTATGTCATGTAACACTTAAGGACGCTGTGATTGTCTATGAAAAGTGGAGTCTTCTAATTCCTCCTGACTGTGCCATGAAACAAACTCCTTCCAAATAGGTGATGTTTGGTGGCAAAATTTGAAGCACTCATTTATCTCCAATTTTCTGATGACAACACAAAAGAATGCCTTAAATAACAACACCAGTACAGTACAGTAGTATATAATGTCATAACCTGATTGATTTTACTTTGTCAACAGATAAGTGTGTCCATGAGATGAGTGTTAAGTTGGAAGAGATAAACAACAACAACAAGCAACAACAACAACAACAACAGGAGGTCAAGGAAGGAAGCTATGACGGCCAAACTGTCACAACATCCCCCCCCCCCAGACACCTTCAACAACAACAACAACAACAACCTGATAATGACAAACTTCACTGATGAGCAACAATATTATGGAAAATAAATATATTGCTGTACATAAATGCTAAGAAGGTAAGTTGTATTGTGACCTGTTGTATAGAAAGGTAGGGTTGTATTGTGACCTGTTGTATAGAAAGGTAGGGTTGTATTGTGACCTGTTGTATAGAAAGGTAGGGTTGTATTGTGACCTGTTGTATAGAAAGGTAGGGTTGTATTGTGACCTGTTGTATAGAAAGGTAGGGTTGTATTGTGACCTGTTGTATAGAAAGGTAGGGTTGTATTGTGACCTGTTGTATAGAAAGGTAGGGTTGTGTGTCAGTTATTTAAGGGGGTGGGGTGGGAATAGGGGGACAGGCTTGGGGGGGTTTTGGGGGTGGGGGGGAATAGGGGGACAGGCTTTCTACCCTCCCCAAGCCTGTCCCCCTATTCCCGCACACCCCCAGTCCCCGTCCCACCCCAAGCCTGTCCCCTACTCCCACACCCACCCTTAACCTGACAGAAATGTATTGGGTCTCATTGGGTTTCTATATTGGGTTTTTATATTGGGTTTCTATATTGGGTTTCTTTATTGGGTTTCTATATTGGGTTTCTTTATTGGGTTTCTATATTGGGTTTCTTTATTGGGTTTCTTTATTGGGTTTCTATATTGGGTTTCTTTATTGGGTTTCTATATTGGGTTTCTTTATTGGGTTTCTTTATTGGGTTTCTATATTGGGTTTCTTTATTGGGTTTCTTTATTGGGTTTCTATATTGGGTTTCTTTATTGGGTTTCTTTATTGGGTTTCTATATTGGGTTTCTTTATTGGGTTTCTTTATTGGGTTTCTTTATTGGGTTTCTTTATTGGGTTTCTTTATTGGGTTTCTTTATTGGGTTTCTTTATTGGGTTTCTTTATTGGGTTTCTTTATTGGGTTTCTTTATTGGGTTTCTTTATTGGGTTTCTTTATTGGGTTTCTATATTGGGTCTCATTGGGTTTTTATATTGGTAAATTAAATCTAAAATAAAGTAAATAAAGGAAGGAATAAACTTTTACTACTGTACTAAATTAGTTGTACATTTTAGCCACAAATATATTTATCACACCTAATTATTTTTAGGTTTAGAAAAGGCTGACTGACTACATCACAATAAAGTACCGTGAATACCTGTGTATGTATGTACAGTCCCGGTCATATATAATCAGCCATATAGGAGTAACTCGGGTAAAATTTTGACATGTTCCTTCTGTTCCTTAGATGATAAACTTTCCAATAAATAGATTAACTACCATCTTTTAATTTACTACAAGTAGCTACACACTACACTGTACTTAAAACAATAACACACACACACACACGTTAACTACCATCTTTTAATTTACTACAAGCAGGTATAATCCCTTCCTTTACCGCTGTCCACTGGCATGAGGTGTAAACCGAGGCGGGAATAAATACTCGTTGCTGATTGGCTGGCGGCCTCAGTCCCGCTTACAGACATAATCTTTCCTCACAGAATTACATATTTGTAATAAATTGCTTCCTGCTCTGATTTTACAACAGATACACATATTTTGTTTAGATTTCAAGACTCTACGATAAATTTGGAACGGGAATAAGTTGTCCAAACTTCATTACAACCAAAATACAAGTAAATATGAGAAGTAGAAGTTGAAAAGTGTTATGAAAAGTGTATACCACTTTTTACTTTTGGTTGTGTATTTACTGCAGTAAGGAAATCAATTTAAAAATAAAACCACTATTCTTATTCGGAAAATTATCCTGTACACGATAGTCCAATCAGATTTAAGATAAACTCACACATAAGCGAGATACAGAATTATTTGTGCGAGTAATTTTCATCCATCTCTCACACAAAAACATCGTAACTAAATAAATTTCATATTGTTGTGTGTTTTATGGCCTTGTGTGTTACTGTGACTTTATTGTGTTATAATATATGTGACGTACTGTACTCATGTTTATCATATACGACATGCAAGAAAAATATTAATTATTCATAAATAGCTTAATTAAGAATGTGTCAAAGCTTAAAGCATATCCCCCACTTCTCTTATACACACTCTCATTATTTTCTCCATCCCACCTAGACACACAACAACAACAAACAAACAAACAAAAACACACTCTCATTACTTTCTCCATCCTACCTAGACACACAACAACAACAACAACAACAACAACAACAACAACAACAACAACAACAACAACAACAACAACAACAAACAAACAAACAAACAACTGGAAGGAATCATAACACACTGGGCTTTTAATTTTATATGTGGTTTGTTAGTTTGTCAGCTATTTTGTTTGAAATAATTTGGAGGAATCATTTCTTCCATATTTACCATTAATACTGTACTTGTCTCTTATTAATAGAGTAATTTAATGGACCCTGTGTGTGTGTGTGTGTGTGTGTGTGTTGGAGAGAGAGTGTGTGAGTGTGTGTGTGTGTGTGTGTGTGTGTGTGTGTGTGTGTGTGTGTGTGTGTGTGTGTGTGTGTGTGTGTGTGTGTGTGTGTGTGTGTGTGTGTGTGTGTGTGTCCTGGTGATGGCTTGGGTGGGCTGTCAATCAGAAACCACACTAACTTCACCCAATGTACAGTCAACACCACTATTAAGTTATACAGTTTTGGTTGAAGCTTTGAATAATCCATTAATTCACCAACACACAAATGCCAATGGATATTTTATTGTATATTTATAATTACTATCTCTAGGTATTCCAAGTATACCTGTATAACTTATTAGTGATGGTAACTGTACAATGGATATTTTATTGTGTATTGATTTACTGTCTCTGGGGGGTTGGGGGGTGCTGGAGTAGGGGGACAGGCTTGGGGAGGGGGTAGAAAGCCTGTCCCCCTATTCCTACACCCCCCTAACCCCTCTCCAAGCCTGTCCCCTTATTCCTACACCCCCCTAACCCCTCTCCAAGCCTGTCCCCTTATTCCTACACCCCCCTAACCCCTCTCCAAGCCTGTCCCCTTATTCCTGCACCCCCTTAACCCCTCTCCAAGCCTGTCCCCTTATTCCTGCACCCCCTTAACCCCTCTCCAAGCCTGTCCCCTTATTCCTGCACCCCCCTAACCCCTCTCCAAGCCTGTCCCCTTATTCCTACACCCCCCTAACCCCTCTCCAAGCCTGTCCCCTTATTCCTGCACCCCCCTAACCCCTCTCCAAGCCTGTCCCCTTATTCCTGCACCCCCTTAAGGAAGTGTTGTTGTTGTTGTTATTGTATATTGTGAAGTTATTGTCTGATATAACACCTCACTGACTAATTGGTTGACTGGCTGGCTGACTGAGACTCAATGGCTAACTAACTGAGACTCACTGACTGACTAACTAATTAACTTGTTGGCTGGCTGGCTGACTGACTGACACTCTCTCCTTTCCTTCTCTTCTCTTTTTATTCCTTCCATTCCTCTGTTATTTTGTACCATATAAAAATTAATTAGGTTATATTTTGTTACAGAATTGTTTTGAAATAGAGTTGTACAAAAACTACCACTACCACCACTACCACTACCACCACTACTTCCACTGCTACCACTACCACCACTGCTACTACTACACAAGCATCACTAGTTACTGTGAGTTTTTTTTTATGAAGTTACTGTGTGTGTGTATTTGTCACACACACACACACACATTATCACTGATGTTATTATATTGGTCTGTGTGTGTGTGTGTGTGGTATCTCTCTCTCACACACACACACAGACAGACAGTATAATAATATCAATATATTTTATTTAAACTCTACACTCTTTTAGGCATGTAATTATGATGTTATAATAATATTTGTCTGTGTGTGTGTGTGTGAGAGAGAGAGTGTGATATCTCTCTCTCTTTCTTACACACACACAGACGGACGATATTATTATAACATCAATAATTTTAATTGAACCCTACACCCTTACAGGTATGTAATAATTAATATTTTCACCAGGTGAGAGGATAATATATATTAATTAATAAGAGGTAATTTAATAAAATATAATAATAATTAATGTTTTTATTTTTCCTTTTATTTTCTCATCCTCCTTGTGTTGTTCTCTCTTCTCCTCCTTTCTTTCTTTCTTGTTCTCTCTTCTCCCTCCTTTCTTTTTTGTGTGTTCTCTCTTCTTCTCCTCCTCCTCCCTTCTTTCTTTCTTGTGTGTTCTCTCTTCTTCTCCTCCTCCCTCCTTTCTTTTTTGTGTGTTCTCTCTTCTTCTCCTCCTCCTCCCTCCTTTCTTTCTTTCTTGTTCTCTCTTCTCCTCCTCCTTTCTTTCTTGTGTGTTCTCTCTTCTCCTCCTCCTCCCTCCTTTCTTTTTTGTGTGTTCTCTCTTCTTCTCCTCCTCCTTTCTTTCTTGTGTGTTCTCTCTTCTTCTCCTCCTCCTTTCTTTCTTGTGTGTTCTCTCTTCTCCTCCTCCTCCCTCCTTTCTTTCTTGTGTGTTCTCTCTTCTTCTCCTCCTCCCTTCTTTCTTTCTTGTGTGTTCTCTCTTCTCCTCCTCCTCCCTTCTTTCTTTCTTGTGTGTCCTCCTCCCTTCTTTCTTTCTTGTGTGTCCTCCCTTCTTCTTCTCCTCCTCCTCCTCCCTTTCTTCTTTTCTCTTCTCCTCCTCCTCCTCCCTTCTTTCTTCTCCTCACATCTGTAAAATAAACAGATTAATTAGTGTTAAACCTTTTTGTGTGTTGAGTACAAAATATTTCTAAATACAAGCTACAAACTAATAAATATAAATAAATGAGTCCTTCAAATTATTTTTCCCCAAGCTACATACATACATACAAACTGTATTACTATATAAATCATAGTGTAATTAGTATGATAACACACACACACTATCCTTCTAACACACACACACACTCTCCTAGGTTGATCTTAAAGAACTCTGTCTTGTAGTAAAAAGGAAAATGGATCCTTCAAATATTGCCATGAAACACACACACCTACATGGAAGGAGGAATCAGAAGCCTCCAAACACACACACACACAAATTATCTCTAACACACACACACAATTATCTCTCCCTCACTCTCTAACACACACACACACACACACACACACTTTCTGGTATACTTTGGAGGAATCCTGATGCTCCAATATATATAAATCTGGACCAACTGACTCGCTACAAAATATTACAAGCAACAACAACAACAAATACAACAATATAATTCCATAAAGACTTACAGTTGTTGTTGATGTTATTATTATTATTGTTGTTGTTCTTCAAATTCCTGTAGTTTGGCTTGTACTGTTGTTGTCATTGTTGTTGTTGATGTTGTTGTTATTATTATTATTGTTGTTGTTATTATTATTGTTGTTCTTCAAATTCCTGTAGTTTGGCTTGTACTGTTGTTGTTGTTGTTGTTGTTGTTGATGGAAGGAAGAACACTAGACAACAACAAACAATGGAGGTTGTTCAGTCTCTTGTTACAACTCCACAACTCTGTAATAAATTATAATCTATTTAATTTATGGATGACCAAAGAGAAGTGAAGAAATATATTAAGGTGTGGGAATAGGAGGATAGGCTTGGGGGGAGAGGTTAGGGGTGTGTGGGAATAGGAGGATAGGCTTGGGGGGGAGAGGTTAGGGGTGTGTGGGAATAGGGGACAGGCTTGGGGGAGAGGTTAGGGGTGTGTGGGAATAGGGGGACAGGCTTGGGGGAGAGGTTAGGGGTGTGTGGGAATAGGGGACAGGCTTGGGGTGTGTGGGAGTAGGGGACAGGCTTTCTACCCACCCCAAGTCTGTCCCCCTATTCCCACACCCCCTTAAGGTTAATTCTATTTATCTTGTCTCTATAACAACTCAATAACTCTTTCATAATAAAATACAACCTATTAACTCAACTCCACAACTCTCTTAACAAAATACAACCTATTTTGATGGTAAACTGGAGGGCTATGCAAATGTTTTAAACTAAACACACCAAACAGAACCAAACATTAGTAAAAAATTGAAAATGTTCCTCCTTACACACACACACAATATCTTACATCAGCATTGATACTGTACTGGATAAAACCACAATATTAAATTAACTATCTATTTATCTATCTATCTATCTATAGCTCTGACGCCTCACTCCCTCCAAGGGGGTGGCCACGGCAGAAGTGTCTCCAGTTGTCCCTGTTCCAACACTCCCTCCTTACTTGTTCAATCCCTACTCTGTCCCTCATGTTACTCTCCTTTACATACTCTTCCACTCTGTTCCAACACTCCCTCCTTACTTGTTCAAACCCTACTTTGTCCCTCATGTTACTCTCCTTTACATACTCTTCCACTCTGTTCCAACACTCCCTCCTTACTTGTTCAAACCCTCCTCTGTCCCTCATGTTACTCTCCTTTACATACTCTTCCACTCTGTTCCAACACTCCCTCCTTACTTGTTCAAACCCTACTCTGTCCCTCATGTTACTCTCCTTTACATACTCTTCCACTCTGTTCCAACACTCCCTCCTTACTTGTTCAAACCCTACTCTGTCCCTCATGTTACTCTCCTTTACATACTCTTCCACTCTGTTCCAACACTCCCTCCTTACTTGTTCAAACCCTACTCTGTCCCTCATGTTACTCTCCTTTACATACTCTTCCACTTTGATCTGCCATCTAACTGGTGGTCTGCCTCACACATCAGGTGCCACAACTTCACTTCCAAACACCTTCTTTACAAATTCCTCACCTTACATTCTCTCTAGGTCGTAACTAATGAGCTTAAATTAACTACACGTGTATTATTGCAAAATCACAAAGATAAAATGAAACACAGACACACCCCCCAAGGGAAGGATAAAACAATATCCTAAATGGTACGTATGTATGTAAAGGTTTCATTATGTACACACACACACACACACACATGGAAGTGAAGATGGGACTGAGTAATAATATAATCCTGCCAACACTGACATATGGACATGGAGTCATCAGTCTAGAATAGGTGCTGTGGAAATGAGTTACTTGAGAGGAACATGTGGACTGACAAGGTGTTATAAGGATCGATTGATATTCTTATCATTCATCATTATTCTTCTATTTAACTGTTTCTAATGGGTAGAGATATCCATTATCAAGAAATAAATAAAAATAAAGCAAGAAAACAAGAACTGGCTGCCCAATCAAACACACACACACATAAATACACAACATTACTAGCAGACACACACACATACACACACAACATTACTAGTACACACACACATAAATACACAACATTACTAGCAGACACACAGACACACATACATCATTACCTTCTTCAGAGTAGGGATGAGTACCCTTGCCTCTACAGACACAGCAATGGCCTCCCTGGCAGCCAACACACAGCCAGACTCCTCCTTACTGCTACACAAACCACAACGTCCAGACACCAACCCAACCAGGTATATAGACAGTAGTTATGGTATGTTCTCAACCACCTGTGACAAGAGACACACACACAAAGGTTAGACATGTAATGAACTATCCACTTTAACTACACTCAATTCTTATTTTACACTGGGATTATATATGTGTGTGTGTACAGTACTGTAAACACTTATTGTACACTATATTAAACACACATAATATCCGTGTACTGTACAATGAGGGTTTTCTGTACACAGTTTCACTATACAAGTGTAAAATGAGAATTAACTGTACTCTGTAGTAATACTAGCATGAAACAATTGTCATATATTCTACAGCAGTACGGTAGTAAAGATTGTTAAGTCACTCACGGAATAAAGGTGGTATGAAGGAGGCTGTCAAAATATTACAGTAGGTGCCACAACAGCCAAGTCATACGGCACCAGAGGAAAAAGGTGATGGAGAGGTGGGAGGGACAGTAATCACAAAAGGTAACACATGAACAAAAAAGGGACAGTTGGAGAAGTGAAAACCTCTTTAAAATTAGTCGTGATGTGATGATGGTGAAAGCAATGAGAGTGTGTAGTGTGTGTGAGAAATGTGGTACAAGTGAGAAGGCAAAAAGTGTGAGTGGGGTGGTTGAGAGAGTGAAGTGTAATACATTGAGGTGGTTTGGACATGTAGAGAGAATACAAGATGTGGAGTTTGTATAGAAGGTGTATGTATGTATGGAAGTGAAGTTGTGGTCAATAATAATCATCTACTGTATATTTGGGTGATACATGTAAAGGTTTTATATTTTCCCTCTGTTAGTTAGCTGGGAAACTTTCACTAAATAGGTTGAGCAACATCAAATTTACTTCAATTATGAATTATTATTATTATTGTTGTTGATAATGACTGTACATGAGGGAGATAAACATTAGGAGAGAAATGTGAAGGTCAGAGGAGGGAATGTTGGAACAGTGGAGGAGTATGTAGAGAGAAACATGAGAGGCAGAGGAAGGTTTGGCCAGGTAAGGAGGGAGTGTTGGAACAGAGGAGGAGGAGTACATGAGGGAGAGAAACATGAGTGGTAAAGGAGTGGTTTGATATTAGGTGCCACAACAGCGATGTCATGTGGTGCCCGAGGAAGAAAAAGGTGATTGAGAGGTGGGACAGTAAAGCACAAAAGGAAACACATGATAAAAAGGTACATGTAGTTGGAGAAGTGAAAGGAGAAGACAAGAATGGAGAAATGAACCAATAAAATAATGACGTAAGTAAATACAGTATTGGAAATTATATAAACCAAAGAAATAATGTGTTGTCATTATCAGTATCCCATTTCTATTTTCTTCCCTGTCTGTGTGTGTGTGTGTGTGTGCGTGGTGTGTGGGGCAAGGGGTCCAACTCCTCTAAGGCTATTTAAAAGGGATACCAGTCTGATTGTACAGTCGTGGTCAATAATAATCATCCACATATTGGAATCTCAAACCATTTACACATATGATGTTATTGTTTTAAGTAGTGTGTGTGTGTGTGTTATTGTTTTAAGTAGTGTGTAGCTGCTTGTAGTAAATTAAAAGATGGTAGTTAACGTGTGTGTGTGTGTGTGTGTGTTATTGTTTTAAGTAGTGTGTAGCTGCTTGTAGTAAATTAAAAGATGGTAGTTAACGTGTGTGTGTGTGTTATTGTTTTAAGTAGTGTGTAGCTGCTTGTAGTAAATTAAAAGATGGTAGTTAACGTGTGTGTGTGTGTGTGTTATTGTTTTAAATAGTGTGTAGCTGCTTGTAGTAAATTAAAAGATGGTAGTTAACCCATTTATTGAAAAGTTTATCATCTAAGGAACAGAGGGAAGCTGTCAAACTCTTACCTGAGTTACTCCCCCTATATGGATGATTATATATGACCTTGACTGTACATTCATTACACACACACACAGACACACACACACACACACTATTTCACATATATAATGCCAGTGTAAAATGAGAGTTTACTGTACTATACTAACCTGAATATTGTCCTTTAATCTCCAGACTCTCTCATGTGGAAGATCTCAAAGTTGTAGTATTCCAGAGTACTGTACTTGACATTACTCCTGTCCCTCCTCACCTTGACATAGCGGGCCACCTTCACACACACACACACAGGTAGTCCACACACTTCTGCCAGTGCATTTTCCAGTGTGCCATGTTGAACAGGTTCTTGGTGAACACCTAATGGAAGAAACAGAAAAACAAAGTAAGTATTTAGACATTCATCTACCAAAGATTGAATTAAACTCATATACACTCTCCTCTCTTTTTATGGAAGTTTAAATTATGTGAATTTGAAATAGTGCGTATCATGAAAAAAATTAAATAAATGCAATTTACATGAACTTTTAAAATAACAGGAACCATTAGGCTCCATTTTCAAGTTAAAGTACCATTATTTCTTATGGAAATGTACAATTTACTTTATGCAACCCCTTCACCAACCTAACCTCTAATAAAAAAAGAGCAGAGTGTACATATATACATACATACATATATACATGCTTTACATACATACATACACACATACACAGTACAGAAGAGGGCATGCAGGGTCATACTTGGCCCTGCCTACACCAGCTACAATCCTGCCCTCACCACCCTCAGTCTGCTCAGCCTGACAGCCATGTATGAGCAATGCCCTTATCAAGTTTGGAGAAGGGTTGTTAAGTAACCCACGTCACCGTCACCTACTACTGTACCACCTAACGCTCCACCACTAGCCAGGGCTACCAGACACCAGAACAAACTGGTGCCACTCAAAGCCCCTCGCACTGACCGCTATCGCCATAGCACTATTCATACTTTAGTGCGAAAGATAAACAATTAAATTAACATGTACTGTATGTCTCCAAGTTGTAGCCCATAGATCTTAGAATTAAGAATTAATATTAATGTAATCTTTTCCCCTATGTATATTTTCAGTCTCTGACTGCCATGTAAATAAACTGTTAATTATTATTATTATTTATTATTTTCACTTTATGTGACCCCTTCAGGAACCCAACCTCACATAAATAAAGAGGAGAGTGTATATACCAAAGATTGAATGATTGATGGATTGATATTTAGGCATTGCAGTGAGGTCATAAGGTACCCGAGGAAAAAGGTGATGTGAGAAGTGGGACAATAAGTACAAAAGGCAACACATGATAAAAAGGAGACAGTTGGAGAAGTGAAAACCCCTTTTGGTATACCACTAGTATTATTATTATTATTATTTTTGGTATACCACTAGTATTATTAATATTATTATTTTATATATACAGTGGTTGACAAAAGTGTGTGCCGGGTCGAGTTGGCCGGTACAGACTTTTGGCGAAAAAAGAAAGACCTTTATCTTTGTGAAGGAATTATTTCAAAAGTCAAATGATGATGGGGTATTTTCCCTGAGAGGAAGTACAGTACTTACTGGAGGATAGTTATTTGTACTGTCACTTAGTTAAGTTAGTGGATGTGATCAGCTAAGAGTGAGATACCTTTTTGTGACTCTTTCTTTGTCATATTTTTAAGGAAGCAGCAGGACATCAAACTAAAACAATAGCCAATTTAACTGGTGTTTGTCATCAGTCTGTGAGGAAATGGGTTTCTTGTTTTGGTGAAGGAGGCAGTAATGACAACCCTACACACACAACTAGGTCTGGAAGGACTACCAAAGATCTGGAAGGACTACCAAAGGTCTGGAAGGACTACCAAAGATCTGGAAGGACTACCAAAGGTCTGGAAGGACTACCAAAGATCTGGAAGGACTACCAAAGGTCTGGAAGGACTACCAAAGATCTGGAAGGACTACCAAAGGTCTGGAAGGACTACCAAAGATCTGGAAGGACTACCAAAGTGTCTGGAAGGACTACCAAAGGTCTGGAAGGACTACCAAAGTGTCTGGAAGGACTACCAAAGTGTCTGGAAGGACTACCAAAGGTCTGGAAGGACTACCAAAGGTCTGGAAGGACTACCAAAGTATTGGTTCATGCTAGGATCATATTGAAAAGAAACATTGAAAAGAAGCCTCACACCTCACCTTGTGTTGTCAATGAATCCAACCCATGGAACTTCAGGAGATGTGTGTGTGTGTGTGTGTGTGTGTGTGTGTATGTGTGTGTGTGTGTGTGTGTGTGTGTGTGTGTGTGTGTGTGTGTGTGTGTGTGTGTGTGTGTGTGTATGTGTGTGTGTGTGTGTGTGTGTGTGTGTGTGTGTGTGTGTGTGTGTGTGTGTGTGTGTGTGTGTGTGTGTGTGTGTGTGTGTGTGTGTGTGTGTGTATGGTGAATAATTACATTCACTGCCTTGGGTACACAAGCCATCGCCATATAAAGAAACCCATCTTGACTCTTAAGCAAAATCAGCATAGGTTTGCTTTTGTCAAGGAATATCTTGCTTAGCTTAAGGAAAAGTGGCTAAGGATATTTTGGTGAGACGAGTCCATGTTTTCTGTTCCTTGTAACACAAAGTTGTAACATTTATCACTGTAAGGAAAGTAACACACTTGACACTTGTTACATTTGTGTGATGGTAAAACACACACATTACTTAATGGTTTGGGATCTTTTTCTGGGAAGGGTTTGGGAAAAGTTGTTGTTCTACCAACTAACATTAAAGTAAATCAGTTTGTGTACTGCTCCTTTTCCACACGTATAAACATCTGGACTATCACACTCGCTTGATTTTGTTTACAAGCGGCACAGACTTTTGTCCAGCACTGTATATATATATCAGACATTTATCTCCACAGTGGAAGTAGAGCCTTTGTTAGGAATATCTTACAGGGGAAAGGGTTCACAACAACATTGAAGATTTATGCAACACATCTTGTTCCTGAAATGAGGCACCGTACACACACACAGTCTCTCTCTCACACACACACAGTCTCTCTCTCTCTCACACACACACACACACACACATACATATTAATCTCTCTTATACACACACAGTCTCTCTCTCTCTCTCTCTCTCACACACACATACATATTAATCTCTCTTATACACACACAGTCTCTCTCTCTCACACACACACACACATACATACATATTAATCTCTCTTATACACACACAGTCTCTCTCACACATACAAACAAAATATATAAAGACGGGTACAAACTGCTTAACCAAACCTAGTGAACACAACCTACCTCTTCTCCTCTGCTGGGTACAGACATAAGTGAACACCTTGACAGCAACATCCTTCTCCTTGGTAATCCAATAAGCCTTCTTCTTTGCTATACTTTCCTTCCCTCTTGTAGGTTAAGATAGAATAGCAAAATCAAGCAGCCTCAAAAGGACCAGTAGATCTGTTCCAATAAACCAAACCACTGTAACAACAAAACAATATCAATATTATACACGGAGGTTTAATACAATTTTATATTCGCCAATACTGTGACAAAATAATATCAATATTACACACGGTTTATAATACAAGTTTATAATCACCAATACTATATAAATTTAATAGTTAATAGTAAATTGATATATCTATCTATCTATCTATCAGAGCTATAAATAGATAGATAGATAGATATATCCATTTGTATTCAGTATATGTAGTGAATTGTGGAGGGGGGGATTAGGTGTGTGTGGGGGAATAGGGGACAGGCTTTCTACCCCCCCCCCCCCCTAAGCCTTTCCCTTATTCCTGCATCCCCATAAACCCCCCCCAAAGCCTGTCCCCTATTCCCACAACCTGAAGATAAATGTGTGTATGTTTTGTGTATGTGTATGTGTTGTGTGTGTGTTGTGTATGTGTTTGTGTGTGTGTTTTGTATGTGTATGTGTTGTGTATGTGTTGCTACTCCTAAAGAAAGATAAATGTGTGTATGTGTTGTATGTGTATGTGTTGCTACTCCTAATGTAAGAAAAATGTGTGTATGTGTTGTGTGTGTAATGAAAGAAAGAATAAATGTGTGTATGTTTTGTATGTGTGTGTGTTGTGTGTGTGTTGCTACTCCTAATGAAAGAAAGAGCCATTGGTATTTATATTCACCTTTAAAGGAACACTTATTTTGTCTGTATCTTGTGTCCCAGATAATAATGATGGACTGGAGGAGGGAGAGGCTGGACTACTCACAACATTAGTCAACTTGTGCTCATAACCTTACAATGTATCTGCAAAATAAATAAATATATAAATATATATATACATAAATAAATATATAAATATACATGTATACATAAATAAATATATAAATACATAAATAAATATATAAATACATAAATAAATATATATGTATCTAAATAAATATATAAACAAATAAATATAATATAAATAAATAAATAAATAAATATATAAATAAATAAATATATGAATAAATTTATAAATAAACATATACATAAATAAACATGTACATAAAATAAATAAATATATATACTGTATATATACCGGTACACTCAATCGCCAGCCATTGCACAAAATTGGTCCATAATTAAGCGATTGATAGCAAAAAATGCAATAGCAATTATGAAGTAGTAATGGGAAGGATAATGAAAGGTAGAAGTGTGAGTATGGAAGTGAAAAAGGGGACTACAAAATAGTATAATCTTGCCAACACTGACATATGCATCCATCAGAGACCTGGACATGGAGTAGGGCTCATCAGTCAAGAATAGGTGCTGTGGAAATGAGTTATCTGAGAGGTGCATGTGGACGGACAAGGTGGGATGGAGAAAGTAATGAGAGTGTGTATAAGAGATGTGGTATGAGTGTGTGTGTGTGTGTATAAGAGATGTGGTATGAGTGAGAAGGCAATTGGTATTGAGTGTGGAGTGGTTGAGAGAGTGAAGTGTAATACTTTGAGGTGGTTTGGACATGTGGAGAGAATGTAAGGTGAGGAGTTTGTAAAGAAGGTGTATGTAAGGTGTGGAGTTTGTAAAGAAGGTGTATGTAAGGTGTGGAGTTTGTAAAGAAGGTGTATGTAAGGTGAGGAGTTTGTAAAGAAGGTGTATGTAAGGTGTGGAGTTTGTAAAGAAGGTGTATGTAAGGTGTGGAGTTTGTAAAGAAGGTGTATGTAAGGTGTGGAGTTTGTAAAGAAGGTGTATGTAAGGTGAGGAGTTTGTAAAGAAGGTGTATGTAAGGTGAGGAGTTTGTAAAGAAGGTGTATGTAAGGTGAGGAGTTTGTAAAGAAGGTGTATGTAAGGTGAGGAGTTTGTAAAGAAGGTGTATGTAAGGTGAGGAGTTTGTAAAGAAGGTGTATGTAAGGTGTGGAGTTTGTAAAGAAGGTGTATGTAAGGTGTGGAGTTTGTAAAGAAGGTGTATGTAAGGTGTGGAGTTTGTAAAGAAGGTGTATGTAAGGTGTGGAGTTTGTAAAGAAGGTGTATGTAAGGTGAGGAGTTTGTAAAGAAGGTGTATGTAAGGTGAGGAGTTTGTAAAGAAGGTGTATGTAAGGTGTGGAGTTTGTAAAGAAGGTGTATGTAAGGTGTGGAGTTTGTAAAGAAGGTGTATGTAAGGTGAGGAGTTTGTAAAGAAGGTGTATGTAAGGTGTGGAGTTTGTAAAGAAGGTGTATGTAAGGTGTGGAGTTTGTAAAGAAGGTGTATGTAAGGTGTGGAGTTTGTAAAGAAGGTGTATGTAAGGTGTGGAGTTTGTAAAGAAGGTGTATGTAAGGTGAGGAGTTTGTAAAGAAGGTGTATGTAAGGTGAGGAGTTTGTAAAGAAGGTGTATGTAAGGTGTGGAGTTTGTAAAGAAGGTGTATGTAAGGTGTGGAGTTTGTAAAGAAGGTGTATGTAAGGTGTGGAGTTTGTAAAGAAGGTGTATGTAAGGTGAGGAGTTTGTAAAGAAGGTGTATGTAAGGTGTGGAGTTTGTAAAGAAGGTGTATGTAAGGTGAGGAGTTTGTAAAGAAGGTGTATGTAAGGTGTGGAGTTTGTAAAGAAGGTGTATGTAAGGTGTGGAGTTTGTAAAGAAGGTGTATGTAAGGTGAGGAGTTTGTAAAGAAGGTGTATGTAAGGTGAGGAGTTTGTAAAGAAGGTGTATGTAAGGTGAGGAGTTTGTAAAGAAGGTGTATGTAAGGTGTGGAGTTTGTAAAGAAGGTGTATGTAAGGTGAGGAGTTTGTAAAGAAGGTGTATGTAAGGTGTGGAGTTTGTAAAGAAGGTGTATGTAAGGTGAGGAGTTTGTAAAGAAGGTGTATGTAAGGTGTGGAGTTTGTAAAGAAGGTGTATGTAAGGTGAGGAGTTTGTAAAGAAGGTGTATGTAAGGTGAGGAGTTTGTAAAGAAGGTGTATGTAAGGTGTGGAGTTTGTAAAGAAGGTGTATGTAAGGTGTGGAGTTTGTAAAGAAGGTGTATGTAAGGTGAGGAGTTTGTAAAGAAGGTGTATGTAAGGTGTGGAGTTTGTAAAGAAGGTGTATGTAAGGTGAGGAGTTTGTAAAGAAGGTGTATGTAAGGTGAGGAGTTTGTAAAGAAGGTGTATGTAAGGTGAGGAGTTTGTAAAGAAGGTGTATGTAAGGTGAGGAGTTTGTAAAGAAGGTGTATGTAAGGTGTGGAGTTTGTAAAGAAGGTGTATGGAAGTGAAGTTGTGGGCTGTGGTGTGAGAGGCAGACCACCAGTTAGGTGGCAGAACAGAGTGGAAGAGTATGTAAAGGAGAGTAACATGAGGGGGAGGGGAGGGAGTAAGGAGGGAGTGTTGGAACAGGGAAAGATGGAGACTCTTCTGCCGTGGCCACCCCCTTGGAGGGAGTGAAGCGTCACAGCTATACATAGATAGATAGATAGATAGATAGAATGAAAAAAAAAAAATTTGTCATCTTCCCAGCAAGAAATGAACCTGATCTAGGTATATTTACAACCTTATTTCCCTTTTCTTATCGTTGTAATATATAAATATTATTCACAAATTGATAGTAAAAAGGAAACACAAGACTTTAATTAAATTCATAAAACCAGACAAAACAAATGACTTTTTTTACGGTAATGTATCGATGGATTATACAAACATATAGATAAAGGGGTTGTGGGAGTACGGGGACAGGCTTGTGGGGGTTAGGGGGGTGCAGGAGTAGGGGGACAGGCTTGTGGGGGTTAGGGGGGTGCATGAGTAGGGGGACAGGCTTGGGGGGGGTTAGGGGGGTGCAGGAGTACGGGGACAGGCTTGTGGGGGTTAGGGGGGTGCAGGAGTAGGGGGACAGGCTTGGGGGGGTTAAGGGGTTGTTATAATTTAAGAAAAATAAAGAAAGGAAAATAGTGAAAATAAATGTTAAAATAATGAAGCGCATATTAAAATACTTTTTTTATATGCAATGCAGAGAATAATGCAAAAACATTGTGTGTAACTAAAATTTATGGACAAGACATACAGATTCTACTTTCTACCGCCCGAGGCCTAATATTGTTTTCGGACCAAAGATGCCTTATTTATTTCATCTTAATTAATAAGCTTTATTATTATAGCAATATTTATGTGATGTTCTATAACGTACATTAAATCATATTTCCAATGCAGAAGGATAATACCAGGTCTGTATAAGAAGAAAAACCATGAAATGTAGGGAAATGCTACGACTAATAGCCTAGTATTATTTTCGGACCAAAGAGGCATTATTTATTTCATCTTAATGAATTTTGTCATGATTGCTATATTTATGTGATGTTCTATAACCTACATTGAATCCTATTTTCAATGCAGAGGGATAATACCAGGTCTGTATAAGAAGAAAATCCATGAAATGTAGGAAAATGCTAATAAGACTTGCAGGCAATATGTCGGGAATTTACCAAACCTCCAACGATATTAATCATATTTCGTCGAATATTATTTATTGGGGCCTGGTATTATTATTCTGCATTGAAAATATGATTCAATGAAGGTTATAGAACATCACATAAATATTGCAATCATGACAAAATTCATTAAGATGAAATAAATAAGGTCTCTTTGGTCAGAAAATAATACTAGGTTCATCAGTCCCTTTCCCTACATTTCACAGCCTGGTATTATCCCTCTAATATTCTTGGCCTATTTCTATATATAATTTAATTACCTCTGTACTCGGTCACTCGGTGTACTACTTTGTTTATGCCTTGGTTGTGAGTGGCAGAGACTAATTTCATGATATATATGGAATCGACACACTTTCGGTTGCTTATGACAAAATCTTAAGCCCGTAGGATATACCCAGACCCAATCCTAGCTAAGACGAGAGTTGTGACGAGACATAAGGACTTATGACTAATTCTTAGGGATTTATGACAAATATCCGCCATTTTGAGGCTGAGGTCAGAATCATAGCGCTAAGATGAAGACTTAGTGCTTTATAAGTACTGTACCATCCCAGAAGCCTCCAATTTTACATACATGATCACAGGGTCCTTAAGGGGGTGTGGGAATAGGGGGACAGGCTTGGGGGGGGACTGGGGGTGTGTGGGAATAGGGGGACAGGCTTGGGGTGGGTAGAAAGCCTGTCGCTCTATTCCCGCACCCCCCCTAACCCCCCAAACCTTCTCCAAGCCTGTCCCCCTACTCCTGCACCCCACAAAACTCCCCCAAGCCTGTCCCCCTATTCCCACACCCCCTTAACTATAGTATTGTAGTTATAAAATATCTCTATTACATTTAGAATTACATTAGTACAAACTTGGGAAAATTTTGAACCATTCTTTCATATAACAATTGATTATATTTCAATTCTCTTTACATACAATTAAATAACCATCATTTCAGAAGACAATCACCCTAGAATATATAAATATTGTGACATACATACAGTCGTGGTCAAATATAATCATCCATATAGGGGGGAGTAACTCAGGTAAGAGTTTGACAGCTTCCCTCTGTTCCTTAGATGATAAACTTTCCAATAAATAGGTTAACTACCATCTTTTAATTTAATACAAACAGCTACACACTACTTAAAACAATAACACACACACACACACACACACGTTAACTACCATCTTTTAATTTACTACAAGCAGCTACACACTACTTAAAACAATAACACACACACACACACACACTACTTAAAACAATAACATCATATGTGAACGTGATAACATTAAACAGTAAATTGTTTGAGATTCCCATATATGGATGATTATATTTGACCACAACTGTACCTGAACACTAACCACTATAGGGCTTACTTTTCACAAGGAGAGAAAGTCAATAAACTGCCCCTCGGAAACCAGAGCATGTATGTATGTCTCTGTCCATCTCTGTGTTGGAAAGTTAATATATATAAGGAATGAAATAATACTGGTAAATAATATAAGAAGTAACGTTAATATATATTGGGTGAAATAATACCAGTAAATAATATAGCATGAAGTAATACTGATAAATAATATAGGAAGAAGTAATACTGATAAATAATATAGCATGAAATAATACTGATAAATAATATAGCATGAAATAATACTGGTAAATAATATAGCATGAAATAATACTGATAAATAATATAGCATGAAATAATACTGATAAATAATATAGCATGAAATAATACTGATAAATAATATAGCATGAAATAATACTGATAAATAATATAGCATGAAATAATACCAGTAAATATATAGCATGAAGTAATACTGATAAATAATATAGCATGAAATAATACCAGTAAATATATAGGAAGAAGTAATACTGATAAATAATATAGCATGAAATAATACCAGTAAATATATAGCATGAAATAATACTGATAAATAATATAGGAAGAACAACAGTAATAATGGTAAATAATATAGCATGAAATAATACTGGTAAATAATATACAACTATTAAATAACTTTCTTCATTCATTGTTGTTGTTGTAATTTATTTTTGTTGTTGTTATGAAAGCTTACAGATATTTAAGTGTTAGAGACAAGATAAATTAATTTGTTCTGACACTAAAGATTTATACCTGCTGATAAAATAATAACTACAATTATATCTTGTATCAAATAAGAGTTTTAATTAAGGTACAGTCACAATCAAATATCCACACACACTTTCTTTCCATCGTAGTAAATAAATCAGTATCATATCAAAATATAATCCTACAACAACAATACCTTATGTCAACTCAACCCCATCAATTATTATTATTATTATTATTATTATTATTATTATTATTATTATTATGAGGTGGTGCAAAATCATACATACACGTGTTGTTCATTATTACTGTACCAAAATATTTACTAAGATGGAAGGAAAGTTTTGGTGGATATTATTATTATTATTATTATTATTATTATTATTATTATTATTACAGTGAAAGCTCTTTTATCCGGCACCAGTGGAACCGAGAAATTTCCGGATACAAGAAAGTGTACTTTAAAATTACGTTACTCTACATTCATTCACAAGTACAGTTAAACCTCGATTTAATAGTCCCCGATACAACGGATTTCGGTAGGTACATTATTTACACATCATTACATACCTATTTATGTATACATTTATCTATGTATTTATGTATACAGATGACTCTCAAATAAATCCGAGAAGTTCTTATACATAACGAGCGAAATGATATCACTGTCATCTGTGAAGTGTGTGTGTGTGTGTGTGTGTGTTGCCACCACTTCTCCCACACTCCTTCCTCCCCCCCCCCCTACCCTCAGTCTCCATTCACCCTGGCTCAAGGTCAAGGGAATATAGGCCTATACCATGGAGGTAGAATATTAGTAATTATGAGTTAACCACCAGCTTCAACACTCAGTCATGTCAGGTGGTGCATTTACAAAACAGAAGGTCATATCCTTCCATATTAAGATGGAAGGTTTTTCTCGAACAGAGAAAGAAGGAAATTCTAGAATATGCTCAATAAAATGTAAACAAACGATATCACACTATCTCCCCCTTTCCCCTACTCTCCCCCCTACCACCTCCACCACTACCAGTCTACCACACATGCCAACGACTCATTTCAGTCATAAGACGTCTGTGAAAACCTTAATACAAATTGTTATATGCATTTAATATGCTTAATACAAATTGTAATACTGTATTTACGTTTGTAAAGTACCAGTACA
Organism: Petrolisthes manimaculis; assembly: GCA_034508575.1. Taxonomy (NCBI): domain Eukaryota; kingdom Metazoa; phylum Arthropoda; class Malacostraca; order Decapoda; family Porcellanidae; genus Petrolisthes; species Petrolisthes manimaculis. The sequence goes on from JAWZYT010000333.1 coordinate 50,362, forward strand.
GTACATTTCTCTTCACTTTTAATACTTGTCACTTCCTCTTCACTTTGCTATATTTATCGTTTTCTGAAAAAAATGCCGGATATGGGAAGTTTCCTGTTAACAGAATGCCGGATAAAGGAGCTTTCACTGTATTATTATTATTATTATTATTATTATGAGGTGCTGTAAAATTATACACGTGTTGTTTTTATTACCAAGATATTTACTACGATGGAAGGAAAGTGTGGGTGGATATATGATTTTGACACACATAAACACACATCACTAGCAGACACACACACATACACAGATAATATTACTAGCAGACACACACACACACACACACATTATAAGACTGACCTCTGTGTTGACCAAAGTCCTACAAAAGATTAGTATGTATGTATGTATGTATGTATGTATCAGTGAGGGTGGTAAAATATTAGTCCTTATTAAAAAAAGAAACAAAAAAAAATAATAATAATCAATCAATGTATATTAAAAATTATAATAATAATAATAATAATAATAAAATCAAGTACAGTTGCCCAAAAAGGTATTGTAACAACTATTGATAGAACTTTAACCCTAGTAATATCCACAACTATTTGTATGTGGACTATAAACATGTATAACAGAAGGAAATATACATATCCTTCTGTAATACATACTTATAATCCCTACAAACAACTATATTATTGACATTACTATATTTAATGTTGTATCAATAGTTGTTGCAATACCTTTTTTGGCAACTGTAGCCTACATTGGAGTGCCTTGATTCCTCCAAAGTATGCCAGGAAACAACAGGACCAAGATAACACAAAATTAATAATGGTGTTTGTTGTGTTGTTGCTTGGAATAGTTTGGAGGATTCAGTTACTCCAGTAGATTTACCCCAAAGTTGAGTATATACAGTTAAGTTGATTTACCTTATATATGTGTGTCAGGTGTTGGAGCCACACATTGTTCAGCAATATGTTCAAACTTGTCAGGAAAGTCCAGCGGTGAACAGATTACAGAGTTCTGAAGGACACTGTGCTACTTGTTCAACTTGTAATAATTGTTCTTCTGTCAGGTCCTTGTATAACAGCAACATGTACTGTACCTACAAACACACACACATATATTGTTAGTATTATTCTACACCAAAACATTAATTAAATTTAAATGATTTACAGTGCACAAACAGTTATGGGCAAATATAATTAAGAATATATACATTGCATACACAGTTGGCCAAGAAAAGACTGCAACCCAATTTGGTGGTGTGTGTGTGTCAATATCTGGCAAGTTAATTATCTGAAGCCAATAACATACATACATACATACATACAAAGGTTGTAGGTTGTGAGTGATCCATTGATAAAATACCAGTGTTTACTTTGAAGCATTTGCCAGATATTGACACACACACACACACACACAAATTGGATTGCAGTTTTTCCTTGGGCACCTGTACAGTGACGGTCATATTATAATCATCCATATTACGGGTAATTTATGTAACAGTTTGACAGCTTCACATTGTTTTTTTTAGCTTATATGCTTTCCAATTAAATAGGTTAACTACCATCTTTTAAATTAATACACACAGCTACACACTACTTAAAACAATAACACACACACACACACACACGTTAACTACCATCTTTTAATTTAATACAAGCAGCTACACACTACATAAAATAATAACACACACACACACGTTAACTACCATCTTTTAAATTAATACAAGCAGCTACACACTACTTAAAACAATAACACACACACACACACACGTTAACTACCATCTTTTAAATTAACACACGCAGCTACACACTACTTAAAACAATAACACACACACACAACTTAAAACAATAACATCATATGTGAACGTGAAAACATTAGACAGTAAATGGTTTGAGATTCCCATATTATGTGGATGATTATTATTGACCACAACTGTACATTAGGGTGTCTGATTCCCCAATAAAAAGTACGTCTAGAAACAGAACAAGATTAACAAAAAATAATGGTTTGCTGGGAATAGTTTGGGTGAATCATTTATTTCTCTACTCATGATACCTAATTTCTGACCAGAGATGAACGGCAGGCACACACACACACACACAGACACACACACACACACATACCCTGCATTCCAACTCAGCCTCTATAGGTGTACTGAGTGGGGGGAAATGAACAATACCACACACACACACACACACACACACACACACACACACACACACACACACAATTTGAATCTTTCTGCTGCTCACACTCTGGTCAGAAATTATGTATCACGAGTGGACTACAAATAAAATAAGTGCTATGGCCTGTAGTTAAAAAAAAATTAAAAGTCCTTACTGGAGCTCTATGCATTCTCCAAACTACTCCGGGTAACAGATTCTCTATTAGAAATACTGAAGGGTTCTGTTGCCTGGAGTAGTTTGGAGAATTCATAGAGCTCCAGTAAGGGACCTCAATTTATTTTTAACTACGGGGGTAAATTTTTACAAGTTGCCACAACAGGATTTCACTGGAATTTATTTTTTTCCTAGAAGGATTTAGTGTGACTACCAGGACCTAACCAGGGCAGACTACTGGGACCTAACCTGGGCAGACTACTGGGACCTAACCTGGGCAGACTACCGGGACCTAACCTAACCTAATCTGGACTGGGACACACTACCGGGACCTAACTTGGGCAGACTACAGGGACCTAACTATAAGAGGTAACTACTGTTATGCAGCATTTGCAAAGGAAATGGTATATAGAAAAGTAGTTTGTAATAGTGAAATATAAACACTGGTAATAGTAAAAAAATTCCAAAATTTTGAAATAAGAGTTGTGGCAACTTGTAAAAATATTCCAAATCATGTTCGTAAACGGAGCATATCACGAAAACGAGGCATTTACGAGAGAAACACCATAGATGAAAAGTGTGTTAAGGCAAGTCTAAAATAGTGAATATTAATACTAATATATATAATATAGTGAATCCAGGTTTTCTGTAAATTTACTGAGCTCCTTCCCAAATACAGTAAATGGAAGGTAAAGTTGCATTATATAATAATAATCACATGAAAAACATTAAGTTACGAAGAACATTTAGTCTGAAACACTCGGCACATAATTATGCATTTAAAAATATGTATGTGTGTGAGACTCTACCTGTGTATGTGAGTGTGTGTGTGTGTGTATATGTGAGAGAGTGTGAGTGTGTGTGTATATATATGAGAGATTGAGAGTGTGTGTATGAATCTACGTATGTATGTATGTATGTATTAAACCTCAATTATCAGTGTTTATATGCCTTTACCTTCGTCAATAACATCGTCCACATCGTCATCAAGTCTGCCTCGTCCTCGTCACCGCCTCAGTCATCGTCAATATCCCGTATTTTAAGTTTATTTTAATTTTTTTAGCCATAGTGACTTAGTGAGACCAGAAGCTGACAGTGTTCCAATGTTTATTTTTTTTACCCAGTGTTGCCAGCAGCAGCTCTCCTTCCTTCACCTCTAACTTATTATTATTTAGTAGAGGGTGGGATCTTCAAAGCTTCGTAAGTTGGTGGCGCTACGATCAACTTTACGATCTCGTAGCCGCCATATTTGTTCGTGGCTTACGAAGATCGTAAGTTGGTATCTCCAACGCTTCGTAACCTCCTTCGTAGCTCACGATGATGTCTTCGTAGCGAGCGTCGCTGGCTGTTCCCGCCACCAAGCAGACTGATTTTCAGCCAATCACAATGAAGGAAACAAAATGTCCTTGATACTGTAAGCCAATCGTAGCGTAGTATCACAATGTCAACAAATAAATATTGTCTCAGATTTCAACACTACCAGCTGATAGAGATGACAGTCACCAAGTTACATCAGACAGCAACAACAAAAGACAGGTAAGGGAATTATTATACTGTACTGTGTTGGTAAACATTAAACACAACAGTGTAGCTAAGGCAACTTTCTTGGTATATATTTAATATCACGCCAATCACTAGTATGATATTGTATATAGCTGTGGTTAGGTTAGGTTTGGCTATGTTAGTTAAAGATAGGTTAGGTTATGTACTTTATATCAAGAACAAACCGCATAATACAAAAAGTTTACTGGCAGCTGCATGGTTGTCATGAAAATAAATCAAAGACATTGACTTGGAGGACATTATATTCTTTTAACTTCTACTGTCACTGTTTTATTTCCTTTAAACCTGCCTACAGTAGTTTCTATGATAATATCAAAATCTATAAGTTACAGTTGACTGCCATTACCAAGTAACAGGCAGAATTATACAATATGTAGTAAAATCTGGCAAGTGCAATTTAATAACTTATACTTCAAACATTTTTATTGAAAGACAGATTAAGGAAATAAATTATATAAGCATTATTAATATTGTGGATTTGGGTGCTGGCATGGGCACACATGGGTTGAAGGATGGGGGGAGTGTCCATTGCCTGATTTAGATAGTACGGTACTATTTTAATAAAATAACCAGGTATTGTAATTTTTTCTGCTTTATTATTGAAATATGTACCATTTTTCGTTATATTTCAGGTAGTGGCACTAGTGACACAAAGGCATTCACCTGAGGCTATGGCTCAAGTCATTGAAAAAGTGCAAGTGTTGGGTATTCCTGTGGACTCCAAGACCCAGGCAGTATGCAGTATGTAGCAGGCAGTAAATAATGTCCTACTGTTCATCTAGGCTAGGAATATGGAAATCGTCCCTCATTGGCACTAGTGAAGTAATTACATTGAGAGTTTATATATATAAAGCATGAATTTTGAGCAGCATTACCTCTCAATTTCATTCAAAGTTAAACAGTGCAAATCATAAGGCCTTAGTCCTAGGAATATATATACAAGATGTTCTCATATATCCATACCTTCAGTAATCACAGTACATGTACTGTAATGTACTGTGATTACACAATATACAAGAGTCAAGTACATAGTGATTTTTTATATTTTGTGTATCATATAAATAACTCCTGTTAGCAGCAGGTCCTATAGTCTTAAAAATTGGAGCCATATTAATATTAATCAAAACTAAATTTGTGATGCTTTGTTGGATTCCATATGTATCATATGAGTACTTTAACTAAGTAAAAAATTGCAGTACTGCTGCTGTACTTATATGTATGACTAATTATATACTGCTTTCTTTAGGTATGACTTTACAATATTAATTCATAATGATAATCCTTAATATTTCTCTAAAATTATATGAAAGTTGCTAATTTTCATAATTTCTCGGCTGCTGAAGAAGACTTGGATGAAGGTGATGTGGCTGACACAAGACTGCCATCAAGGGCCTCTTCACCTACACCTAACCAAGGACTGCCATCAAGGGTCCCTTCACCTACACCTAACCAAGGACTGCCATCAAGGGTCCCTTCACCTACACCTAACCAAGGACTGCCATCAAGGGTCCCTTCACCTACACCTGGGCCCAGTTGGCAGGACTTTGGGCCAGTTACAGTGGAAGACTGTGAGGTTTTGACTGGCGACAGCTTGCCGAAGCTGGTAGAACCTCTATCAAGTGAGGAACATTCATACCACAGCTCTGTAGCCTCAAGTCACCCGTCCTCAAGGTCTGCTAGAGGTGTGATAGCTTATCTGGAAGATACGCTACCTCCAGATAGGATATACTAGTTTTCCATAAGACTATAAGGGATATTTGGATGGATCTTGCAGAAAATATAAAAAAAATATCAGAATCTTTGGTGAACATTAAAAAGGCAATCGAGAAAAGGTGATTTGTTTTCACGTGTCTTTTTTTTTATATATATAATTAGTGTAGTTGAAGTTGTGCTATATTTTGTGACAGAGTTATTAGAGTGCAAATATGGTTTTAGTTGTGTGGTTTGTGTGTAGGTTTCAATCTAAAGTATAGTTAACTTCTGCTTGTGCTTTTTTTAAGAAATTATGTTATTTATTTTCATTATATATTTTATCTCTCAAATATAGCTTTTATTTTAGCATTCACATTTCATGTTAGATTTGTTATTCTTTCAGTAAAATCAACTTTTTTTCATGCATTTTTATCTTTGTCCAATAGTATTAATGAAGGTGAAAGTACCGGTACTTGAATAATTATTGTGTTCGGAGATTAACTATAAGGATATACTTATACTGTACTGTGACTTTAATCTTGTATTTTAATAATTTCTCTGCCATATCTGTGATCTGTCCAAGCAATGTGAAGAGTGACAAACAAGTACCGTAGTCATTATGGAATTGGTGTATTTTGTTATCAGTCATTGTTGGAAAGTACATGAGTGAAACAGCTTTCCAATATCATAAATTTGCATGTTTTTACTCAGGTATATAATTAATAGCTAGGGAGGTATCATGGATTTCTGTAAACTTTATGTAAATAAAATGTATGTTTTTTTATAGTCTATTAAGAAAAACCAATACCAATCACATATTTGTTATTAGCTGTTGAAAAGCATTTATTTTAGAAAAAGACAAGTCTTATGTTATATGAAAACAGGTGAAAATTATCTATTAAATTATACTGTTCAATAAAATTGAGTTGGTAAGAAAGGTTCATGTACGGTACATGTTATTGAAACTTACATGATAATATTTGCAATAGTTAATTCTGAAACATAATTTTGCCCTAAATTCTGGAATATGGTTAACCTTTTATACATCCAGTATGTATCAGTAAGTATATAATTCCAGTTATTTAAATGTTACCAGCTCACACATCACATTAATGTGCTTGTAATATTTTCATTAGAAAGTCAGTAAATCAAAGTTTATCATCCTAAAGAATATCCACTTCATACAAAGTACTATATATGGATTAAAGACTCATACTACATGGATTAAATTAGGTCTAACTATGCAATGAAGAATTTCTGCTTTGTTTGCAGGTAAATGGAAGCCAATTTCCTGCAATTAGTAAGTCACCATTATATCCTATTATTCATAATTAAACACTACAAAGGTAATGATACACACACAAAATATTTGTAACTTTCTATTCCACAGTGCATCAGTTTAAATTGACACTTGCAGCTCCATTCTCCTAAGCTGCTGAATCTCCTCCTCTTGTTTATATTTACCGATAAATGACAATAACAACAACCATTAGGTCGTCTATGTCAGCCGCGCCAAGTGTAAATAAACTCAAATCTCACTATTTACGGGTTGTTTATCGACTACGCGACCCTGCTATGAGCCTTACGAGTGCTTTTCGATCTTCATAGCGCTACGAACAAATATGGCGGATAATGGCGGCCGAAAACTCGCTTACGAAGCTTTGAAGATACGTTCTTAACGGTTACGAACACCTTACGAACAAAGATGGCGCTACGATAATCGTAACTGCGCTTACGAAGCTTTGAAGATCCCACCCCTGGCAGAATTATTTATCCCTTTTTGTCTTCAATTAATTAGTAGAATTATTTAGTAGAATTAGTAAAATTATTTATTATTATTATTATTATTATTAGTAGTAGTAGTAGTAGTACAGCAGTAGAATTATTTAACCATTTTTATCTTCAATTAGTTTATTATTCTCTGTTTCTTTACTCTTGGATAATTATTGATGGTGGTCTTTTTTGGTATTTTATTTTGTTTCCCTGTTTACTCTTGTATGAACTAATAACTGTAGTTTATTATTTTCTAAAATCTAAGACATTTTCCTGTACCTGGCTGCTGGCAACACTGATGTTTACACTTTAATTTTCATGTCTACTCACATGTTCTTGTAAACACATGAAAACACATCATTCTTTAGTGCATATTAGAGATATTTCTTAAATAATATAATCCTTCTTAAAATTGATAGTCTATTATACTTGAAGTCAGGGTTTTATTTTGTGATTTCTCCAGGATTTTTGTTAAAAAATATGAGTTACTTATAATAAAATTAATGTGTTTTTACAACTGTTTATTAATATTGCCACACGTAGCACTGTATAGTGTATTTTAAAACAGCAAAACTTATTATTATACTTTGACTCTGATGTAGTTGTGTAATAAATATTCTATAGACCTCCATAGACAATCATTTGCACAGTTATTTGCGCAAACCATCAATCACACACACAAAGTTTGTGCATGCATGGCTAACAGCCGGCGGCGGGGCAGCGGGGCAGCGGGACAGCGGGGCGGCGGCGGGGCAGCGGAGCGGCGAAGCAGCGGGCCGGCGGGGCAGCGAGGCGGCGGGGCGGCGGGGCAGCGGGGCGGCGGGGCAGCGGGGCTCCGATTATCAACACAAAACAAAAATAATGGTGTTCTAATAATAATAATAATAATTAATAATAATAATAAATAATAATGCGGCGGGGCAGCGGGGTAACGGGGCGGCGGCGGGGCGGCGGGGCGGGGCGGCGGCGGGGCGCCGTCGGGGCGGCGGCGGGGCAGCGGGGCGGTGGCGGGGCAGCGGGACAGCAGGGCGGCGGGGCAGCGGGGCGGCAGCGGGGCAGCGGGGCGGCGGGGAAGCATGGCAACGGGGCAGCGATTATCAACACAAAACAAAAATAATGGTGTTCTAATAATAATAATAATAATAAATAATAATATAAATAATAATAAATAATAATAATAATAATATATAATAATGCGGCGGGGCATCGGGGCGGCGAAGCAGCGGGGCGGCGGGGCAGTGTGGCCGCTGGCCCGCCGCCGCCCCACCGCCCCGCCCCGCTGCCCCGCTGTAGCCCCGCCGCCGCCCCGCTGCCACGCCCCCCCGCTGCCCCGCCGCCGCCCCGCTGCCCTGCCGCCCCGCTGCCCCGCCGCTGCCCCGCCGTCGCCCTGCTGCCCTGCCGCCGCCCCGCTGTCCCGCTGTCCCGCTGCCCCGCCGCCGCCACGCTGTCCCGCTGCCCCGCCGCCGCCACGCTGTCCCGCTGCTATAATAATAATAATAATAATAATAATAATAATAATAATAATAATATAAACAGCTTCCCGGTATAATAAAATGTGTATGTATGTATGTATGTGTATGGATATTTTTGTCTGTATGTGTATGTGTGTATGTGTGTATGTGTAGAACGGAATTTGCATACGCTCAAAATACAATGTGTATATGTGTGTGTATGTGTGTATGTGATAAAAAACACACACACGTTAATATACACATACATACCGTAAAAATTTTACCATTACCATCACCGTAAATTTTTTACCATTACCTTCACCGTAAAATTTATATCACCTAATTATATCACCTAATTATATCCACTAATTATATCCACTAATTATATCCACTAATTATATCCACTAATTATATCCATTAATTATATCCACTAATTATATCCACTAATTATATCCACTAATTATATCACCTATTTATATCACCTATTTATATCCACTAATTATATCCCCTAATTATATCCACTAATTATATCCCCTAATTATATCCACTGATTATATCCACTGATTATATCCCCTAATTATATCCACTAATTATATCCACTAATTATATCCACTAATTATATCCACTGATTATATCCCCTAATTATATCCACTAATTATATCCCCTAATTATATCCACTAATTATATCCACTAATTATATCCCCTAATTATATCCACTGATTATATCCACTGATTATATCCACTGATTATATCCACTGATTATATCCACTAATTATATCCCCTAATTATATCCACTAATTATATCCACTAATTATATCCACTAAATATATCCACTAATTATATCCACTAATTATATCCACTAATTATATCCACTAATTATATCCACTAATTATATCCACTAATTATATCCACTGATTATATCACCTAATTATATCACCTAATTATATCCCCTAATTATATCCCCTAATTATATCCACTAATTATATCCACTGATTATATCCACTAAATATATCCACTAATTATATCCCCTAATTATATCCACTAATTATATCCACTAATTATATCACCTAATTATATCACCTAATTATATCCCCTAATTATATCACCTAATTATATCCACTAATTATATCCACTAATTATATCCACTAATTATATCACCTAATTATATCACCTAATTATATCACCTAATTATATCCACTAATTATATCCACTAATTATATCCACTAATTATATCCACTAATTATATCCACTAATTATATCCACTAATTATATCCACTAATTATATCACCTAATTATATCCACTAATTATATCCACTAATTATATCCACTAATTATATCCACTAATTATATCCACTAATTATATCACCTAATTATATCACCTAATTATATCCACTAATTATATCACCTAATTATATCCACTAATTATATCCACTAATTATATCCATTAATTATATCACCTAATTATATCCACTAATTATATCACCTAATTATATCCACTAATTATATCCACTAATTATATTACACACACACACACACACACACACACACACACACGTACACACACACACGTACACACAAACACACACACACACGTACACACACACGTACACACACACACACTTACTTGAGTGTTACTTGAGTGTATAATCCTGGATGCTTACAGCCACAATGAAGCGGCTCTCGAAGCAGCCCTCAACAAATCAACAACTATACTCTTCTTTTATCACTTCGTTAATCAAATCATATGCCGCAGTGAACAGATGAGTCTTCAGTCTTCTCTTGAAAATGTCAGCAGTCTCCGCCGTTTTAACATTGGCAGGTAGACTGTTATATAATCTTGGAGCACTGTTTACAAATGCTCGTCGACCGGCCTCTCTATGGAACCTCGGTTCTAGTAGTCGATTTTCTTCATTGCTATGACGCAAGATCATGTCTGAGTCGTTTCGGAAATCCATCAACAAATCTCTCATGTACTTGGGCTTTCCAAACCGGATCGATTGATGCACCATCACACACTGCTTATACACAATTCTTGCTTTGATCGGAAGCCAATGTAGTTGAATTAATTCAGGGGTGATTCTGTCTCTTCGCGATCTGCCCTTAATAAGCCTCGCAGCTCTGTTCATAATAATCTGTAGTTTCCTTAACAAGTAGTTTGGGAGACCATAATATAATGAATTACAATAATCAATTTTACTGAGAACATGATTATGGATCAATTTCTTCATACAATCTTCATCCAAATACTTCTTTACGAATGCTATATTTCTCAGATGATACCCAGCTACTTTTACTGTGTGACTTATTTGATCCTTCATTAATAGTTCTCTGTCTAACAGTACCCCAAGGTTCTTTACACCATCACTCACTAAAATGTCAGCGTTATTTACTCTTAGAGTCTGAACATTCATCCTCTCTTGGTCCAACTTACGGCCCACGAATAAGCACTCACTTTTGTCCTCGTTTAGTTTCAACTGTCTCGAGTTCATCCATCTCCTTACATCCGTCAATATCACACTTAACTGATCTTCAGCATTGCGTACATTAGCCACAGATATATAGAACTGCGTATCATCAGCGAATAATTTGTATTTAACTCTATGCCTTTCCAGTACCACAGATAGGTCAGCTGTATACAAACTGAATAATACTGGGCCCAGTACACTTCCCTGGGGCACACCCTTCTTTAACGGTCTCAAGTCAGAAAACTTGTCACCTATCTGTACACAATAGGACCTACCATCAAGATAACTCTTTAGGTACGAAAGAGCAGCACCCTCCACGCCTACGTTTGCACAAACTCGAAGTAATACATCGTGCACCACTGTATCAAACGCAGCACTCAAGTCCAGTAGAAACAGCAGTCCACACTTTCCTTCATCCAATAAAGCACGCATGTCACTCACCACGGAGCACAACACCGTTTCAGTCGAGTACAGACAACGTTATGCAGACTGGTTGTCGGGAATCGCCCCTACAGTGTCCAAGTGCCTGTTAAGTTGTGTTAAAATTACACCTTCAAGCACTTTCGATTGGAAAGTCAAATTTGATACTGGACGAAAGGAGCTTAAACTTTGGGGGTCCAAGTTCCCCTTCAGTATTGGTTTAATAATTGCAGTCTTTTCAGATTTTGGGAACACACCGCTCGAAATACTTAAATTTATCATATTAGTATTGATAGACACCAGCCGGCCAAAATTCACACCACTGGCGATTAAACCCATGGGCATGGGGTCACTGGCACAGTATGTGAATTTTGTATTTTTGATAACATCACTCACTTCCGAATCACTCACGACTTGAAAAGACGATAATCTTTCGTCAGCCACAGGGATGTCATCAGTCACCGTTGCTCGGTGATCACAAAAAGTAGAAGTAATTATCCTTATCTTGTTATCAAAAAACTCTAAAAATTCATTCGCTAGCTCAATATCAGAATAACCCTGCGGTAGTTTGTGTTTCTTTTTGTTTCCAGTTAGTTTGTCTAACACTTTATAAAGTTTATTGATATTAGGGCCAGCTTGCAAAATTTTGTCACTATAAAATTCTCGTTTTCTCGCAGTAATCAGTCTCTTTTCAAAGTTCCGAGCTTGATTATAGTCGATTTTTCGTTGTTCCATCCGATACTTACACCACAGTCTTTCCCTCTTTCTCTTTTCTCGTTTTGCTTTAAGAATTTCATCATTGAACCATGGTGAATCATCTTTTATCACTACTTTTTTCATGACCATAGGGCACATAGTTTCATATTCACATTTAATTGTGGTGTTATACAAATCATATAAACAATCAATGCATTTTTCTTTCATTGGTAACTGATGATTACAATGATCACTATATTGTGAAATCATTTTGTCACAAATATACGACACCAAGACATTACACTCAAAGTTCCTCTTGGATCGGAATTTAATGGTTTGTATTTGTTTCAAGTTTTGCACCAGAGCCAGTTTGAACATCACGAACTTATGAACAGGCGAAAGGGAACACATTTCAGCCACGCAAAGATCACGGACAATCTCACTTGATATATCAGCTAACACCAGGTCAATAATATGTCCACACGCTGATGTTGGTTTATCAACTTTATTCACCAGGTTGAACGTCGCCAAAGTTTCAATAAAAAGAGGGACATACCGAGCCTCTAAATCGTCTAGCCATAAATTAAAGTCGCCCCAAATGAGTACACTTGTACTGACCAAATCAATTTCCTCTAAATATAATCGAAACTCTTCAATAAATTCACTGACACTTGCATGTGGTCTATAAACAGTTATAATCGTCGTTCTGTTACCATTAATTTCACAATCCACTTGCAACACTTCAAATGTATTTTTTGCTCCAAGATTGCATTTTTTTATTTTCTTTATCGCGTTTGAAATAAATAAACCCACACCACCCCCACGACCTTGCCTGGGGTTGTGTAAAAAAGTGTGTGTTGGAGGTGTCATCTCCTCAATAACAGCAGTATCGCTATTGGTCAACCAAGTTTCAGTGATTCCATATAAATCCAGTTGTTTCTCATTTATTGTATCTCTAATTTCTAGTGTCTTATTTCTAACTGACTGAACATTTAACAATCCACAATTTAACCCCACGGCATCAGTACCCATGGTCTGTGTTACTCCTAATTTTCATGAGCTCAGCCGAAAAAATGGGACAGTTCAGAGCGCTGATACTGTGATCATCATGTCTTTTAGCAGCACGGCAGTTTGCACACCTCCTCTCGTTAACCCTACACAAGTGTCCATCATGACCACCAGCACACCTGAAACACGTAGGGGCTTCACCCCTCTCTTTGACAGGACATGCGTCTTTCTTGTGGCCAAATTTTAAACAATGGTAACACATCAAGGTTAAATATCTGTCATATACATGGTGCCTTCCCCATTTCAGATTTACCTTATCGCCCGCCTTGTAAATGAGTCCCCGCACTTCCGGATCACACTTGATAACATAATGAGTGGTCCCTCCAGAAGCTGGCTTATCAAATATAACCTTCATCTTGTCTCTAATTCCTACAACGGAGTCCAAATATTCATTCCTCTCAATAATATGTTCAATTATTGTTTCCCTTTTCTCCTCGTTCCCCACATTACAGACCATGATTTTTGGATACAATTTCCTTCCATAAGAAATTTTAAAATCTCCTAATCCCTGAAGCTTATCTTGTGCCTGTTTTCTAGTTTGCTCTGTTTCGAAATTCATAACAATCTTCCCCTTACTTGTAAATTTTGTATCCAAAATCTGAACTTCATCAAGGGCCTGACTTACCTCCTCTTTTCTGTCAGTAGCATTCTCATGATCACCTGACTCTACAATCAAGAGATTCTTTTGTTGTTGCTTCATTTTCCTCTTATTTCCTCTAGTAAGCACCTCAGCCCACGTTCCCTTATCATCAACACAACTGCCACCATCACACGCCTCCACTGCACTCTCCACCACACCCCTCACCGCCCGGCTCACATCGGCCACCACTTCCGGCGCCAATTCACTCATTCCTGGTAGTTTTTTCAACAATAGCTTCATTTCCATTATGTCTTGTTTCATTTCACTTATTTCACTACTCACAGATTTTTCATATCCTCCAGCGCACTCATTTCTAATTCCAGGAGCACACTTATCACAGATCCAGTTTATTTCATGCGGTTCCGCTTTCAACCCCGCCATTCGGCAACAAGTCGAGTGAGCTGATCCCGAGCATTTCAAACACCTTAACCACTTGCCATTTTTGTCTTTCTCAGGCTTAAGACACTCCAAACATAGGTGTGATAAGTCCGGCGTGGTTTCATTCCCGACCATAGCGACAAGCAATAAGCCACAGGTGACACAAACGAGCACCAATCTTGGTGCTTCACCACTGGGAATTTATGTCACGGAGCTCACGACCACACGTCCACTCGGCACGACTAACGGCCACACACACACACGTACACACACACACGTACACACACACATACACACACACACACGTACGCACACACACACACACACACACTCTCTCTCTCTCTCTCTCTCTCTCTCTCTCTCTCTCTCTCTCTCTCTCTCTCTCTCTCTCTGTTATATAGTTAGTATATTATAACCTTATAATACAATAACAATATAATAATTAATAATAATAATAAAAAAAAAAAATTAAAAAAAAAAAAAATATTAATAAAAAAAAAAAAAAAAAAAAAAAAAATAATAATACGACGACGACCAACACCAACTAACAACACGTACACACACACACACACACACACACACACACACACACACACACCTGATCCTGATGATCCTGATGATAAGTTGAGGACGTACATGGTCGTCCCTCGGTCATGCTGGTGCACCACCGCCAATAATAGTTCTTCACTGCTCGTCTCCGTCTCCAGTGGAAGGCACGGGAGTAGGGAGACCAGCTGATGGGTTGTCCATGATGGACGAGACAGTAATATAATTACCGTCTGCCCTCATCAAGGCAAGCTGATCAGGAATGCTGTTACTCAGAGCCCTGATGTTATAATGGGGCATTTTTGGCTGGTCGGGGACACTCTTGAGGAATCTGTCCAGCACCCTCTTAAATTGGTCAGCCGAAGAACATTCTGCATCACGCACATATCTTGGCAGTGCATTGAAGAGTTTTGGGCCTCGGTACGAGATTGAGGTCATTCGCTGAGTCACCACTCTGGCTAAGGCTCTGTTATTGAAGTTTCCTAATTCACAGAGTCTGCCTCGCCTCTTGCTGATCTTCTCTCTTATTGCTGAGTCACCATTTAAGTTTGGGACATGACCATTTAGGATTTTCCAAACGTATATTATGATGTACCTCTCACGCCGTCGTTCTAATGAGTACAGTTCAAGCGTTTTGAGTCTTTCCCAGTAATCAAGATGTTGCATGGAGGTGATCTTGTTCGTAAACGTACGTTGGATACTTTCGAGTGCTTGTCTTTCACCAACTCTCCAAGGGTCCCAGAGTTGGCAGCAATACTCAAGGATTGGTATTATTAGAGATTTGTATAAGGTGATCATTGGTTTCTCCTCCCTTATAGCAAACGTGCGTAGAATCCAACCCATTTGGTTACGAGCAGTTAGCACTCTGTCTTGGATGTGTTTGGAAAACGTTGCATCACCACTCATAGTCACACCCAGGTCTTTAATGCTGTCCACTGCAGTGATACTGTTCCCATCATATGAAGTGTACGCAGTATTTTCTATTAATGTTTTATCAAATCCATATCTAATAAGAGCAAACTTGCAACTATTAAAAGACATATTATTTTTATCAGCCCAGCAGTACAACATATTCAGGTCTTTCTGGAGGGATATTACATCGCTCTCTTTTTCTATTTTTCCCGACACCCTTGTATCATCGGCGAAGGATGAGACTTGAGCCATCTGAACCCCAGCATCTATGTCAGATATGAGAACTAGGAACAGTATTGGTCCAAGGACAGAACCTTGGGGGACTCCACTTGTCACTCTAGATTCCAATGACACACAGCCACCAACAGCTACAAACTGGACTCGATCTCTTAGAAAAGCATTTATCCAGCGTCCAACATGCCCAACAATCCCAAGATTCCAAAGTTTATGGAGTAGGACGCCATGGTCAACCTTATCGAACGCCTTTTCGAAATCAAGGTACACCACATCCAGATTAGCTCCACCCTCCAGTGTCTGCAGGATGTGGTCATGGTGCAGCAACAGTTGTGACAAGCAGGACCTCCCTACTCTGAAGCCATGTTGTCCACTGTTCATTTTATTATTTCTTTCTAAAAATAACACAATATGCTTACTGATGATTTTCTCAAATATTTTAATTATATGAGAGGTCAATGCTATCGGTCGATAATTCTTAGGTAGGGATCTTGGTCCTCCTTTATATATCGGCGTAATCTTTGCTGTCCTCAGCAACATTGGAATACTTCCCTCTTTCAAGGATGCATGCCACAGCAAGTACAGTGGGACTGAAAGCTCTGAAGCGCATTCTTTCAAGAGAATTGCTGGGAACTGATCAGGTCCTGCCGCAGAGTTTACTTTGAGCTCACCTATTGCTTCAATAATATCTTTAGGTTGAAGGTCAATGTCCTCCAGTTGAGGTGGCTGTCCAGTGGAGTTAAAGAAAAACTCTGGGTCATCAATTCTGTGTGATTCTTTTGGTTGACTAAATACTTTTTCATACTGACTTCTCAGTGTCTGGCAGATCTGTTGTGGGTCACTGATGACTTCCCCATCTGTGGCGACGAGAGGTCCAATAGCTGCTTTGACTGTGGCTTGTTTCTTGACGTACTTAAAGAAATACTTATAGTTTTTCTGAATTGCTTTAACAGCAGATGTCTCATCTCTGGCTC
>JAWZYT010000333.1:75000-122500 GCA_034508575.1 Petrolisthes manimaculis
CTCCATCACTCTCTCTCTATCTCACTCTCTCTCTCTCTATCTCACTCTCTCTCTCTCTATCTCACTCTCTCTCTCTCTATCTCATTCTCTTTCTCTCTCTCTCCCTCTCTTTCTCTCTATCTCCTTCTCTTTCTCTCTATCTCCTTCTCTTTCTCTCTATCTCCTTCTCTTTCTCTCTATCTCCTTCTCTTTCTCTCTATCTCCTTCTCTTTCTCTCTATCTCCTTCTCTTTCTCTCTATCTCCTTCTCTTTCTCTCTATCTCCTTCTCTCTCTCTCTATCTCACTCTCTCTCTCTCTATCTCACTCTCTCTCTCCGCCTCCACTAGAGTCAACTGTAAACTGAACAGAAAACGAAGATTTCAAATATAATTGGATTTTAAAATAGTCATCCATTAAAAACAATCATAGAAAACGGGAAGATTTTCTAGAAAATGGGACGGGGTTAGAATACTTGCTCAGAACCAATAATGATAGTGGGTGACTTTAATGGTCATTTAGGTTTTAAAGGGACACAGAGGTTAGATGACAATGGTAGAATGATTATAGACTGGTTAGAAAAATATAAACTAATTCTGTTAAATGAAGATGAAAAGTGTGAGGGAGAATATACTTGGAGTCGGGGCAACCAGAGGAGTGTCATAGATTACGCACTTGTAACAGAGACAATGTATGACAAATTCATAAAAATGAAAATAGATGAGGAACAGGAACTGGTTGATATATCAGATCACAATTTAATGGAAATCCAGATAAAAGTTAAAAGGGAGGAGAGACACCATAATGGGAGAGAATGGGTAATCAGAGAATATTATAAAACTGACAAAGAGGCCCTAAATAAATACAGGAGAGAGTTGGAGCAGAGAGTGTCAGGTGGAAGGATAGAGAATATGGAAGAACTAGAGGATATCATAAGGGATACGGCGAACAAAACTCTTAAAAGTAGATATAGGAGAAAAACGATGGAGGGGAACAAGGAGGAGCCTGCATGGTTTACCGAGGAAATTAGAAATGAGATTAAGGAGAGAAGACGAAGAAACAGATTTAGGAGGAATGCAAATAATGAGGAGGAGAGGGAGGAATGGAAAAGGCTCTACACGCAACAAAAAGAAAAAGTGCAGATGATAATAAGAAGAGAAATGTTTATCCATGAAGAAAAAATAACAAAAGCAATCAAAGAGGACAAAAGTAGAGGTAAAAACACCTGGAAATATATAAGAAAGTTGAAGGGAGAACAAGAAAAAGTAGGAGTTAACCTAATGGATAACTTATATGGGGAAGATGGAAAACAGTTGAATAAAAGCGAGGTAAGGTTAGAATTGGAAAATTTCTGGAGGGGTATATACAGTAAATATGACAACAGAGTAAGGGAAGTGTGGAATACACAAAAGAGGCAAGACTATGAGGAAAGAAGACAGATTAGGAGAAGAGAAATAGAGAGGGGAGAACAGTATAGAGTGGATAGACCAAGAGGAGTGGAGAGACTTGAAGTAGGAGAAAACATAGAACATCTGGATATTTGTAGGCAGGAGGTAAGGGAGCATTTGGAAATGGCACTAATAATAGAAGGCGGAATAACATTTATTGAAGATGACATTATAAATGAGGACAGAGTAAAAATGTGTTTAAGGAAGATGAAGGCAGGAAAGGCAGCAGGACCAGATAGGATAAAACCCGAATTTTACAAGGTTTTTCTTGAAAGCAGCACTTTGTTGAAGGTATTAGTAGGCATGCTGAAACATATCTTAGAAACAGGTAATATCCCAGAAGGATGGAGGGAATCCAGTACTGTGATGATTCCAAAAAATAGGAAACCAAAGGTGAATGAGTTGAGGCCAATTGCACTGACAAATATTGGGTACAAGCTCACGATGGCAGTAATAAGGATGAGTTTGGAGGAACATATTGAAAGGAATGGGCTGGGAAAAGACACACAGGCTGGGTTCACATCTGGAGGGAGGATAGAAAATAATCTTCTTATTTTTAGGTACTGCATGGAAAGGTCATATGAAAGGAAGAAACCGCTGATAGTAATATCTATAGACTACACGAAGGCATTTGATAGTATTAGGAGGGAAAAGATGATAGAGATATTAATGGAGTATATGTTGAAGGGAGATATGATAGAAGTTATAACAAAACTATACGAGGGAGACATTACAAGAGTGAAACTTGATGAGGAGAGCGAAGAGCTGAAGATACCAGTAACGAGCGGCATAAGACAGGGATGCACTGGCTCAACTGCCTTATTTAAACTTGTGACATTTAAAATTATGCAAAAACTAGAAAATATGGATGAGGGATATAAGGATGAAGAGTTCAGGATACCATCACTGTTCTATGCAGATGATGGAATGTTGTTAGCAGAAAGTGTAGAAGGTGCAGAGAGGATAATAGAAGTGGTGATAGAAGTCAGTAGAGAATGTGGTTTGGAAATTAATAGGCAAAAAAGTTCCGCAATTATTTTTAACATGAAGGAGAAACCACAAGAAATATCAGGGATAAGGGTAAACAGCCAGATTAAATACTTGGGTCTCACAATAAATGATAGTAAAAACTGTTTTAAAATGCATAAAAAGTTAATGATAGAAAAAGCTATAAAAATGTCAAATATGACCTATTCAATGATTGCTAGGAGTTGCTCAAAAATATTAATAGGAAAGACTTTTTGGAAGAGTGTAGCTCTCCCGGCAATACTGTATGGGTCAAATATTCTGGATTTTACTAAACAGGAGGTAGAGAAGCTGCAGAGACTGGAGAATAGCGTTAGTAGACAGATATTGGGAGCGCCCAGATATGCACAAGAGGCTGCACTGAGGGGAGAGATAGGGATGTCAAGCATGCGGGCAAGACTGGCAGAGGGGCGAATAAAATACTTACAATATGCATTGAGAGGAGAAAATGAGTTACTTAAAAGAATAGTGGAAGAAATGAGAACAAGAAAGAAAAGTAGATGGATAAAGGGATTATTAGAGGATAGGAGATTAATCAACGTGAGGGGCGACATGGAATCAAATAATCAAATAAGAGAAAAAGTGAGAGTGTGGGACACAGCATTATGGAGGCAAGCACTGGAAGAAAAACCGAGTCTGAGGTTGTACAGGAAATGGAGAGGAGAGATAGGAGGACAGGAAGGAGTGTATGACAACAGAGAAGCATCAACAATATTCTTCAGATGTAGAACTAACAACTTGAACTTGGAAGATAGAAAAAGATTCAAGAATGAGGCAACGGAGTGTATCATCTGCGGATGTGAAAAAGAAGATCTGAAGCACTTTGTGATGTACTGCCCGGCGTATGATGAGGAGAGAAATAAGATAGTAGCGTTGCAACGCCCATACCAGGAGGACGAGGATATGGTAATGGGCAATGTTCTTTTCAACAACCAATCAACAGAGGAAAACAAAACAGGAATTTATAAGTTTTGGCAGATAAGAACAAGAAAAGTGAAAGAGATAAGACCCTAAATAAGACCCAGACTGCAAGAAAAGAAAAGATAAATCACATCAGGGAGTGCCGTTTTGAAGGCATTACTTCCGCCATTCAATTCATTCATTCATAGAAAATGTTAGAAAAAAAGAATAAACCTCACGCTACGATTCCTCAAACTCGGTTGACTTAGGTTTAATTAAATATATTAAAACATTACTTAATCGTTATTTTTTTGTGATGGGAAACGAGCCTAGAAATATATTTACCTTATTAAATTATAATTATTGGCGTACGAGTAATATTGAGTGAGTAATTTAAATAAATGTTCGAACGAAGTCATTATCTACACTTTCGAATGATACAACCTCATTACGAACTTTTCATTACCAGATCAAAATCAGAATTGGTTATGATATGATGTGGTTAGGATGTGGTTAGGATGTTGAATATTTCGATAAATAACGAGTTAAATGCAGTTTTTAGTGTCTGGAAAATTGTTGTTTAGTAAATAACCGTTAATTAAAGACTATCTCAGTGAATTAACATCGTAATTTTTATATTAAAGGGGAAAAACTGATGTTACTTTATAGGGTTCATTTGCCAAGGGGATCTGGCAATGTTGCAGTCCGTTATATTGACATTCTTCATTACGTAATGGCTACCTGTGGTCTTACCTCTTTGACAAGGCGTTCATTACGACCTCGTTAATCAATAATTACACCCTTAGGTAAGTTCATTATTATTTTCATGGGTCGATAATAGATTAATCTGGCCACGTGACCCACCGTGGCCACTGATAGATAACAAATAGACGAGAAAATAGATAGATAAACAAGGCCATTTTGGACCAACTTTAAATATGGCGTCTGTGTGTTTAACCCTTCTCCTACCTTCACTATATATCGTAATAATTTAAATATTAGAAGCTCAGGTAAGTCTATACAGCTATGAGGTATAGTTTATATCAAGGTCTATATATATATCTATCGCTATATCACCCTTTGGGAACCAAGCAAATAATAATATAGCAGAAAATAGATAGATAATATATATTTTTTTCGTCCGTGTGCAATTTTAGGATTAATCTCGTAAGAATTTATATTATTATTATTTAATTATAAGCTCAGGTAAGCCTATATTAATTTGAGATTATAGTTTATTTATATATCTATCGTTATATCATACTGTGGAAAGTCATAGAATAATAATATAGCAGGAAATAAATAGATAAACAATATATATTTTTTGGCCCCGTTTGAAATTGTCGGCGGATTATATTCGTAATCATTTCAATATTTATTATTAATTAGGAGCTCAGGTAAGTCTATATTATTCTGAGATTATAGTTTATTTATATATCTATCGTTATATCACATTGTGGGTAGTGTGGGAATAATAATATAGGCGATAAAATCGATATATAAAAAAAAATTGCCGTCAGCTGATTTAAATTACATATTATTATGGAGGCGGCATGACGACTCAGCGTTGCCAGATGTGCGATAATCAGCTAACGCTAAAGAAATCGTCGCAACCTTACAAGCTAATTAATGCAACAAAAAACACCTATTAGGTAACTTTTGGTTTCATTTTATATGGTTGAGTTTTAATTTGTGTTATTAGTAAGAGTTAGTGAGGCCTACAGTGAGGATGCTTGGGGATAGGCCTACTCCTCCCTCCCACTCCCGATATTAATTGGCCAATTTTACTCCGTAGGCATTTTTTTTATTACGCTGCAAAATGTGTCTTATTAAGCTGACCATAGAGGAAAAGTATCAAAACGTATCAAAGCTGTGTTAAAAGTTTATGGAAAAATGACTAAATACTAATAATCCTTCATGCCATAAAAAAAAAATGGTTTCATTCATCCTAATACGATAATTTAGCCCTCGGTGTGATATACGATAGCGTGCATGAAATAAATCAGATAATGCGATAATTATAGAAAATGTGTGATAATTATAACGGCAAAAAAATAGGATAATGTTTAATAAATTGGTTATTAGGGTGAGAAGGAATTTGCTGATATATACATGGAAAAAAAAAAAAAAAAAAAAAAAAATGGAGGAACGATAAAATGATCATTCAATTCGTAAGTATTATTGTACCTACTCAAATTTATTGGTATATAATTATTATATAATGTACTCTGTATGTAGGTAGGCCTATACTTATTAATATTATAATTAATTAATAAGGGAGAATAAATAAAATCACTAAAGAACTTACTTAATATAATAGTGAAATAAATAAAAAAGTGCCGAACAAAAGCTAGAATTTTTACCATCGTCACGTGTTATTGTTTGTGTGTGTGTGTGTGTGTGTGTGTGTCACGTGTTATTGTTTGTGTGTGTGTGTGTGTGTGTCCAGGCGATGCCACATGGGTTTGGTTTGGTTGGTAAGTTCCCAAACGAAAAAATGTTTGTCGTGTAAATACCTTATGGATGAATTATATACAGTGATTATTATTATTATTATAATTATTATTATTATTATTATTATTATTAAATGCCTTATGGGTGAATTATATAATTAATTTGGTGAGTAATCTATACAGTGATTATTATTATTATTATTATTATTATTATTATTATTATTATTATTAGTAGTAGTAGTAATAGTAATAGTAGTAGTAGTAGTAATAGTAGTAGTAGTAGTAAATGCCTTATGGGTGAATTATATAATGAATTTGTTAAGTAATCTATACAGTGATTATTATTATTATTATTATTATTATTATTATTATTATTAAATCAAGCCTAAAATAATGAAGCCTTAACATTGTGGTTGGTTGGGGAGCTAACAAACCAAACATTTATTTCCTAGAAGGATTTAGTGTGACTACCTGGACCTAACCTGTACAGACTACCGGGACCTAACCTGTACAGACTATCTGGACCTAACCTAACCTAACGTAGACCACAGCAGACTACCTGGACCTAACCTGTACAGACTATTGGGACCTAACCTGGACAGACTCTGCTGTCCTTCTATCCATCCATTTTCCGTTTGTACCATCTAATAGCCCATAAAATTGTCTATGTATCCATCTATGTATCCATGTATTAATGTATGTATTTATGTGTACAGATTACAAAACAAAACGAGGAGAGTATTACAACAACCTTCACAAGTTTGGCTATTTTTTTTTTTTAATTCTTGTAATTACTCTGCTGTCCTTCTATCTATCCATTTTCCGTTTGTACCATCTTATTCCCCATAAAATTGTCTATGTATCCATCTATGTATCCTTGTATTAATGTATGTATTTATGTGTACAGATTACAAAACAAAACAAGGAGAATATGACAACAATGACCTAGCCTTCGTCCCTAAGGTAAAGTGGACGGTAATTATTTCTACATAAGGGGGGGTGAGAGTAGGGGACAGGCTTGGGGGGGGGTGCAAGAATAGGGGGACAGGCTTTCTACCCACCCCAAGCCTGTCCCCCTATTCCCGCACCCCCCAGTTAAATGTATATTAAATGTGTTGATATATATATATGTATATGTATGTATGTGTGTATGTATGTATGTGTGTATGTATGTATGTGTGTATGTATGTATGTGTGTATGTATGTATGTGTGTATGGTATGTGTGTATGTATGTGTGTATGTATGTATGTATGTATGTGTGTATGTGTGTATGTGTGTATGTATGTGTGTATGGTATGTGTGTATGTGTGTATGGTATGTGTGTATGTGTGTATGGTATGTGTGTATGTGTGTATGTATGTATGTGTGTATGTATGTATGTGTGTGTGTATGTATGTGTGTGTGTATTTATCAATTTATCTCTTTATTTGTACTATCATAATTCTGAAACCTACTAATTAAATTTCATGTACACATTCATAAATATTGATCTGGTTAATGCAAATATTAATAAATAGATAAATAATAAAAAGATGTTAAGAGAGTATAGTTAATAATTAGCAGTGAGTGTGATTGTATAGATGGTGAATATACTCACAGTGTATATATATACTCCTATATATACACTGTGAATATACTCACAGTGTATATATATACTCCTATATATACACTGTGAATATACTCACAGTGTATATATATACTCCTATATATACACTGTGAATATACTCACAGTGTATATATATACTCCTATATATACACTGTGAATATACTCACAGTGTATATATATACTCCTATATATATACTGTGAATATACTCACAGTGTATATATATACTCCTATATATACACTGTGAATATACTCACAGTGTATATATATACTCCTATATATATACTGTGAATATACTCCTATATATATATATACACTGTGAATATACTCACAGTGTATATATATACTCCTATATATACACTGTGAATATATTCACAGTGTATATATATACTCCTATATATACACTGTGAATATACTCACAGTGTATATATATACTCCTATATATACACTGTGAATATACTCACAGTGTATATATATACTCCTATATATACACTGTGAATATACTCCTATATATATATATACACTGTGAATATACTCACAGTGTATATATATACTCCTATATATACACTGTGAATATATTCACAGTGTATATATATACTCCTATATATACACTGTGAATATACTCACAGTGTATATATATACTCCTATATATACACTGTGAATATACTCACAGTGTATATATATACTCCTATATATACACTGTGAATATATTCACAGTGTATATACTCCTATATATATATATACACTGTGAATATACTCACAGTGTATATATATACTCCTATATATACACTGTGAATATATTCACAGTGTATATACTCCTATATATATATATACACTGTGAATATACTCACAGTGTATATATATACTCCTATATATACACTGTGAATATATTCACAGTGTATATATATACTCCTATATATATACTGTGAATATATTCACAGTGTATATATATACTCCTATATATATACTGTGAATATATTCACAGTGTATATATATACTCCTATATATATACTGTGAATATACTCACAGTGTATATATATACTCCTATATATACACTGTGAATATACTCACAGTGTATATACTCCTATATATATATATACACTGTGAATATACTCACAGTGTATATACTCCTATATATATATATATATATATACTGTGAATATACTCCTATATATATATATACACTGTGAATATACTCACAGTGTATATACTCCTATATATATATATATATATATATACTGTGAATATACTCCTATATATATATACACTGTGAATATACTCACAGTGTATATACTCCTATATATATATATATATATATACTGTGAATATACTCCTATATATATATACACTGTGAATATACTCACAGTGTATATACTCCTATATATATATATATATATATACTGTGAATATACTCCTATATATATATACACTGTGAATATACTCACAGTGTATATACTCCTATATATATATATATATATATACTGTGAATATACTCCTATATATATATACACTGTGAATATACTCACAGTGTATATACTCCTATATATATATATATATATATATACTGTGAATATACTCACAGTGTATATACTCCTATATATATATATATATACACTGTGAATATACTCACAGTGTATATACTCCTATATATATATATATATATATATACTGTGAATATACTCCTATATATATATACACTGTGAATATACTCACAGTGTATATACTCCTATATATATATATATATATATACTGTGAATATACTCACAGTGTATATACTCCTATATATATATATATATATATACACTGTGAATATACTCACAGTGTATATACTCCTATATATATATATATATACTGTGAATATACTCACAGTGTATATACTCCTATATATATATATATATATACTGTGAATATACTCCTATATATACACTGTGAATATACTCACAGTGTATATACTCCTATATATATATATATATACACTGTGAATATACTACCTGGTTATAGACTATATAGTGACTTTATTATATCATCACCCAACCCTGAGTACAACTTATTACACTATTATTTTATTATTAGTTAAATTAAAGAAGTAATGGTATAACAAATATCAATACAAACATCAACGTGTGTATCATATAGGCCTACATACAGTTAATTCTGGAGTAAATGATTTCTCCAAATTATTCCAAGCAAGAAACGCCATTATTTTTGCTCTTCTGACATTATTATTATTATTATTATTAATATTATTATTATTATTACCTGTATTATTATTATTATTATTATTATTATTATTATTATTAATATTATTATTATTATTATTATTATTATTATTATTACCTGTATTATTATTATTATTATTATTATTATTGTTATTATTATTATTATTATTGTTATTATTATTATTATTATTATTATTACCGTTATTATTATTATATTATTATTATTATTGTTGTTATTATTATTATTAATATTATTATTATTATTATTATTATTATTATTATTATTATTATTATTACCTGTATTATTATTATTATTGTTATTATTATTATTATTATTATTATTACTGGTATTATTATTATTGTTGTTATTATTATTACTTGTATTATTATTATTGTTATTATTATTATTGTTATTATTATTATTGTTATTAATTAATTATTACCTGTATTATATTTAGTTATTAATATTCATTTGTTTAAATACTTTTCTGTCAACATTAAACTTTGATAATTCCTCGTGTTAATATTTGGGAGTAACAATTAATTACCTTATAATTTAATATAAGTAACACTCTCCCTCCTTTTTTTATTACATTATAGGTTGGTGAAGGGTTGTGTCGCATAAAGTGTATGCCTGTAATGTTTGTTGTATGTATGTGTAAGTATGGGTAATATATATATGAATTGTATGTTATAGGTTGGTGAAGGGTTGTGTCACATAAAGTGAATGTTAGCATAAGTAAATTGTACCTTTCCATAAGAAATAATGGTACTTTTACCTTGAAAATGGAAGCCTAATGGTTCACGTTTATTTAAGAGTTGTGTAAAGCCTGTCCCCCCCTACTCCCACACCCCTAAAACCCCCCACCAAGCCTGTCCCCCTACTCCCACACCCCCTAAAACCCCCACCAAGCCTGTCCCCCTACTCCCACACCCCCTAAAACCCCCCACCAAGCCTGTCCCCCTACTCCCACACCCCCTAAAACCCCCCACCAAGCCTGTCCCCCTACTCCCACACCCCCTAAAAACCCCCACCAAGCCTGTCCCCCCTACTCCCCACACCCCCTAAAAACCCCCACCAAGCCTGTCCCCCTACTCCCACACCCCCTAAAACCCCCCACCAAGCCTGTCCCCCCTACTCCCACACCCCCTAAAACCCCCCACCAAGCCTGTCCCCCCTACTCCCACACCCCCTAAAACCCCCCACCAAGCCTGTCCCCCTACTCCCACACCCCCTAAAACCCCCACCAAGCCTGTCCCCCTACTCCCACACCCCCTAAAACCCCCACCAAGCCTGTCCCCCTACTCCCACACCCCCTAAAACCCCCACCAAGCCTGTCCCCCTACTCCCACACCCCCTAAAACCCCCCACCAAGCCTGTCCCCCTACTCCCACACCCCCTAAAACCCCCACCAAGCCTGTCCCCCTACTCCCACACCCCCTAAAACCCCCACCAAGCCTGTCCCCCTACTCCCACACCCCCTAAAACCCCCACCAAGCCTGTCCCCCTACTCCCACACCCCCTAAAACCCCCACCAAGCCTGTCCCCCTACTCCCACACCCCCTAAAACCCCCACCAAGCCTGTCCCCCTACTCCCACACCCCCTAAAACCCCCACCAAGCCTGTCCCCCTACTCCCACACCCCCTAAAACCCCCACCAAGCCTGTCCCCCTACTCCCACACCCCCTAAAACCCCCACCAAGCCTGTCCCCCTACTCCCACACCCCCTAAAACCCCCACCAAGCCTGTCCCCCTACTCCCACACCCCCTAAAACCCCCACCAAGCCTGTCCCCCTACTCCCACACCCCCTAAAACCCCCACCAAGCCTGTCCCCCTACTCCCACACCCCCTAAAACCCCCACCAAGCCTGTCCCCCTACTCCCACACCCCCTAAAACCCCCACCAAGCCTGTCCCCCTACTCCCACACCCCCTAAAACCCCCACCAAGCCTGTCCCCCTACTCCCACACCCCCTAAAACCCCCACCAAGCCTGTCCCCCTACTCCCACACCCCCTAAAACCCCCCACCAAGCCTGTCCCCCTACTCCCACACCCCCTAAAACCCCCCACCAAGCCTGTCCCCCTACTCCCACACCCCCTAAAACCCCCACCAAGCCTGTCCCCCTACTCCCACACCCCCTAAAACCCCCACCAAGCCTGTCCCCCTACTCCCACACCCCCTAAAACCCCCACCAAGCCTGTCCCCCTACTCCCACACCCCCTAAAACCCCCACCAAGCCTGTCCCCCTACTCCCACACCCCCTAAAACCCCCACCAAGCCTGTCCCCCTACTCCCACACCCCCTAAAACCCCCACCAAGCCTGTCCCCCTACTCCCACACCCCCTAAAACCCCCACCAAGCCTGTCCCCCTACTCCCACACCCCCTAAAACCCCCACCAAGCCTGTCCCCCTACTCCCACACCCCCTAAAACCCCCACCAAGCCTGTCCCCCTACTCCCACACCCCCTAAAACCCCCACCAAGCCTGTCCCCCTACTCCCACACCCCCTAAAACCCCCACCAAGCCTGTCCCCCTACTCCCACACCCCCTAAAACCCCCACCAAGCCTGTCCCCCTACTCCCACACCCCCTAAAACCCCCACCAAGCCTGTCCCCCTACTCCCACACCCCCTAAAACCCCCACCAAGCCTGTCCCCCTACTCCCACACCCCCTAAAACCCCCACCAAGCCTGTCCCCCTACTCCCACACCCCCTAAAACCCCCACCAAGCCTGTCCCCCTACTCCCACACCCCCTAAAACCCCCACCAAGCCTGTCCCCCTACTCCCACACCCCCTAAAACCCCCACCAAGCCTGTCCCCCTACTCCCACACCCCCTAAAACCCCCACCAAGCCTGTCCCCCTACTCCCACACCCCCTAAAACCCCCACCAAGCCTGTCCCCCTACTCCCACACCCCCTAAAACCCCCACCAAGCCTGTCCCCCTACTCCCACACCCCCTAAAACCCCCACCAAGCCTGTCCCCCTACTCCCACACCCCCTAAAACCCCCACCAAGCCTGTCCCCCTACTCCCACACCCCCTAAAACCCCCACCAAGCCTGTCCCCCTACTCCCACA
Organism: Petrolisthes manimaculis; assembly: GCA_034508575.1. Classification (NCBI taxonomy): domain Eukaryota; kingdom Metazoa; phylum Arthropoda; class Malacostraca; order Decapoda; family Porcellanidae; genus Petrolisthes; species Petrolisthes manimaculis. The sequence continues at coordinate 87,708 of JAWZYT010000333.1, forward strand.
CCCCCTAAAACCCCCACCAAGCCTGTCCCCCTACTCCCACACCCCCTAAAACCCCCACCAAGCCTGTCCCCCTACTCCCACACCCCCTAAAACCCCCACCAAGCCTGTCCCCCTACTCCCACACCCCCTAAAACCCCCACCAAGCCTGTCCCCCTACTCCCACACCCCCTAAAACCCCCACCAAGCCTGTCCCCCTACTCCCACACCCCCTAAAACCCCCACCAAGCCTGTCCCCCTACTCCCACACCCCCTAAAACCCCCACCAAGCCTGTCCCCCTACTCCCACACCCCCTAAAACCCCCACCAAGCCTGTCCCCCTACTCCCACACCCCCTAAAACCCCCACCAAGCCTGTCCCCCTACTCCCACACCCCCTAAAACCCCCACCAAGCCTGTCCCCCTACTCCCACACCCCCTAAAACCCCCACCAAGCCTGTCCCCCTACTCCCACACCCCCTAAAACCCCCACCAAGCCTGTCCCCCTACTCCCACACCCCCTAAAACCCCCACCAAGCCTGTCCCCCTACTCCCACACCCCCTAAAACCCCCACCAAGCCTGTCCCCCTACTCCCACACCCCCTAAAACCCCCACCAAGCCTGTCCCCCTACTCCCACACCCCCTAAAACCCCCACCAAGCCTGTCCCCCTACTCCCACACCCCCTAAAACCCCCACCAAGCCTGTCCCCCTACTCCCACACCCCCTAAAACCCCCACCAAGCCTGTCCCCCTACTCCCACACCCCCTAAAACCCCCACCAAGCCTGTCCCCCTACTCCCACACCCCCTAAAACCCCCACCAAGCCTGTCCCCCTACTCCCACACCCCCTAAAACCCCCACCAAGCCTGTCCCCCTACTCCCACACCCCCTAAAACCCCCACCAAGCCTGTCCCCCTACTCCCACACCCCCTAAAACCCCCACCAAGCCTGTCCCCCTACTCCCACACCCCCTAAAACCCCCACCAAGCCTGTCCCCCTACTCCCACACCCCCTAAAACCCCCACCAAGCCTGTCCCCCTACTCCCACACCCCCTAAAACCCCCACCAAGCCTGTCCCCCTACTCCCACACCCCCTAAAACCCCCACCAAGCCTGTCCCCCTACTCCCACACCCCCTAAAACCCCCACCAAGCCTGTCCCCCTACTCCCACACCCCCTAAAACCCCCACCAAGCCTGTCCCCCTACTCCCACACCCCCTAAAACCCCCACCAAGCCTGTCCCCCTACTCCCACACCCCCTAAAACCCCCACCAAGCCTGTCCCCCTACTCCCACACCCCCTAAAACCCCCACCAAGCCTGTCCCCCTACTCCCACACCCCCTAAAACCCCCACCAAGCCTGTCCCCCTACTCCCACACCCCCTAAAACCCCCACCAAGCCTGTCCCCCTACTCCCACACCCCCTAAAACCCCCACCAAGCCTGTCCCCCTACTCCCACACCCCCTAAAACCCCCACCAAGCCTGTCCCCCTACTCCCACACCCCCTAAAACCCCCACCAAGCCTGTCCCCCTACTCCCACACCCCCTAAAACCCCCACCAAGCCTGTCCCCCTACTCCCACACCCCCTAAAACCCCCACCAAGCCTGTCCCCCTACTCCCACACCCCCTAAAACCCCCACCAAGCCTGTCCCCCTACTCCCACACCCCCTAAAACCCCCACCAAGCCTGTCCCCCTACTCCCACACCCCCTAAAACCCCCACCAAGCCTGTCCCCCTACTCCCACACCCCCTAAAACCCCCACCAAGCCTGTCCCCCTACTCCCACACCCCCTAAAACCCCCACCAAGCCTGTCCCCCTACTCCCACACCCCCTAAAACCCCCACCAAGCCTGTCCCCCTACTCCCACACCCCCTAAAACCCCCACCAAGCCTGTCCCCCTACTCCCACACCCCCTAAAACCCCCACCAAGCCTGTCCCCCTACTCCCACACCCCCTAAAACCCCCACCAAGCCTGTCCCCCTACTCCCACACCCCCTAAAACCCCCACCAAGCCTGTCCCCCTACTCCCACACCCCCTAAAACCCCCACCAAGCCTGTCCCCCTACTCCCACACCCCCTAAAACCCCCACCAAGCCTGTCCCCCTACTCCCACACCCCCTAAAACCCCCACCAAGCCTGTCCCCCTACTCCCACACCCCCTAAAACCCCCACCAAGCCTGTCCCCCTACTCCCACACCCCCTAAAACCCCCACCAAGCCTGTCCCCCTACTCCCACACCCCCTAAAACCCCCACCAAGCCTGTCCCCCTACTCCCACACCCCCTAAAACCCCCACCAAGCCTGTCCCCCTACTCCCACACCCCCTAAAACCCCCACCAAGCCTGTCCCCCTACTCCCACACCCCCTAAAACCCCCACCAAGCCTGTCCCCCTACTCCCACACCCCCTAAAACCCCCACCAAGCCTGTCCCCCTACTCCCACACCCCCTAAAACCCCCACCAAGCCTGTCCCCCTACTCCCACACCCCCTAAAACCCCCACCAAGCCTGTCCCCCTACTCCCACACCCCCTAAAACCCCCACCAAGCCTGTCCCCCTACTCCCACACCCCCTAAAACCCCCACCAAGCCTGTCCCCCTACTCCCACACCCCCTAAAACCCCCACCAAGCCTGTCCCCCTACTCCCACACCCCCTAAAACCCCCACCAAGCCTGTCCCCCTACTCCCACACCCCCTAAAACCCCCACCAAGCCTGTCCCCCTACTCCCACACCCCCTAAAACCCCCACCAAGCCTGTCCCCCTACTCCCACACCCCCTAAAACCCCCACCAAGCCTGTCCCCCTACTCCCACACCCCCTAAAACCCCCACCAAGCCTGTCCCCCTACTCCCACACCCCCTAAAACCCCCACCAAGCCTGTCCCCCTACTCCCACACCCCCTAAAACCCCCACCAAGCCTGTCCCCCTACTCCCACACCCCCTAAAACCCCCACCAAGCCTGTCCCCCTACTCCCACACCCCCTAAAACCCCCACCAAGCCTGTCCCCCTACTCCCACACCCCCTAAAACCCCCACCAAGCCTGTCCCCCTACTCCCACACCCCCTAAAACCCCCACCAAGCCTGTCCCCCTACTCCCACACCCCCTAAAACCCCCACCAAGCCTGTCCCCCTACTCCCACACCCCCTAAAACCCCCACCAAGCCTGTCCCCCTACTCCCACACCCCCTAAAACCCCCACCAAGCCTGTCCCCCTACTCCCACACCCCCTAAAACCCCCACCAAGCCTGTCCCCCTACTCCCACACCCCCTAAAACCCCCACCAAGCCTGTCCCCCTACTCCCACACCCCCTAAAACCCCCACCAAGCCTGTCCCCCTACTCCCACACCCCCTAAAACCCCCCACCAAGCCTGTCCCCCTACTCCCACACCCCCTAAAACCCCCACCAAGCCTGTCCCCCTACTCCCACACCCCCTAAAACCCCCACCAAGCCTGTCCCCCTACTCCCACACCCCCTAAAACCCCCACCAAGCCTGTCCCCCTACTCCCACACCCCCTAAAACCCCCACCAAGCCTGTCCCCCTACTCCCACACCCCCTAAAACCCCCACCAAGCCTGTCCCCCTACTCCCACACCCCCTAAAACCCCCCACCAAGCCTGTCCCCCTACTCCCACACCCCCTAAAACCCCACCAAGCCTGTCCCCCTACTCCCACACCCCCTAAAACCCCCACCAAGCCTGTCCCCCTACTCCCACACCCCCTAAAACCCCCACCAAGCCTGTCCCCCTACTCCCACACCCCCTAAAACCCCCACCAAGCCTGTCCCCCTACTCCCACACCCCCTAAAACCCCCACCAAGCCTGTCCCCCTACTCCCACACCCCCTAAAACCCCCACCAAGCCTGTCCCCCTACTCCCACACCCCCTAAAACCCCCACCAAGCCTGTCCCCCTACTCCCACACCCCCTAAAACCCCCACCAAGCCTGTCCCCCTACTCCCACACCCCCTAAAACCCCCACCAAGCCTGTCCCCCTACTCCCACACCCCCTAAAACCCCCACCAAGCCTGTCCCCCTACTCCCACACCCCCTAAAACCCCCACCAAGCCTGTCCCCCTACTCCCACACCCCCTAAAACCCCCACCAAGCCTGTCCCCCTACTCCCACACCCCCTAAAACCCCCACCAAGCCTGTCCCCCTACTCCCACACCCCCTAAAACCCCCACCAAGCCTGTCCCCCTACTCCCACACCCCCTAAAACCCCCACCAAGCCTGTCCCCCTACTCCCACACCCCCTAAAACCCCCACCAAGCCTGTCCCCCTACTCCCACACCCCCTAAAACCCCCACCAAGCCTGTCCCCCTACTCCCACACCCCCTAAAACCCCCACCAAGCCTGTCCCCCTACTCCCACACCCCCTAAAACCCCCACCAAGCCTGTCCCCCTACTCCCACACCCCCTAAAACCCCCACCAAGCCTGTCCCCCTACTCCCACACCCCCTAAAACCCCCACCAAGCCTGTCCCCCTACTCCCACACCCCCTAAAACCCCCACCAAGCCTGTCCCCCTACTCCCACACCCCCTAAAACCCCCACCAAGCCTGTCCCCCTACTCCCACACCCCCTAAAACCCCCACCAAGCCTGTCCCCCTACTCCCACACCCCCTAAAACCCCCACCAAGCCTGTCCCCCTACTCCCACACCCCCTAAAACCCCCACCAAGCCTGTCCCCCTACTCCCACACCCCCTAAAACCCCCACCAAGCCTGTCCCCCTACTCCCACACCCCCTAAAACCCCCACCAAGCCTGTCCCCCTACTCCCACACCCCCTAAAACCCCCACCAAGCCTGTCCCCCTACTCCCACACCCCCTAAAACCCCCACCAAGCCTGTCCCCCTACTCCCACACCCCCTAAAACCCCCACCAAGCCTGTCCCCCTACTCCCACACCCCCTAAAACCCCCCACCAAGCCTGTCCCCCTACTCCCACACCCCCTAAAACCCCCACCAAGCCTGTCCCCCTACTCCCACACCCCCTAAAACCCCCACCAAGCCTGTCCCCCTACTCCCACACCCCCTAAAACCCCCACCAAGCCTGTCCCCCTACTCCCACACCCCCTAAAACCCCCACCAAGCCTGTCCCCCTACTCCCACACCCCCTAAAACCCCCACCAAGCCTGTCCCCCTACTCCCACACCCCCTAAAACCCCCACCAAGCCTGTCCCCCTACTCCCACACCCCCTAAAACCCCCACCAAGCCTGTCCCCCTACTCCCACACCCCCTAAAACCCCCACCAAGCCTGTCCCCCTACTCCCACACCCCCTAAAACCCCCACCAAGCCTGTCCCCCTACTCCCACACCCCCTAAAACCCCCACCAAGCCTGTCCCCCTACTCCCACACCCCCTAAAACCCCCACCAAGCCTGTCCCCCTACTCCCACACCCCCTAAAACCCCCACCAAGCCTGTCCCCCTACTCCCACACCCCCTAAAACCCCCACCAAGCCTGTCCCCCTACTCCCACACCCCCTAAAACCCCCACCAAGCCTGTCCCCCTACTCCCACACCCCCTAAAACCCCCACCAAGCCTGTCCCCCTACTCCCACACCCCCTAAAACCCCCACCAAGCCTGTCCCCCTACTCCCACACCCCCTAAAACCCCCACCAAGCCTGTCCCCCTACTCCCACACCCCCTAAAACCCCCACCAAGCCTGTCCCCCTACTCCCACACCCCCTAAAACCCCCACCAAGCCTGTCCCCCTACTCCCACACCCCCTAAAACCCCCCACCAAGCCTGTCCCCCTACTCCCACACCCCCTAAACCCCCACCAAGCCTGTCCCCCTACTCCCACACCCCCTAAAACCCCCACCAAGCCTGTCCCCCTACTCCCACACCCCCTAAAACCCCCACCAAGCCTGTCCCCCTACTCCCACACGTATACGTTGCACATACATACATACACACATACATATATTACTTGCAAACATATGTAATTATTTCTCGCATACATACATACATAATAACAGTTCAAATTAAACGCCTATTGTAACTCATCACTGTGTGTGTGTGTGTGTGTGTGTGTGTGTGTTTGTGTTGTATATCTCCACTCTCCAGCCACATACTACAGTCATACATACATACATACATACACACTCATACATACATACATACACACTCATACATACATACATACATACTCATACATACATACATACATACACTCATACATACATACATACATACACTCATACATACATACACACATACATACATAATAACAGTTCAAATTAAGCGGTGTACTGTAATTCATCACTCTGATTGGTCCACCTCAAAAAATCAATACTTGAACCTGATCGGTGATTGGCTGAAACGGAATGATTATTATTATTATTATTATTATTATTATTATTATTATTATTATTATTATTATGTTACTGTTATTATTAGCTCATTACGAGTCCTATAGGTGTTATATAGTTTGTATAACCTTATAATATAATAATAAACACAAATATCAGAGTTTACACACTCGTATATATACACACATACACACACAAAGATACATACATAGATACACACACAAATACATACATAATACAGTACATACACACACAGACATAACACACACAGAAATACATACATACATACAGACATACATACATAAATACACACTCGTATATGTCTCGTTTATTTATAATTTGGTGGAAAAGTGAATGTAAAATTTACGTAAATCTAATTAAGTCTATCTTTTACATTCTTTTTCCTATTCTCCTTTGGCTAGGAGAATGGGAAGGGATGGATAGAGGATGGGAAGGGATGGATAAAGGATGGGAAGGGATGGATAAAGGATGGGAAGGGATGGATAGAGGATGGGAAGGGATGGATAGAGGATGGGAAGGGATGGATAGAGGATGGGAAGGGATGGATAAAGGATGGGAAGGGATGGATAGAGGATGGGAAGGGATGGATAGAGGATGGGAAGGGATGAACGAAGGATGGGAAGGTTGGTAGAAAAATGAGAAGACTTGATAAATTAAAGGGTTAACTTAAATGTTTTTATTATGAAATACGGCACACACACACACACACTCTTTCTCTTTCTCTTTCTCTCCCTCACACACACACTCTCTCCCTCTTTCTCTCCCTCACACACACACACATAAACACACACACACATACACACACACACACTCTTTCTCTTTCTCTCCCTCACACACACACACATAAACACACACACACACTCTTTTTCTTTCTCTCCCTCACACACACATACATAAACACACATACACACATAATCACACACACACAAACATAACGAGTTAACTTGAGAGGTGTATGTGTGTATGTATGTATGTATGTATGTATGTATGTATGTATGATAATTGTGAGGTTGACGTTGTAAGGAGGTGTTATTAGGTATTGGTGTGTGTGTGTGTGTGTGTGTGTGTGTGTGTGTGTACTGGTGTGTGTGTGTGTGAGTGTGTGTGTGTGTACTGGTGTGTGTGTGTACTGGTGTGTGTGTGTATGTGTGTGTACTGGTGTGTGTGTACTGGTGTGTGTGTGTGTGTGTTTGTGTGTGTACTGGTATGTGTGTGTGTGTACTGGTGTGTGTGTGTGTGAGTGTGTGTACTGGTATGTGTGTGTGTGTACTGGTGTGTGTGTGTGTGAGTGTGTGTACTGGTGTGTGTGTGTGTGTGTGTGGTAAGGTGTAAGGTCCCCACCACTCAGTGACGCCTCGCCCGGGCCAAAAAATAAATTACATATGTGTATTCTTCACGTGATATCTTCGTAGCCAGTAGACCTAGACAGCTGGGAATAGTCTCATTGGAATGAGGAAGAGTTGCTGCTTAGAATGAAACTAAGTATACATTTCTAGGCATTGTAGTTTAGAGAGAAAGAGTGAATGTAATAGACCGACAGAGAGAGAAATGTGTGTGTACGCGTAGAGAAATGTGTGTGTACACGTATGTAAGAGAGAGGGATGAAAGTTACATATGTGTATTCCTCACATGATATCTTTGTAGCCAGTAGTCCTAGACAGCTGAGGATAGTCTCATTGGAAAGAGGAAGAGTTGTTGCTTAGAATGAAACTATATTTAAGTTTCTAGGCATTGTAGTTTAGAGAAAAAGAGTGAATGTAATAGACCGACAGAGAGAGAGAGAAATGTGAGTGTACGCGTATGTAAGAGAGAGGGATGAAAGTTACATATGTGTATTTCTCACATGATATCTTTGTAGCCAGTAGTCCTAGACAGCTGGGGATAGTCTCATTGGAAAGAGGAAGAGTTGTTGCTTAGAATGAAACTAAGTATAAGTTTCTAGGCATTGTAGTTTACACGTAGGCAGTGATTGAAGTAAAGAGGTTGGTGGGAGGAATGTGTGTATGTACGGTAGGGCTGTGTGCGTGTACGGGGTGTGTGTGTGTACGGTGTGTGTGTGTATGTGTGTGTGTACGGTCTGTGTCTGTGTGTGTGTACGGTAGGTTTGTGTGCGTGTACGGTATGTGTGTGTATATGTGTGTGTGTGCGCGTGTATGTGTGTGTATGTGTATGTGTGCGTGTGTATGTGTGTGCGTGTGTGCGTGTGTAAGTGTGTTTATGTATGTATATGTATGTATATATGTGTATGTGTGTCGGTGTGTGTGTCTGTGTGTGTATGTATGTATGTATGTGTGTATGTATGTATGTATGTATGTGTGTATGTATGTGTGTATGTGCGTGTGTATGTGTCTATATATGTGTGTATGTATGTATGTGTGCATGTGTATGTGTGTGTATGTGTGTGTGTATGCGTGTGTGTGTGTATGTGCGTGTGTGCGTGTGTGTGTATGTGTGCGTGTATGTATGTGTGTAAGTGTGCATGTGTATGTGTGCGTGTGTGTATGTTTGTGTATGTGTGTGTGTATGTATGTGTGTGTGTGTGTATGTGTGTGTGTATGCGTGTGTGTGTATGTGTGCGTGTGTGCGTGTATATGTGTCTGTATGTGTGTACTGTATGTGTGCGTATGTATGTGTGCGCGCGTCTGTGCGTGACAGCGAGAGAGAGAGAGAGAGAGAGAAAGAGAATGTGTGTGCGTATGTGTGTAGGAAAAAGTGACGTCATAATCCTCTCCTCCCCTCTCCCTCTCTCTCTCTCTCCCTCTCTTTCTTTCTATCTCACTCTCTCTATCTCACTCTCTCTCTCTATCTCACTCTCTTTATCTCTATCTCCTTCTCTTTCTCTCTCTCTCCTTCTCTTTCTCTCTATCTCCTTCTCTTTCTCTCTATCTCCCTCTCTTTCTCTCTATCTCCCTCTCTTTCTCTCTATCTTTCTCTCTATCTCCTTCTCTTTCTCTCTATCTCCTTCTCTTTCTCTCTATCTCCTTCTCTTTCTCTCTATCTCCTTCTCTTTCTCTCTATCTCCTTCTCTTTCTCTCTATCTCCCTCTCTTTCTCTCTATCTCCTTCTCTTTCTCTCTATCTCCTTCTCTTTCTCTCTATCTCCCTCTCTTTCTCTCTATCTCCCTCTCTTTCTCTCTATCTCCTTCTCTTTCTCTCTATCTCCCTCTCTTTCTCTCTATCTCCTTCTCTTTCTCTCTATCTCCTTCTCTTTCTCTCTATCTCCTTCTCTTTCTCTCTATCTCCTTCTCTTTCTCTCTATCTCCCTCTCTTTCTCTCTATCTCCCTCTCTTTCTCTCTATCTCCCTCTCTTTCTCTCTATCTCCCTCTCTTTCTCTCTATCTCCTTCTCTTTCTCTCTATCTCCTTCTCTTTCTCTCTATCTCCCTCTCTTTCTCTCTATCTCCCTCTCTTTCTCCTTCTCTTTCTCTCTATCTCCTTCTCTTTCTCTCTATCTCCTTCTCTTTCTCTCTATCTCCTTCTCTTTCTCTCTATCTCCTTCTCTTTCTCTCTATCTCCTTCTCTTTCTCTCTATCTCACTCTCTCTCTCTCTCACTCTCTCTCTCTCTATCTCCATCACTCTCTCTCTATCTCACTCTCTCTCTCTCTATCTCACTCTCTCTCTCTCTATCTCACTCTCTCTCTCCGCCTACATGATCGAGTCAACCGTAAACTGAACAGAAAACGAAGATTCCAAATATAATTAGATTTTAAAATAGTCATCCATTAAAAACAATCATAGAAAACGGGAAGATTTTCTAGAAAATGGGACGGGGTTAGAAAATGTTAGAAAAAAAGAATAAACCTCACGCTACGATTCCTCAAACTCGGTTGACTTAGGTTTAATTAAATATATTAAAACATTACTTAATCGCTATTTTTTTGCGATGGGAAACGAGCCTAGAAATATATTTACTTTATTAAATTATAATTATTGGCGTACGAGTAATATTGAGTGAGTAATTTAAATAAATGTATAAACAAAGTCAATATCTACACATTCGAACATATAACCTCATTCATTACCAGATCAAAATCAGAATTGGTTATGATATGATGTGGTTAGGATGTGGTTAGGATGTTGAATATCTCGATAAATAACGAGTTAAATGCAGTTTTTAGTGTCTGGGAAATTGTAGTTTAGTAAATAACCGTTCATTTAAGACTATACCAGTGAATTAACATCGTAATTTTTATATTAAAGGGGAAAAACTGATGTTTATTTATAGGGTTCATTTGCCAAGGCGATCTGGCAATGTTGCAGGTCCGTTAGTCAGTAAGCAACATTACGTAATGGCTACCTGTGGTCTTAACCCTTTGACAACGTGTTCATTACGGCCTCGTTATTCAATAATTACACCCTTAGGTAAGTTCATTATAATTTCCATGAGTAGATAATAGATTAATCTGGCCACGTGACCCACCGTGGCCACTGATAGATAACAAATAGACGAGAAAATAGATAGATAACCAAGGCCATTTTGGACCAACTTTAAATATGGCGTCTGTGTGTTTAACCCTTCTCCTACCTTCACTAAATGTCGTACTAATTTAAATATTAGAAGCTCAGGTAAGTCTATACAGCTATGAGGTATAGTTTATATCAAGGTCTATATATATATCTATCGCTATATCACCCTTTGGGAACCAAGCAAATAATAATATATCAGCATATTGATAGATAAGCTATTTTTTTTTTTCGCTCGTGTGAAATTTTAGGATTAATCTCGTAAGAATTTATATTATTATTATTTAATTATAAGCTCAGGTAAGCCTATATTATTCTGAGATTATAGTTTATTTATATATCTATCGTTATATCACATTGTGGGTAGTGTGGGAATAATAATATAGGCGATAAAATCGATATATATAAAAAAAAAAATTGTCGTCAGCTGATTTAAATTACATGGAAACGGCATGACGACTCAGCGTTGCCAGATGTGCGATAATTATAGCAAAATACGATAATTTAGCCCTCGGTGTGATATACGATAGCGTGCATGAAATAAATCAGATAATGCGATAATTATAGAAAATGTGTGATAATTATATCGGCAAAATATACGATAATGTTTAATAAATTGGTTATTAGGGTGAGAAGGAATCTGGTGATAATTTTTATATACATGAAGGAACGATAAAATGATCATTCAATTCGTAAGTATTATTGTACCTACTCAAATTTATTGGTATATAATTATTATATAATGTACTCTGTAGGTAGGTAGGCCTATACTTATTAATATTATAATTAATTAATAAGGGAGAATAAATAAAATCACTAAAGAACTTACTTAATATAATAGTGAAATAAATAAAAAAGTGCCGAACAAAAGCTAGAATTTTTACCATCGTCACGTGTTATTGTTTGTGTGTGTGTGTGTGTGTGTCACGTGTTATTGTTTGTGTGTGTGTGTGTGTCCAGGCGATGCCACATGGGTTTGTTTTGGTTGGTAAGCACACAAACGAAAGAAGGTTTGTCGTGTAAATACCTTATGGGTGAATTATTTAATGAATTTGTTGAGTAATCTATACAGTGATTATTATTATTATAATTATTATTATTAATCTATACAGTGATCATTATTATTATTATTATTATTATTATTATTATTATTAAATGCCTTATGGGTGAATTATTTAATGAATTTGTTGAGTAATCTATACAGTGATTATTATTATTATTATTATTATTATTATTATTATTATTATTATTATTATTATTAATCTATACAGTGATCATTATTATTATTATTATTATTATTAAATCAAGCCTAAAATAATGAAGCCTTAACATTGTGGTTGGTTGGGGAGCTAACAAACCAAACATTTATTTCCTAGAAGGATTTAGTGTGACTACCTGGACCTAACCTTACAACAACCTTCACAAGTTTGGCTATTTTTTTTTTTAATTCTTGTAATTACTCTGCTGTCCTTCTATGTATCCATTTTCCGTTTGTACCATCTAATAGCCCATAAAATTGTCTATGTATCCATCTATGTATCCTTGTATTAATGTATGTATTTATGTATACAGATTACAAAACAAAACGAGGAGAGTATTACAACAATGACCAACCCAACCCAACCCACTATTACAACCTTGGACCTGATATATGACCCCTAACCTGAAGTGGCCCAGGCCCCTAACCTGAAGTGGCCTGGGCCCCTAACCTGAAGTGGCCCGGACCCCTAACCTGAAGTGGCCCGGACCCCTAACCTGAAGTGGCCCGGGCCCCTAACCTGAAGTGGCCCAGGCCCCTAACCTGAAGTGGCCTGGGCCCCTAACCTGAAGTGGCCCGGGCCCCTAACCTGAAGTGGCCCGGGCCCCTAACCTGAAGTGGCCCGGACCCCTAACCTGAAGTGGCCCGGACCCCTAACCTGAAGTGGCCCGGGCCCCTAACCTGAAGTGGCCCGGACCCCTAACCTGAAGTGGCCCAGGCCCCTAACCTGAAGTGGCCTGGGCCCCTAACCTGAAGTGGCCCGGGCCCCTAACCTGAAGTGGCCCGGGCCCCTAACCTGAAGTGGCCCGGGCCCCTAACCTGAAGTGGCCTGGGCCCCTAACCTGAAGTGGCCCGGGCCCCTAACCTGAAGTGACCCGGTCCCCTAACCTGAAGTGGCCCGGACCCCTAACCTGAAGTGGCCCGGGCCCCTAACCTGAAGTGGCCCGGACCCCTAACCTGAAGTGGCCCGGACCCCTAACCTGAAGTGGCCCGGACCCCTAACCTGAAGTGGCCCGGACCCCTAACCTGAAGTGGCCCGGGCCCCTAACCTGAAGTGGCCCGGACCCCTAACCTGAAGTGGCCCGGACCCCTAACCTGAAGTGGCCCGGACCCCTAACCTGAAGTGGCCCGGACCCCTAACCTGAAGTGGCCCGGGCCCCTAACCTGAAGTGGCCCGGACCCCTAACCTGAAGTGGCCCAGGCCCCTAACCTGAAGTGGCCTGGGCCCCTAACCTGAAGTGGCCCGGGCCCCTAACCTGAAGTGGCCCGGGCCCCTAACCTGAAGTGGCCCGGGCCCCTAACCTGAAGTGGCCTGGGCCCCTAACCTGAAGTGGCCCGGGCCCCTAACCTGAAGTGACCCGGTCCCCTAACCTGAAGTGGCCCGGGCCCCTAACCTGAAGTGGCCCGGGCCCCTAACCTGAAGTGGCCCGGACCCCTAACCTGAAGTGGCCCGGACCCCTAACCTGAAGTGGCCCGGACCCCTAACCTGAAGTGGCCCGGACCCCTAACCTGAAGTGGCCCGGACCCCTAACCTGAAGTGGCCCGGACCCCTAACCTGAAGTGGCCCGGACCCCTAACCTGAAGTGGCCCGGACCCCTAACCTGAAGTGGCCCGGACCCCTAACCTGAAGTGGCCCGGACCCCTAACCTGAAGTGGCCAGGACCCCTAACCTGAAGTGGCCCGGACCCCTAACCTGAAGTGGCCCGGACCCCTAACCTGAAGTGGCCCGGACCCCTAACCTGAAGTGGCCCGGACCCCTAACCTGAAGTGGCCCGGACCCCTAACCTGAAGTGGCCCGGACCCCTAACCTGAAGTGGCCCGGACCCCTAACCTGAAGTGGCCCGGACCCCTAACCTGAAGTGGCCCGGACCCCTAACCTGAAGTGGCCCGGACCCCTAACCTGAAGTGGCCCGGACCCCTAACCTGAAGTGGCCCGGACCCCTAACCTGAAGTGGCCCGGACCCCTAACCATATTGTGATACGTGAGTAGCTCCCTAAATGGCCCCTTCAACTCAGATAGAGGAAAGCAAGTAGATAGATAGATAGATAGATAGAGAGAGAGAGAGAGAGAGAGAGAGAGAGAGAGAGAGAGAGAGAGAGAGAGAGAGAGAGAGAAGCATCTGTGTCCTCCCATTTACACCCTCCCCTCCATTTCACAGCCTCATGTACGTGTGTATATATGTATATACGTGTGTATGTATACCTATGTACGTGTGTATGTATATGTATGTACGTGCTCTTAATAATACTGAAACTAGATGACATCAAACTGGTGAGATAATACAACAACATTCTATTCTGTCATTATATATATACACTGTGGTGTTTTTTTATTACATTATAGGTTGGTGAAGGGTTGTGTCACATAAAGTGTATGCCTGTATGTATGTATGTATGTATATATGTACACTGTGGTGTTTTTTTATTACATTATAGGTTGGTGAAGGGTTGTGTCACATAAAGTGAATTTAGCATAAAGTAAATTGTACATTTCCATAATAAATAATTTAACTTTAACTTGAAAATGGAGCCTAATGGTTCAGGTTATTTTAAGAGTTCCTGTAAATTGCATTTATTTAATTTTTTTCATGATACACACTATTTCAAATTCACATAATTTAAACTCACATAAAAAGAGAGGAGAGTGTATATTTCTACTAATTTTTCTTTTCTCCTTTCATCTTCCTTTAGTTTCTTAATATATTCCCTAACTTTTATTTATATTAACTTTATATTTATATTTATATTATATTTATATTATATAATAACTTATATTACGGTATAGAGTTTATTATTTGGCTTTTTCATTTTCATTCTTTAACTTTCTTGTATACTTATGTGTGTATGAGTATGTGTATAAGTTTCAATACGAGTGTAATATGTGAATGTGTACGTGTGTATGTATATGTATGTATGTGCGTATATATACGTACAGTATATACGTGTGTATGTATATCTATATACGTGTGTATGTATATGTATATGTGTGTACGTGTGTATGTATTTGTATGTACGTGTGTATGTATACCTATGTACGTGTGTATGTATATGTATGTACGTGTGTATGTATACCTATGTACGTGTGTATGTATATGTATGTACGTGTGTATGTATGTACTGTACGTGTGTATGTATATGTATGTACGTGTGTATGTATATGTATGTATGTATGTGTAAGTAATAATCTACACTTGAATGAATAATAATAATGATTTCTATTTACAGATTAGGTGATGATCTGATAAGCAAAATTTTTATTCGTCTTCATGGATGTTTATTTGTATAAATTTGTCATACATTCTGCTCTTTTTTTTTTTTAATTCTTGTAATTACTCTGCTGTCCTTCTATTTATCCATTTTCCGTTTGTACCATCTAATAGCCCATAAAATTGTCTATGTATCCATCTATGTATCCTTGTATTAATGTATGTATTTATGTGTACAGATTACAAAACAAAACGAGGAGAGTTTTACATTATAGGTTGGTGAAGGGTTGTGTCACATAAAGTGAATTGTACATTTCCATAATAAATAATTTAACTTTAACTTGAAAATGGAGCCTAATGGTTCATGTTATTTTAACAGTTCATGGAAATTGCATTTATTTAATTTTTTTCATGATGCGCACTATTTCAAATTCACATAATTTAAACTCACATAAAAAGAGAGGAGAGTGTATATAGATGTGTATGTGTGTATGTATGTATATATGTATGTATTTTGCCTCCCCTTTCTTCCCCTGTACTGTATATGTATACAATAGTGAAGTATTATTTTATTATTCCAGATGTGCCCAACCTATACTTGATACCTGTTCCTATACTACTACTACCACTACCACTACTACTACTACCACTACCACCACCACTACTACCACTACCACTACTACTACCACCACTACCACCACCACTACTACCACTACCACTACTACCACCACTACCACTACTACCACTACTACCATCATCCCCATGATATGGTGGATTTAAGTAGGTCATAATGTAATTATTTATCTGCATACTTGTACTTCATTCTGCTATGTTTTCAAGATGTGTGTGTGTGTGTGTGTGTGTGTATGTATATATGTACACTGTGGTGTTTTTTTATTACATTATAGGTTGGTGAAGGGTTGTGTCGTATAAAGTGAATGCCTGTATGTGTGTATGTATGTATATATATACACTATGGTGTTTTTTTATTACATTATAGGTTGGTGAAGGGTTGTGTCGTATAAAGTGAATTTAGCATAAAGTGAATTATACATTTCCATAATAAATAATGGTACTTTAACTTGAAAATGGAGCCTAATGGTTCACGGTATTTTAAGAGTTCGTGTAAATTGCAATTATTTAATTTTTTTCATGATTCCCACTATTTCAAATTCACATAATTTAAACTCACATAAAAAGAGAGGAGAGTGTATTTATGAACATATAGTGTATATTTTATGAATGTTATATGTAATTGTTGTAATTATCTAATACAATAATATACACAGACCTCAATAACATACAACATAAGTGATCTAACCATTGATTTAAATAAGGGGGTATGGGAATAGGGGACAGGCTTGGGGGGGTGCGGGAAGTAGTGGGACAGGCTTGAGTTGGGTAAAAAGCCTGTCCCCCTATTCCTGCACCCCCCCCCCACTCCCCCCCAAGCCTGTCCCCCTATTCCCGCACCCCCCAACCCCACTCCCCCCCAAGCCTGTCCCCCTATTCCCGCACCCCCCAACCCCCCCCAAGCCTGTCCCCTAATTCCCACACCCCCTTAATTAAATATTATATACAAATACTTATATTCCCTTATAATTTCTATTTACAATTTAAATTTATATCTTTCTGTTTCTACTCTACCTTTACTAAATATAACTACTTTGGTTTTACTACAATTAACTTTTAATTTCCAATAATTACAATTTATTTAATAATAATAATAATAATAATTTATTATATGGTGTTAATATTTATTTACATTGCAGGTGTGTGTGTGTGTGTGTGTTGGTGTGTCGGGACTTTTGGGAGCAGGTGTGTCATGGCAGGGGTTGACTCATATACCCCTGTAGTAGGTGTGTGATAACAGGGTTCACCAGGGTATATACAGTGAGTTTAATAGAGTTGTATATACAGTAAGGACCTGAGGTTGAATTAATGTGGTATGGTTATTAAAAAGAGAGAGAGAGAAAGAAAGAGAGAGAGAGAGTTGTATATAGAGTAAGGACCTGAGGTTGAATTAATGTTGGTGAAATCACACTGTCGTCATCATCATAAACTGTGAATAAACCCCCCCCCCCACTCTTGTTGATGGAAATAATATATTAATACAAACAGTTTGTGTGAACACTGCCACCATCTTCAGTATATATATATATATATACTGAAGATTGTAGCAGTGTTGACACAAACTGTTTGTATTGATATATTATTTCCATCAACAAGAGTGGGGGGGTTTTATTCACAGTTTGAATTAATGTACTATGGTTATTAAAGAGAGAGATAGAGAGATAACATTACTTATTTAAATACTTCCTGCCTATCTTACAGATCTTTAATTAAGGTGGTAATTTGCTTTGGTTACATTGGAGTTCCCTATTAGGCTTAGTTATATTGTATTTAACTTATAATGATTAAAGCAGAATTAATCCATAAACAGGTGAAGATATTTTACTTTACTTGGACTAACACCAAACATTATAATGTATTTTTGTACAGTATTAGGGAAAACCCTCCAATAATATTATCATGTGTGTGTGTGTGTGTGTATGTGTATAAGAGATGTGGTATGAGTGAGAAGGTAATTGGTATTGAGTGTGTGTGTGTATGTGTATGAGAGATGTGGTATGAGTGAGAAGGTAATTGATATTTAGTGTGTGTGTGTGTGTGTATAAGAGATGTGGTATGAGTGAGAAGGTAATTGGTATTTAGTGTGTGTGTGTATGTGTATGAGAGATGTGGTATGAGTGAGAAGGTAATTGGTATTGAGTGTGGAGTGGTTGAGAGAGTGAAACATAATACTCTAATATGGAGTTGTCATGTGATGTGATATATGTAATATATTTTATTTTATAGTGTAATTAAATGTTATAATAAAAATCATTTAATAATATTTACAGCACACACACACACATGTATTATACAGTAAGTCTGGCACCATCAAAAGTACATAAAATAACAGTTGCCAAAAAAAGTATTGTGACAAATCTGGATAGAAGTTTAACCCTAGTAATATCCACAACTATTTGTATGTAGACTATAAGTATGTATAACAGAAGGAAATATACATATCCTTCTGTAATACATACTTATAATATAGCATGTATAACAGAAGGAAATATACATATCCTTCTGTAATACATACTTATAATATAGCATGTATAACAGAAGGAAATATACATATCCTTCTGTAATACATACTTATAATATAGCATGTATAACAGAAGGAAATATACATATCCTTCTGTAATACATACTTATAATATAGCATGTATAACAGAAGGAAATATACATATCCTTCTGTAATACATACTTATAATATAGCATGTATAACAGAAGGAAATATACATATCCTTCTGTAATACATACTTATAATATAGCATGTATAACAGAAGGAAATATACATATCCTTCTGTAATACATACTTATAATATAGCATGTATAACAGAAGGAAATATACATATCCTTCTGTAATACATACTTATAATATAGCATGTATAACAGAAGGAAATATACATATCCTTCTGTAATACATACTTATAATCCCTACAAACAACTATGGACATTAATATATTTAATGTTGTATCAATAATTGTCACAATACATTTTTTGTCAATTGTACATAAAGTACATGATTATAAAGAACATAATTATAAAGTACTGTATTCAATGTATAATATTGTATAAAGAAATGTATACAGATATAAATAATAATATATATATTGTTATAAAGAGAGGTTGAAGTCATAACTTTGATTTTATGACATTGTGAAAGGTGTGTGTGTGTGTGTGTGTATGTATGTATGTGTGTATGTATGTATGTATGTATGTGTGTGTGTGTGTGTGTGTGTGTGTGTGTGTGTGTGTGTGTATGTATGTGTGTGTGTATGTATGTATGTATGTATGTGTGTGTGTGTGTGTGTCTATGTATGTATGTGTGTGTGTATGTATGTATGTATGTATGTATGTGTGTGTGTGTGTGTGTGTGTGTGTGTGTGTGTGTTGTTGAAAAAGGAGAATTTTTTGGTGAGGAGAGGAAGAAGTTGTGTGTGTGTGTCAGGAGCTGGTGTTTGTTATTGTGTGTTTTTAGGTGTTATTTTGTGTGTGTGTTTTTGGTATGTGTTTTTTTTTTTTTTTTTTTTTTTAGGTGTGTATTTTTTGGTGTGTGTGTTTTTTGGTGTGTGTGTTTTTGTGTGTGTGTTTTTGGTGTGTGTGTTTTTTGGTGTGTGTTTTTTTAGTTTTTTTTTGTGTGTGTGAGGAACTACAACTACAACAACAACAACAACAAGATATTTTTAATTTTTAATACATATTACTGAATGGTATACATAAATACATACATATATACATACATATATATACATACATATATATACATACATATACATACATATACAAGATATATACATATATACATACATATATACAGTACATACATACATACATACATATATACAGTACATACATACATACATAATACATATTACTGTATGGTATACATAAATAAGTTAGTGTATAACTGGATTATCACTTTTGTATAATTATGGTCAAACTAATTAAGTAGATTAGGCTGCAAAATTATTGTCATTATTATTATTATTATATATATTATTTTTATTAATATAATAATAATAGTAATATTTATTATCACTATTATTAATATTTATTATCACTATTATTAATATTATCTTTATAATAATAATAATATTATTATTATTTTTTTTATTACTATTATTATTATTATTATTATTATTGTTGTTGTTATTATTATTATTTTTATTATTATTATTATTATTATTATTATTATTATTATTATTATTATTATTATTATTTTTGCTCTTCTAGAATAATGAGAGGGAGATGACAGTGTCGGCTGTAGCGGCTGTCGGTGGCTGTGTGGCGGCTTCATCCATCTACACACACAGCCGCCAATAGAGTCACAGCCGCCAATGGAGTCACAGCCGCCAATGGAGTCACAGCCGCCACACAGCCGCCAATGGAGTCACAGCCGCCACACAGCCGCCAATGGAGTATCTCAGCCACTACACACAGGTTAGGTCCCGGTAATGTGTGTGTGTGTGTGTGTGAGGGAGAGGGAGAGTGTGTGTGTGTGTGAGGGAGAGAGTGTTTGTGTGTGTTGGAGAGAGAGAGAGAGAGAGAGAGAGAGTGTGTGTGTGTTTCATCTTTTATTATATTTTTTACATACACTCTGCTCTCTTTTTATGTGAGTTTAAATTATGTGAATTTGAAATAGTGCGTAGGGCCTATCATGAAAAAAATTAAATAAATGCAATTTACACGAACTCTTAAAATAACATGAACCATTAGGCTCCATTTTCAAGTTAAAGTTAAATTATTTATTATTATTATTATTATTATTTATTTATTTATTATTATTATTATTATTATTATTATTTATTACCGGTATTATTATTATTATTATTATTTATTATTAATATTATTATTATTATTTATTATTATTATTATTATTATTATTATTACCGGTATTATTATTATTATTATTACCCCACCCACACCCCTACCCCACGCCCCCATCCAAAATAATAATAATTAATATAATAATAATAATAATAATAATTATAATAATTAATATAATAATAATAAAAATAATAATAATAATAAAAATAATAATAATAATAATAATAATTAATCAATATAATACCGTATATAATATAATAATAATAATAATCAATATAATATAATATATAATAATAATAATAATAATAATAATAAAGTACAAGAAAGTGTACTTTAAAATTACGTTACTCATTCACTTTATTAAGTGTATATATATATATATATATATATATATATATATATATATATATATATATATATACAGTAAAAGTCCAGTAATTCGTCATCCAGTACTTCGGAAAATCTGTTTTTCCGTCAGTTTTTAAAAATAGTCCCATTCCGAAAGTCTCCTGAATTTTCGGCATATTTTCCAATTGGTAACTTAGCAGAAACGGCAGTTTTGAACTAGCTATTTAGTTTAAAAGTGAAGAGAAGTGTTCAGTACTGTTACTTTACAAATGTAAATACAGTATTACAATTCATATTAAGCATATTAAATGCATATAACAATTTGTATTAAGGTTTTCGCAGACAACTCATGAATGAAATGAGTCGTCAGCATGTGTGGTGGAGGTGGAGGTGGTAGGGGGGAGAGTAGGGGGAAGGGGGGGGGGAGAGTAGGGGGAAGGGGGGAGATAGCGTGATATCGTTTGTTTACATTTTATTGAGCATATTCTGGTGTTTCCTTCTTTCTCTGTTCGAGGAAAACCTTCCATCTTGATATGGAACGATATGACCTTCCTTTTTGTAAATGCACCACCTGACATGACTGTGTGTTGAAGCTAGTGGTTAATAACTCGTAATTACTAAAGACGAGCGAGTGACAAGGCAGGCTAGGCACCTTGGCTAGGCCTATATTCCTTTGACCTTGAGCCAGGGTGAATGGAGACTGAGGGTAGGGGGGGAAGTGGTGGCAACACAATCCCAATAGTCCGAAATTTTTAAAGTGGTAATAAAAATGTCAATTTTGGTGTCCGAGTAGCCTATGCGGGATTTTCCGGGTGTATTGTCACATATGCCTATATGATTCACGTACAGCTGGGCCATCCACACTCTCACACCTATTAGGCGTACCTATGCGCAAATTAATATTAAGTGGAAGTGATTTTTCAAAGAAAATTACCAAAATTAATTAATACACACTAAGGAATGTTTATGCACGAATGAATATTCAATGAGTTTTAGTGATGACTGAAATTTCCTCCCCACTGTCACTCACGCTGGCTTGCTACACTCGTCATAAGCCTAACCCCTTTATAATGAACAACTTCTCAATACGGCTATTTTTCATACTTTTAACACATATCACGGTACAGACATTTGATATGGTGAAAAGTGCAAGTGATTGTATGAGAAAATTACAAAGAATAATTAATATAAACTAAGGAAATGTGATTGTATCAATAGAAACTCATGAATTATTGGTATTAACTGAACTTGTCAACTCGTCACGCACTACACTCATGCTATTAGGCCTAACCTTTTAGAATGAACAACCTTTAAAATCATTCATTTTCCATACTTTGGGCTCAAGTTTAGAGTTATTTTTAGTTACTAGCTGTGTATGGGAACCAGAGATACGAGTGAAAGCACACATAGTTTTGAGAGTGAGTGTACAGACAGACAGTCAGTCATACGCATCAAATTTAAGCCCTCGGATATCTCTGATCTTCTGATAATCTTTTTCCATATCTGTATTTAGAGGTCTAACTGTATATATAATACAGTATATATATTGTACAGTACAGTACTTTAATATGTTATGTTTATGTGTAAAGGAATTTTTTTTATACTCTAATGTGGTATCGACGGATTTTATTATCGCCGGCCATCTTAAGAACCTAACCCCCGTCAATAACAAGGGAGTACTGTATTAATATTTCATCAGCTCTAGTATTAAATACATGTAGTATTAAAAACACTACTGTAGAAAAATAATCCAGTGTTTCGTGATATTCAATATTTCGGCAGCTGTTTGGTCCCGAAGGTGACGAAATACAGGACTTCTACTGTATTGCTATTAAATTATTAAAACATTATTATTATTTTGGATAAACTCTATCTCTCTTTTATCTCTATAATTCTCTCTCTTTCTCACACACTCTTTCTTTCTCTATCTATCTTTAATAATAATTCTCTATCTCTATCTATCTCACATTCCCACTCTATCTTTAATTCTATCTTTAATAATAATAATATTTTATTAGTATAACAATATATATATATATATATATATATATATATATATATATATATATATATATATAATTATATTTAATTATAATAATAATTATTATTATTATTTATACGTTAGTTAACAATAATTAGTAATTGATATAATTTTTACTAATTATTATTATTATTATTTATTTCTTAAGTACAATTAATTTTTATTATTATTAATTAAAATTATTTATAAGAAATAAAATTACATATATACATACATACATACATATATACATTTATTTACACATACATACATTTATACACAAAAATGTATGTATGTAAATATATATGTATGTATGTATATATATATATAAATAAATGTTTGTATGTATGTATGTGTAAAAATAAATGTATGTTTATATATATATATATATATATATATATATATATATATATATATATATATATATATATATATATATATATATATATATATATATATATATATATATATATATATATATATATATATAAACAGTTGTTGTTGTTGTTATTATTATTAATATTATTATTATTTATTTACAGATGAAGGCAGTTGTTGTTGTTGTTGTTGTTGATTAATGAAGAAAGAACACACACACACATACAAACATACATACATATTATCAGGTTAGTAATTACTACTACTATTATTTATATATGTATGTATGTATTTTGAATTGTGTGTATATGTGTGTATGTATGTATGTATTTTCAATTTTGTATGTATGTATGTGTATTTTAATGTGTGTATGTATGGTTGTATTTTGAATTTTGTGTGTATGTATGTATGTATTTTGAATTTTGTGTGTATGTATGTATGTACTTTCAATTTTGTATGTATGTATGTGTATTTTAAAGTGTGTATGTATGTATGTATTTTCAATTTTGTATGTTTGTATGTATGTATTTTTTGTTATATGTATGTGTATGTATGTATATAATTATGTGTGTGTGTGTGTATGTATGTGTATATTGTCTCAAAAAACACAGAAACATAAAAAAAAAACACATAAAATTCAGAATATACACACACATACACATTCATACGTACATACACACTTAACCTATCAAAATACATACATAAAAATACACACACATAGAAACATACATACATACATAAATTATTATTATTTATTTTTTTATGTATGTATGTATGTTTTTTTGGTGTATGTATGTGTTTTGAATTATGTATGTATGTATGTATGTATATATGTGTTTTGAATTATGTATGTATGTATGTATATGTGTGTATTTTAAAATTATATATGTAATGTATTTTTATGTGTGTATATTTTTAATTTTGTATGTCTGTTTGTGTGTATTTTGAAGTCTATGTGTGTGTTTTTATGTATACTAAATTTATGTATATATATGTATACAGTATATATGTATGTATTTTCAAAGAATTTTCATCACCATGTATGTATGTATGTCTGTGTGTATTTTAATAAGTTATGTATGTGTGTACATACAGTATTTTGAATTTTGTGTGTGTGTGTATATGTGTGTGTGTGTTTGTATGAGAGATAAATTGCACACACACACACACACACACACACACACACACACACACACACACACACACACACACACACACACAAACAGAAATTGAAATTATATACAAAATATGTATGTGTGTTTGTACAATGTGTGTGTGTGTGTGTGTGTATGTGTGTATTTTGAACGGTTAGGTGTGTGTGTATTCTTAATTTTATATGTATGTATGTGTATATTTTATTTTATGTGTATGTATGTATGTATGTATGTATGTGTGTATATTCTTAATTTTATGTGTATGTATGTGTATATTTTATTTTATGTGTATGTAAGTATGTATGCGTGTATTTGTGTATGTATGTGTGTATTTAATTATGTATGTAATGTGTATGTGTGTGTATATATGTATGTAATTTGTATGAGTATGTGTGTATTTTGAATTCTATTTATGTGTGTGTGTGCATATTTTTATTTTGTGTATGTGTATATTTCTGTATATATGTATGTATATATATATGTATGTATGTGTATATGTATATATATATGTATGTGTGTATATATGTATGTATGTGTTGCTTTAAAAATTCCTCAAAAGTATTTAAATAAATTAATTATTTTTTAAAATAATAATTCATATAATTAATATTATTTCAATATTATTATTATTATTATTGTTACTATCATTATTATTTATATTATTATTATTTATATTATTATTATCATTATTATTTATATTATTATTATTTATATTATTATTATCATTATTATTTATATTTTTATTATTATTATTATTATTATCATTATTATTTATATTATTATTATTATTATTATTATTATTATTATTATTATTATTATTATTATTATTATTATTATTATTATTATCATTATTATTTATATTATTATTATTTATATTATTATTATCATTATTATTTATATTTATATTATTATTATGAATTTCATTATTTATTACATTTCTTTCTTTCTTGTGTGTGTGTATAATTTTATGTGTGAGAGAGAGAGAAAGAGAGAGAGAGAGAGAGAGAGAGAGAGAGTATATAGGGAACATTATTATATCTTTCTTGAATTGACGTAATATTTTAATAAATGTGAGAAAGTGTGAAATTGTGAGAGAATGAGTGTGTATGTGAAACTTTTACACACACGGTGAGAAAGAGAGATAAATTTTGCACACACACACTCAAACAGAAGTGAGATAGAGTGAGAGAGAATAGAGATAGAGAGAGAAAAAGAAAGAGTTATACTGTACTGTATATTTTTTTAAAGTCTATGTGTGTGTTTTTATGTATACTAAATTTATGTATATATATGTATGTATTTTCAAAGAATTTTCATCACCATGTATGTATGTATGTCTGTGTGTATTTTAATAGGTTATGTATGTGTGTATAATTTTATCTGTATATTTTTATATTATTATTATTATTATTATTATTATTATTATTATTATTATTATTATTATTATTATTATTATTTATTTACAGATGAAGATGTTGTTGTTGTTGTTTACTAAAGAGAGAACACACAAACAAACAAACATATTATCAGGTTAGTAATTATTATTGTTATTATTATTATTATTCATACAATATTTGTATATGTATGTATGTATGTGTGTATATATTTCTCTATGTATTTTGAATTTGTGTATGTATGTATGTATGTGGATATTTGTGTATGTATGTATGTATGTATGTGGATATTTGTGTATGTATGTATGTGGATATTTGTGTATGTATGTATGTGGATATTTGTGTATGTATGTATGTGGATATTTGTGTATGTATGTATGTATGTATGTGGATATTTGTGCCCTATAGAAGTATTCTCTCTCTCTCTCTCTCATACACACATACACACATAATACACATAATACACATACACACATAATACACACACACACACCAATTAGAAGTGGTTCCTTTTTTCATTAATATTTCTACTAATTAATTAAGTATTATTTATGTATGTTATTATTCACTCATTGAGGTCAAAATTCAGTGACAATTTATTTGGAGTTGGTAATATCTTTCTTGCTTTGAACATAGAGTGTGTAGTAAAAAGTGAGTAACAGAGAGAGAGAGAGAGAGAGAGAGAGAGAGGTGGATGGAAGAAGAAGGAAAGTCAAGTCACAGAGATTAATAATGCTGTAATAAAATAGAACAAATATATATTTAATAATATTTAATTTTGTTATTAATTAATTAATTATTCATTTTTATTATTAATTAATTATTCGTTTTTGTTAATAATTAATTATTCATTTTTGTTACTAATTAATTATTCATTTTTGTTATTAATTAATTATTCATTTTTGTTTCAGATTGGTTTTTGAAAGAGAAGAATGAAGAAAAGAAGAAAGAAAAGACAGAGAGAGAGAGGGAAAGAGAGAAAGACACACACACACATAGAAAGAGAGAAAAACACACACAGAAAGAGAGAGACTTTCTTTCTGTGTGTGTCTTTTGTCTCTCTCTTTCTGTGTGTGTGTGCGTCTTTCCCTCTGTGTGTGTGTGTGTGTCTTTCTCTCTGTGTGTGTGAGAGGGAAAAACACACACAGAAAGAGAGAGAGACAAAAGACACACACGCACATGTATATATATATATAAAATTTTCTGAAGATGTAATACACTTTTGTAATTACTGTTGTTCTGTTTATTATTTCTCCTGTGGTTATTTTGCATGTATGGGAGTAGGGGACAGGCTTGGGGGGGGGGGGGTGCTGGAATAGGGGGACAGGCTTTCTACACACACATTCATTCACTTTGTCACACACACATTCCCTCCATACCTCCTCTCCACACACACACACCTCTCCCTCCCTCCACACACACACCTCTCCCTCCCTCCACACACACACCTCTCCCTCCCTCCACACACACACCTCTCCCTCCCTCCACACACACACCTCTCCCTCCCTCCACACACACACACACCTTCTCTCCACCTCCCACCACACACACACCTTCTCTCCACCTCCCACCACACACACACACACCTCTCTACCTCCCCACCTCCACACACAGGCCACATTTTTAACAGAAGTTTAACAAGTGGGATTGAACTCTGGTCTTGACAGCCACAGTCCATTACACTACCCACTCTGCCACGCCACCCCCAATTATATACACACTATTGACATATTTATCTGTCCGGTATAGGAAGAAACTATTTAATAGAATATAAATAAACGTACATTCATTCTCCAACTCTTATAATTACACACACACTTATATTCTGTCACTCTTACACACACATACATTCTCTCACAACACAGCTACACCCAATTCAACACCTTTAAAAATCCTAAGTGTTCTGAGGTGGAATTGAACCCTGGTCCTTTACAGCCACAGTCCAGCACTCTATCCACTCAGCCACCACCACCCACAACTAACCAGAGACAATTGTTGTATTTATCCATCTGTTTTATGATTTTTTTTAAAATAATACAAGTTCACATAGACAATTGATGTATTTATCTATCTGTTTATATGTATTTATCTATCTGATATATGAAACTTTTTTAATATAATACGAGTGTTTGTATATATGTATTTATCTATCTGTTATATGAAACTATTTAATATAATACCAATGTTTGTATATGTATTTATTTATCTGTTTTATGAAACTATTTAATATAATTCGAATGTTTGTATATATGTATTTATCTATCTGTTTTATGAAACTAATATAATCTGAATGTTTGTATATATGTTTTTCAATATAATCATGTAGAGAAATAATATTATATAGTATTAATTTTGTTTTTATTTATATAATAGATAGATATATCTATGTATCTGTAATTGTTATTTGTCTATGTATATATATGAAATATAATTAATGTTATATACTGTATATGATATAATGAAGTACAGAAATTATATATATACTATTGATTTAGTTATATCAATAGTTTATCTATGTATCTGAAAATATTTGTCTATATATATATGTTATAATGAATGTATGTAATATAATGTTATTATAATAGATATATGAATGATTATAATATGTAGCAAAATTATTTATTTAAGTATTTGAAATTGTTATTTGTCTATATATCTATCTAATATAATATATATATTTAATTTAATTATATATATAGTATTAATTATCTAGTATATAAATATGCATCTTAAATTATTTGAATCAAATTCTGTATATCTATCTTAGACTGTTATATTGATATCATGAATGCTTGTATAATAATTATATGATATTGTATAACATTCTTGGCTTATTATTTCATATATTGATATGAAAAAAAAAAAAAAAAAAAATTATATATATATATAATCTGTGTATCTCAAATATTTATCTATATTAATTATTCCATCTATGATTTTGTTTGTACCTCAAAAATCTATCTCTGTTTCAGATGGATTTATATATTGATCCATTACTTATAATTTTCTCGTAAGTTTATATTTCCAATAGTCTATTTATTTTCAGTTTTTATATGTAGTATAAATTTCAAATTTGTTAATTGTACACCTTGATAATATGTATCATTAAATATATCAAACTCTTTATTCATTAAATATATTTAATTATTAAATATTATTACTATAATTACTATTATTATTATTATTAAATATTCATTAAATATGTATCTTTGAATAATGTGTTTCTCTATACTTTTTATTTAGGTTTTTATCAAGTAAAACAACAAACAAACAACTTGTTAAACCAAATATATACAATTAACATACAATTATTACGTATATTCCAATTAAAACCTAACAACTTTATTTATTTATTACAAATTATTTATTACAAATTTCAAAGACTTTCCAGAAAACAGCCAACATCAATTTATAAACAAACATATGAATAAATCTTTATTTTGAAATTCTTATTCAACAAATCCACCAAAATAAATTTAATAAAAAAATAATAATAATAATAATAATAATAAAATAAAACTTTGAAAATTTAGAAATTTATATTCAAACTAAACCAAAAATTATGTGAATTTAAGAGGGTGTGGGAATAGGGGGACAGGCTTGACGGGGGGGGGGGGGGGGACAGGCTTGACGGGGGGGGGACAGGCTTGGGGGGGAATAGGGGACAGGCTTGGGGGGGACTGGGGGGTGCGGGAATAGGGGACAGGCTTGGGGGGGACTGGGGGGTGCGGGAATAGGGGACAGGCTTGGGGGGATTAGAGGAGGTGTGGGAATAGGGGGACAGGCTTTCTACCCACCCCAAGCCTGTCCCCCTATTCCCACAACCCCCCAGTCCCCCCCTGAAGCCTGTCCCCTATTCCCACACCCTCTTAAATTCACATAATTTTTGGTTTAGTTTGAATATGAATTTCTAAATTTTCAAAGTTTTATTTTATTATTATTATTATTATTATTTTTTTTATTATTTTTTTTTTTTTTGTTCTTTTGTTCTTCTGTTATCACTCCACTTCCTGTATCTTGTTATTCTGTTCTTCTTTGTTCTCCACACACCTGAAATAACATAACGGTACAATAATTATTAGTAATTATTTGTAATTATTAGTAATTATTTGTAATAGTCTTGCAATCAAACCTTTTCAGGAATAATACACACACACACACAGGAATAATACACACACACACACAGGAATAATACATACACACAAGGAATAATACATACACACACAGGAATAATACACACACACACAGGAATAATACACACACACACAAGGAATAATACACACACACAAGGAATAATACATACACACACACAAGGAATAATACACACACACACAGGAATAATACACACACACAAGGAATAATACACACACACAAGGAATAATACATACACACACACAAGGAATAATACACACACACACAGGAATAATACACACACACAAGGAATAATACACACACACACAGGAATAATACACACACACACAGGAATAATACACACACACAAGGAATAATACACACACACAGGAATAATACACACACACAAGGAATAATACACACACACACAGGAATAATACACACACACACAGGAATAATACATACACACACACAAACACACAAGGAATAATACACACACACAAACACACAAGGAATAATACACACACACACACAAACACACGAGGAATAATACACACACACACACAGGAATAATACATACACACACACACACACAGGAATAATACATATACACACACAATGATTATTACGGTAAGGTATGTTTTTTTTAATCTAAAAGTACGGTATGTTTTTTTAAATCTAAAAGTACGGTATGTTTTTTTTTAATCTAAAAGTACGGTATGGAATTACAGTAAGGTATGTTTTTTTTTAATCTAAGGGTGCATTCACACCAAGCGAGTCGCGTCAAGTCGAGTCGCGTCAAGTCAGTGTACGTCACAATACGTCATAATTAACCACCCGTAGTTAGCATTAAATCATATGGATGTAAGGCAAAGCCGTTCACACCGAATGTGTCACGTCACGTCGTGTCGTGTCGAGTCACAGATGGCACCAGACCCATTTCTGTGTGAGTCACAGATGGCACCAGACCCATTTCTGTGTGAGTCACAGTGAGTCCACGGTGGTCAATTTCTTGTTTATCAGTTACATTTTCACTTACCAAGATGAGAGCAGAGCAGAGCAGTCACTTGCCTCCAGAGCAGAGCAAGTCTACAGTGTTCAGTCTACAGTGTACAGTCTACAGTGTTCAGTCTACAGTGTTCAGTCTAGTGTTCAGTCTACAGTGTTCAGTCTACAGTGTTCAGTCTACAGTGTTCAGTCTACAGTGTTCAGTCTACAGTATTCAGTCTACAGTGTTCAGTCTACAGTGTACAGTCTACAGTGTTCAGTCTACAGTATTCAGTCTACAGTATTCAGTCTACAGTGTTCAGTCTACAGTGTTCAGTCTACAGTATTCAGTCTACAGTGTTCAGTCTACAGTGTACAGTCTACAGTGTACAGTCTACAGTGTTCAGTCTACAGTGTTCAGTCTACAGTGTTCAGTCTACAGTGTTCAGTCTACAGTGTACAGTCTACAGTGTTCAGTCTACAGTGTTCAGTCTACAGTGTTCAGTCTACAGTCTACAGTGTTCAGTCTACAGTGTTCAGTCTACAGTGTTCAGTCTACAGTATTCAGTCTACAGTGTTCAGTCTACAGTGTTCAGTCTACAGTGTTCAGTCTACAGTCTACAGTGTTCAGTCTACAGTGTTCAGTCTACAGTGTTCAGTCTACAGTGTTCAGTCTACAGTGTTCACTCACAGCTTGTCAAACATTGGTTTTTCCCACGAGGCCAGAGTGTAGCATTAATTACTCCTCAACACAACTGTACCAGGTTATAAATTGTGTGTGTGTGTTTGTAGGACTCACCATTGTGTGTGTGTGTGTGTGTGTTTAGTGTCAATATTTGAAGGACTCACTAACCTTCTATTTTCTTATTACATCATGACACACACACACACACAGAGGTCCTTCAGAAGGCAACATCAGGACAGGCTTCAATCCACTTTCTTGTTCCATGTTATAAATTGACCCTCGTCTCCCTCCATCTGAAAAACAACACATGGAATTAATTATGGTGTTGTGGGAAGAGTGGGACAGGCTTGGTGGGGGTGGGAGGAGGGGGACAGGCTTGGTGGGGGTGTGGGGGGTGTGGGAGGAGGGGGACAGGCTTGGTGGGGGTGTGGGAGTAGGGGACAGGCTTGGTGGGGGTTTTGGGGGGGGTGGGAGGAGGGGGACAGGCTTGGTGGGGGTGTGGGGATGTGTGGAAGGAGGGGGACAGGCTTGGTGGGACTGGGGTGTGTGTGGGAGTAGAGAGACAGGCTTGGTGGGGGTTTAGGG
This sequence comes from Petrolisthes manimaculis, assembly GCA_034508575.1. NCBI lineage: Eukaryota > Metazoa > Arthropoda > Malacostraca > Decapoda > Porcellanidae > Petrolisthes > Petrolisthes manimaculis. The sequence goes on from JAWZYT010000333.1 coordinate 120,070, forward strand.
GTGTGTGGGAATAGAGAGACAGGCTTGGTGGGACTGGGGTGTGTGTGGGAGTAGGGGACAGGCTTAGGTTGTGATAATAGAGTTACATTTACATGGGTAACATTCTTTCATTTACATGTTTAAGGGACCCTGTGTGTGCTGTTGTCAGAAAATTGGAGGTAGAGGAGTCCTTCAAATATTGCCATGAAACACACACACCTATAGGGAAGGAGTTTGTTTCGTGGCCTAGTTAGGAGGAATCAGAAGCCTACAATGTTCATACATGATCACAGAGGTCTTAATGGAGTACAGTATAATATCACACTGCCTCCATGTACAATCAATTTACTATTCATCTCTAATATTTATACATGTATTCACTCATTCATCCTCATTTAATTTTAATTTTAAATGTATTATGTATATTTTCAGCCTATCAGCTGCCATTTACTAATAAACCGTATATTATTATTATTATTACAGGTTAGGTTCCTGAAGGGGTCGCATAGAGTGAAAGCCTGTATATGTGTATGTATGTATGTATATATGTGTGTGTGTATGTATGTATATATGTATGTATGTATACTGTATATACACTCTTCTCTTTATTTATTACATTATAGGTTGGTGAAGGGTTGTGTCACATAAAGTGAATTTAGCATAAAGTAAATTGTACATTTCCATAAGAAATAATGGTACTTTAACTTGAAAATGGAGCCTAATGGTTCACGTTATTTTAAGAGTTCCTGTAAATTGCATTTTAATTTTTTTCATGATATGCACTATTTCAAATTTGCATAATTTAAACTCACATAAAAAGAGAGCAGAGTGTATGTAAAAAATATAATAAAAGATGAGACACACACACACACACACATACAGTTTAAAGTAATGGTGTCCTGTTAATTAGAATATTTTGAAGGAATCAGTTGCTCCAGATTTACCAACACATACACACACACACACACACACAAACAATTTAAAGTAATGGTGTCCTGTTAATTAGAATATTTTGAAGGAATGAGTTGCTCCAGATTTACCAACACATACACACACACAAACAGTTGTTGTTGTTGTTGTTGTTGTTGAAGTTAATTACTGACAACTGTGAGAGTCATGTGACACCAGTATTGTTGTTGTTGTGTTGTTGTTGTTGTTGTTATTGTTGTTGTTGTTGTTGTTGTTTCATCTTGATCCACGTCACTGTAAATAAAACACACAATTACTCTTTCAAATAATAATAACAATAATAATAATAATAATAATAATAACAATAATAATAATAATAATAATAACAATAATAATAATAATAATAATAATAATAATAATAATATTAATAATATCTCATGTATGATGAAATTCAGTATAAATTAACTAGGTAAGGTTTGGTAATTGTGACTAAAGGGTTGACATAATACTTAAATGTTTGTAATAAATAATGGTTGGTATTTCTGTCTAAATGTTTGTAATAAATAATGGTTGGTATTTCTGTCTAAATGTTTGTAATAAATAATGGTTGGTATTTCTGTCTAAATGTTTGTAATAAATAATGGTTGGTATTTCTGTCTAAGTTTGTTATACACTCTCCTCTTTATTTATTACATTATAGGTTAGGTTAGTGAAGGGTTGTGTCGTATAAAGTGAATGCCTGTATGTATGTGTGTGTGTATGTATATATATATGTATGTATGTATGTATAGGTTGGTGAAGGATTGTGTCGTATAAAGTGAATTTAGCATAAAGTAAATTGTACATTTCCATAAGAAATAATGGTACTTTAACTTGAAAATGGAGCCTAATGGTTCGTATTATTTTAAGAGTTTGTGTAAATTGCATTTATTTAAAAATTTTCACACACACACACACATGAGAGAGGGAATGTCACTGTACCTTTGTCACACACACACACACACATAAGAAATTAATTAAAAGAAGATGAGATAAAGATGTTACAGAAATATAGTTTTCCAAATAGAGTAATAGATGAATGGAATAAATTACAGGAAGAAGTGGTGTGTGTGTGTCAAAAACATACATACAGACACACATACAGACACACACACATACCGGTACACATATACAGACACACACACACACACAGTCTCTCTCCCTCCCTCCCTCTCTCTCTCTCTCTCTCTCTCCCTCCCTCCCTCCCTCTCTCTCTCTCTCACACACACACACACACAGTCTCTCTCTCTCCCTCCCTCTCTCTCTCTCTCTCTCACACACACACACACACACACACACAAACCTTGTGTGTTGCAGCAATGAGTGTTGCAACATGGAAACATCTTGACTGTATTGCAGACTTGACAACACTCCACAAACTCTGCAATGATAGCAACAGTTAATAATAATAATAATAATAATAATAATAAACGGGTTATTCCTTTGGCATTGCAAGTATAATATAAAAGTTAAAAAGGGTAAAATACAGTTATAATGACATTAA
>JAWZYT010000333.1:127500-137576 GCA_034508575.1 Petrolisthes manimaculis
TATACAGGTTAGGTCACGGTAGTTTATACAGGTTAGGTCCCAGTAGTCTGCCCAGGTTAGGTCCCGGTAGTCTGCCCAGGTTAGGTCACGGTATTTTATACAGGTTAGGTCACGGTAATTTATACAGGTTAGGTCCCGGTATTTTGCCCAGGTTAGGTCACGGTAGTTAGCCCAGGTTAGGTCACGGTAGTTAGCCCAGGTTAGGTCCAGGTAGTCCGCCCAGGTTAGGTCCAGGTAGTCCGCCCAGGTTAGGTCCCAGTAATCTGCCCAGGTTAGGTCCAGGTAGTTAGCCCAGGTTAGGTCCCGGTATTTTGCCCAGGTTAGGTCCAGGTATTTTGCCCAGGTTAGGTCCAGGTAGTTAGCCCAGGTTAGGTCACGGTAGTCTGCCCAGGTTAGGTCCAGGTAGTCTGCCCGGTATTTTGCCCAAAATAGTGAATAATTATATAAAAATTGTACAATACAGTGAATGGAGTACTTCTGTAGTTTTACCAATAATAATAATAATAATAATAATAATAATAATAATAATAATAATAATAATAATAATAATACTTACTTTTCATAATCTCGTTAGCACCTGTTGAAATTACAATAGATTAGGTTTGCTTAATAATATTAATAATAATACTAATACATCATTAAGAGAGAGGGAGAGAGGGAGAGAGAGGGAGAGGGAGATAGAGGGAGAGGGAGAGAGAGGGAGAGAGAGAGAGAGGGAGATAGAGAGAGAGGGAGAGGGAGATAGAGGGAGAGAGAGATAGAGGGAGAGGGAGATAGAGAGACACACACAAACGAAACTTATAATTATCTATTATTATTATTTTAACACATTTATCAACATTATTTATTGTTTACTGAATATTAAAGGTATTATTTATTGTATACTGAATGCTAAAGGTACTATAAATAATGTATAACTTACCAAAATGACGTAATAAGTTGGTTAATACACAAAGCATTTCCTTTCCCTCCATAATTCTCAGTAGCAGTGTTGCCAGATCAGATGCATACAATGTTACCAGATCAGGGAGAGAGAGAGACACACACACACACACGAAACTTATTATTACCTAATATCGTTATTTTAACACATTTATCAACATTATTTATTGTTTACTATAAATAAATGTACTATAAATAATGTATAACTGACCAAAATGACGTAATAAATTGGTTAATACACAAATAATTTTGTTTCCCTCCAGAGTTGCAGAGTTGCCAGATCAGATGCATACAATGTTACCAGATCAGGATATTCTCTCTTCTCCCTATTTCCTTCGTTTATCAATTATATCTCTATAATAACGCGTTTTTGACCTGTTTTCACCTGTAATTTGGATTATAAAACATAAACTACATACAATAGAGGTGAATAATTAAGAAATATAGGCATTAACTCCATAAAAAGCTGTTAGGCTCAGCCATTACATATCCAACCCCTATATTGACTTGTTTTGACTAGGTTAGGTTAGGTTAGCTTTTTGACCTGTTTTCACCTGTCATTTGGATTCTACATCATAAAATACACATAATTTATGTCATTGGAGCGTCACCAATGGCCTTAATTAAGAAATATGAGCAATAAAATAATTTGTAGTGTATATAAACATAACATCTGATTCCCTTTCTTTGAGTGTCTTGGTGGCATAGTGGTTAAGGCGATGGCAAGTGAATGGAAGGGTCCTGGGGTTGTAGGTTCGAGGCTCGGCTGAAACCAACTGTAAAAAGATTTTAAATAGGTTAGGTTAGGTTAGGTTAGGTTAGGTTAGGTTAGGTTAGGTTAGGTTAGGTTAGGTTAGGTTAGGTTAGGTTAGGTTAGGTTAGGTTAGGTTAGGTTAGGTTAGGTTAGGTTAGGTTAGGTTAGGTTAGGTTAGGTTAGGTTAGGTTAGGTTAGGTTAGGTTAGGTTAGGTTAGGTTAGGTTAGGTTAGGTTAGGTTAGGTTAGGTTAGGTTAGGTTAGGTTAGGTTAGGTTAGGTTAGGTTAGGTTAGGTTAGGTTAGGTTAGGTTAGGTTAGGTTAGGTTAGGTTAGGTTAGGTTAGGTTAGGTTAGGTTAGGTTAGGTTAGGTTAGGTTAGGTTAGGTTAGGTTAGGTTAGGTTAGGTTAGGTTAGGTTAGGTTAGGTTAGGTTAGGTTAGGTTAGGTTAGGTTAGGTTAGGTTAGGTTAGGTTAGGTTAGGTTAGGTTAGGTTAGGTTAGGTTAGGTTAGGTTAGGTTAGGTTAGGTTAGGTTAGGTTAGGTTAGGTTAGGTTAGGTTAGGTTAGGTTAGGTTAGGTTAGGTTAGGTTAGGTTAGGTTAGGTTAGGTTAGGTTAGGTTAGGTTAGGTTAGGTTAGGTTAGGTTAGGTTAGGTTAGGTTAGGTTAGGTTAGGTTAGGTTAGGTTAGGTTAGGTTAGGTTAGGTTAGGTTAGGTTAGGTTAGGTTAGGTTAGGTTAGGTTAGGTTAGGTTAGGTTAGGTTAGGTTAGGTTAGGTTAGGTTAGGTTAGGTTAGGTTAGGTTAGGTTAGGTTAGGTTAGGTTAGGTTAGGTTAGGTTAGGTTAGGTTAGGTTAGGTTAGGTTAGGTTAGGTTAGGTTAGGTTAGGTTAGGTTAGGTTAGGTTAGGTTAGGTTAGGTTAGGTTAGGTTAGGTTAGGTTAGGTTAGGTTAGGTTAGGTTAGGTTAGGTTAGGTTAGGTTAGGTTAGGTTAGGTTAGGTTAGGTTAGGTTAGGTTAGGTTAGGTTAGGTTAGGTTAGGTTAGGTTAGGTTAGGTTAGGTTAGGTTAGGTTAGGTTAGGTTAGGTTAGGTTAGGTTAGGTTAGGTTAGGTTAGGTTAGGTTAGGTTAGGTTAGGTTAGGTTAGGTTAGGTTAGGTTAGGTTAGGTTAGGTTAGGTTAGGTTAGGTTAGGTTAGGTTAGGTTAGGTTAGGTTAGGTTAGGTTAGGTTAGGTTAGGTTAGGTTAGGTTAGGTTAGGTTAGGTTAGGTTAGGTTAGGTTAGGTTAGGTTAGGTTAGGTTAGGTTAGGTTAGGTTAGGTTAGGTTAGGTTAGGTTAGGTTAGGTTAGGTTAGGTTAGGTTAGGTTAGGTTAGGTTAGGTTAGGTTAGGTTAGGTTAGGTTAGGTTAGGTTAGGTTAGGTTAGGTTAGGTTAGGTTAGGTTAGGTTAGGTTAGGTTAGGTTAGGTTAGGTTAGGTTAGGTTAGGTTAGGTTAGGTTAGGTTAGGTTAGGTTAGGTTAGGTTAGGTTAGGTTAGGTTAGGTTAGGTTAGGTTAGGTTAGGTTAGGTTAGGTTAGGTTAGGTTAGGTTAGGTTAGGTTAGGTTAGGTTAGGTTAGGTTAGGTTAGGTTAGGTTAGGTTAGGTTAGGTTAGGTTAGGTTAGGTTAGGTTAGGTTAGGTTAGGTTAGGTTAGGTTAGGTTAGGTTAGGTTAGGTTAGGTTAGGTTAGGTTAGGTTAGGTTAGGTTAGGTTAGGTTAGGTTAGGTTAGGTTAGGTTAGGTTAGGTTAGGTTAGGTTAGGTTAGGTTAGGTTAGGTTAGGTTAGGTTAGGTTAGGTTAGGTTAGGTTAGGTTAGGTTAGGTTAGGTTAGGTTAGGTTAGGTTAGGTTAGGTTAGGTTAGGTTAGGTTAGGTTAGGTTAGGTTAGGTTAGGTTAGGTTAGGTTAGGTTAGGTTAGGTTAGGTTAGGTTAGGTTAGGTTAGGTTAGGTTAGGTTAGGTTAGGTTAGGTTAGGTTAGGTTAGGTTAGGTTAGGTTAGGTTAGGTTAGGTTAGGTTAGGTTAGGTTAGGTTAGGTTAGGTTAGGTTAGGTTAGGTTAGGTTAGGTTAGGTTAGGTTAGGTTAGGTTAGGTTAGGTTAGGTTAGGTTAGGTTAGGTTAGGTTAGGTTAGGTTAGGTTAGGTTAGGTTAGGTTAGGTTAGGTTAGGTTAGGTTAGGTTAGGTTAGGTTAGGTTAGGTTAGGTTAGGTTAGGTTAGGTTAGGTTAGGTTAGGTTAGGTTAGGTTAGGTTAGGTTAGGTTAGGTTAGGTTAGGTTAGGTTAGGTTAGGTTAGGTTAGGTTAGGTTAGGTTAGGTTAGGTTAGGTTAGGTTAGGTTAGGTTAGGTTAGGTTAGGTTAGGTTAGGTTAGGTTAGGTTAGGTTAGGTTAGGTTAGGTTAGGTTAGGTTAGGTTAGGTTAGGTTAGGTTAGGTTAGGTTAGGTTAGGTTAGGTTAGGTTAGGTTAGGTTAGGTTAGGTTAGGTTAGGTTAGGTTAGGTTAGGTTAGGTTAGGTTAGGTTAGGTTAGGTTAGGTTAGGTTAGGTTAGGTTAGGTTAGGTTAGGTTAGGTTAGGTTAGGTTAGGTTAGGTTAGGTTAGGTTAGGTTAGGTTAGGTTAGGTTAGGTTAGGTTAGGTTAGGTTAGGTTAGGTTAGGTTAGGTTAGGTTAGGTTAGGTTAGGTTAGGTTAGGTTAGGTTAGGTTAGGTTAGGTTAGGTTAGGTTAGGTTAGGTTAGGTTAGGTTAGGTTAGGTTAGGTTAGGTTAGGTTAGGTTAGGTTAGGTTAGGTTAGGTTAGGTTAGGTTAGGTTAGGTTAGGTTAGGTTAGGTTAGGTTAGGTTAGGTTAGGTTAGGTTAGGTTAGGTTAGGTTAGGTTAGGTTAGGTTAGGTTAGGTTAGGTTAGGTTAGGTTAGGTTAGGTTAGGTTAGGTTAGGTTAGGTTAGGTTAGGTTAGGTTAGGTTAGGTTAGGTTAGGTTAGGTTAGGTTAGGTTAGGTTAGGTTAGGTTAGGTTAGGTTAGGTTAGGTTAGGTTAGGTTAGGTTAGGTTAGGTTAGGTTAGGTTAGGTTAGGTTAGGTTAGGTTAGGTTAGGTTAGGTTAGGTTAGGTTAGGTTAGGTTAGGTTAGGTTAGGTTAGGTTAGGTTAGGTTAGGTTAGGTTAGGTTAGGTTAGGTTAGGTTAGGTTAGGTTAGGTTAGGTTAGGTTAGGTTAGGTTAGGTTAGGTTAGGTTAGGTTAGGTTAGGTTAGGTTAGGTTAGGTTAGGTTAGGTTAGGTTAGGTTAGGTTAGGTTAGGTTAGGTTAGGTTAGGTTAGGTTAGGTTAGGTTAGGTTAGGTTAGGTTAGGTTAGGTTAGGTTAGGTTAGGTTAGGTTAGGTTAGGTTAGGTTAGGTTAGGTTAGGTTAGGTTAGGTTAGGTTAGGTTAGGTTAGGTTAGGTTAGGTTAGGTTAGGTTAGGTTAGGTTAGGTTAGGTTAGGTTAGGTTAGGTTAGGTTAGGTTAGGTTAGGTTAGGTTAGGTTAGGTTAGGTTAGGTTAGGTTAGGTTAGGTTAGGTTAGGTTAGGTTAGGTTAGGTTAGGTTAGGTTAGGTTAGGTTAGGTTAGGTTAGGTTAGGTTAGGTTAGGTTAGGTTAGGTTAGGTTAGGTTAGGTTAGGTTAGGTTAGGTTAGGTTAGGTTAGGTTAGGTTAGGTTAGGTTAGGTTAGGTTAGGTTAGGTTAGGTTAGGTTAGGTTAGGTTAGGTTAGGTTAGGTTAGGTTAGGTTAGGTTAGGTTAGGTTAGGTTAGGTTAGGTTAGGTTAGGTTAGGTTAGGTTAGGTTAGGTTAGGTTAGGTTAGGTTAGGTTAGGTTAGGTTAGGTTAGGTTAGGTTAGGTTAGGTTAGGTTAGGTTAGGTTAGGTTAGGTTAGGTTAGGTTAGGTTAGGTTAGGTTAGGTTAGGTTAGGTTAGGTTAGGTTAGGTTAGGTTAGGTTAGGTTAGGTTAGGTTAGGTTAGGTTAGGTTAGGTTAGGTTAGGTTAGGTTAGGTTAGGTTAGGTTAGGTTAGGTTAGGTTAGGTTAGGTTAGGTTAGGTTAGGTTAGGTTAGGTTAGGTTAGGTTAGGTTAGGTTAGGTTAGGTTAGGTTAGGTTAGGTTAGGTTAGGTTAGGTTAGGTTAGGTTAGGTTAGGTTAGGTTAGGTTAGGTTAGGTTAGGTTAGGTTAGGTTAGGTTAGGTTAGGTTAGGTTAGGTTAGGTTAGGTTAGGTTAGGTTAGGTTAGGTTAGGTTAGGTTAGGTTAGGTTAGGTTAGGTTAGGTTAGGTTAGGTTAGGTTAGGTTAGGTTAGGTTAGGTTAGGTTAGGTTAGGTTAGGTTAGGTTAGGTTAGGTTAGGTTAGGTTAGGTTAGGTTAGGTTAGGTTAGGTTAGGTTAGGTTAGGTTAGGTTAGGTTAGGTTAGGTTAGGTTAGGTTAGGTTAGGTTAGGTTAGGTTAGGTTAGGTTAGGTTAGGTTAGGTTAGGTTAGGTTAGGTTAGGTTAGGTTAGGTTAGGTTAGGTTAGGTTAGGTTAGGTTAGGTTAGGTTAGGTTAGGTTAGGTTAGGTTAGGTTAGGTTAGGTTAGGTTAGGTTAGGTTAGGTTAGGTTAGGTTAGGTTAGGTTAGGTTAGGTTAGGTTAGGTTAGGTTAGGTTAGGTTAGGTTAGGTTAGGTTAGGTTAGGTTAGGTTAGGTTAGGTTAGGTTAGGTTAGGTTAGGTTAGGTTAGGTTAGGTTAGGTTAGGTTAGGTTAGGTTAGGTTAGGTTAGGTTAGGTTAGGTTAGGTTAGGTTAGGTTAGGTTAGGTTAGGTTAGGTTAGGTTAGGTTAGGTTAGGTTAGGTTAGGTTAGGTTAGGTTAGGTTAGGTTAGGTTAGGTTAGGTTAGGTTAGGTTAGGTTAGGTTAGGTTAGGTTAGGTTAGGTTAGGTTAGGTTAGGTTAGGTTAGGTTAGGTTAGGTTAGGTTAGGTTAGGTTAGGTTAGGTTAGGTTAGGTTAGGTTAGGTTAGGTTAGGTTAGGTTAGGTTAGGTTAGGTTAGGTTAGGTTAGGTTAGGTTAGGTTAGGTTAGGTTAGGTTAGGTTAGGTTAGGTTAGGTTAGGTTAGGTTAGGTTAGGTTAGGTTAGGTTAGGTTAGGTTAGGTTAGGTTAGGTTAGGTTAGGTTAGGTTAGGTTAGGTTAGGTTAGGTTAGGTTAGGTTAGGTTAGGTTAGGTTAGGTTAGGTTAGGTTAGGTTAGGTTAGGTTAGGTTAGGTTAGGTTAGGTTAGGTTAGGTTAGGTTAGGTTAGGTTAGGTTAGGTTAGGTTAGGTTAGGTTAGGTTAGGTTAGGTTAGGTTAGGTTAGGTTAGGTTAGGTTAGGTTAGGTTAGGTTAGGTTAGGTTAGGTTAGGTTAGGTTAGGTTAGGTTAGGTTAGGTTAGGTTAGGTTAGGTTAGGTTAGGTTAGGTTAGGTTAGGTTAGGTTAGGTTAGGTTAGGTTAGGTTAGGTTAGGTTAGGTTAGGTTAGGTTAGGTTAGGTTAGGTTAGGTTAGGTTAGGTTAGGTTAGGTTAGGTTAGGTTAGGTTAGGTTAGGTTAGGTTAGGTTAGGTTAGGTTAGGTTAGGTTAGGTTAGGTTAGGTTAGGTTAGGTTAGGTTAGGTTAGGTTAGGTTAGGTTAGGTTAGGTTAGGTTAGGTTAGGTTAGGTTAGGTTAGGTTAGGTTAGGTTAGGTTAGGTTAGGTTAGGTTAGGTTAGGTTAGGTTAGGTTAGGTTAGGTTAGGTTAGGTTAGGTTAGGTTAGGTTAGGTTAGGTTAGGTTAGGTTAGGTTAGGTTAGGTTAGGTTAGGTTAGGTTAGGTTAGGTTAGGTTAGGTTAGGTTAGGTTAGGTTAGGTTAGGTTAGGTTAGGTTAGGTTAGGTTAGGTTAGGTTAGGTTAGGTTAGGTTAGGTTAGGTTAGGTTAGGTTAGGTTAGGTTAGGTTAGGTTAGGTTAGGTTAGGTTAGGTTAGGTTAGGTTAGGTTAGGTTAGGTTAGGTTAGGTTAGGTTAGGTTAGGTTAGGTTAGGTTAGGTTAGGTTAGGTTAGGTTAGGTTAGGTTAGGTTAGGTTAGGTTAGGTTAGGTTAGGTTAGGTTAGGTTAGGTTAGGTTAGGTTAGGTTAGGTTAGGTTAGGTTAGGTTAGGTTAGGTTAGGTTAGGTTAGGTTAGGTTAGGTTAGGTTAGGTTAGGTTAGGTTAGGTTAGGTTAGGTTAGGTTAGGTTAGGTTAGGTTAGGTTAGGTTAGGTTAGGTTAGGTTAGGTTAGGTTAGGTTAGGTTAGGTTAGGTTAGGTTAGGTTAGGTTAGGTTAGGTTAGGTTAGGTTAGGTTAGGTTAGGTTAGGTTAGGTTAGGTTAGGTTAGGTTAGGTTAGGTTAGGTTAGGTTAGGTTAGGTTAGGTTAGGTTAGGTTAGGTTAGGTTAGGTTAGGTTAGGTTAGGTTAGGTTAGGTTAGGTTAGGTTAGGTTAGGTTAGGTTAGGTTAGGTTAGGTTAGGTTAGGTTAGGTTAGGTTAGGTTAGGTTAGGTTAGGTTAGGTTAGGTTAGGTTAGGTTAGGTTAGGTTAGGTTAGGTTAGGTTAGGTTAGGTTAGGTTAGGTTAGGTTAGGTTAGGTTAGGTTAGGTTAGGTTAGGTTAGGTTAGGTTAGGTTAGGTTAGGTTAGGTTAGGTTAGGTTAGGTTAGGTTAGGTTAGGTTAGGTTAGGTTAGGTTAGGTTAGGTTAGGTTAGGTTAGGTTAGGTTAGGTTAGGTTAGGTTAGGTTAGGTTAGGTTAGGTTAGGTTAGGTTAGGTTAGGTTAGGTTAGGTTAGGTTAGGTTAGGTTAGGTTAGGTTAGGTTAGGTTAGGTTAGGTTAGGTTAGGTTAGGTTAGGTTAGGTTAGGTTAGGTTAGGTTAGGTTAGGTTAGGTTAGGTTAGGTTAGGTTAGGTTAGGTTAGGTTAGGTTAGGTTAGGTTAGGTTAGGTTAGGTTAGGTTAGGTTAGGTTAGGTTAGGTTAGGTTAGGTTAGGTTAGGTTAGGTTAGGTTAGGTTAGGTTAGGTTAGGTTAGGTTAGGTTAGGTTAGGTTAGGTTAGGTTAGGTTAGGTTAGGTTAGGTTAGGTTAGGTTAGGTTAGGTTAGGTTAGGTTAGGTTAGGTTAGGTTAGGTTAGGTTAGGTTAGGTTAGGTTAGGTTAGGTTAGGTTAGGTTAGGTTAGGTTAGGTTAGGTTAGGTTAGGTTAGGTTAGGTTAGGTTAGGTTAGGTTAGGTTAGGTTAGGTTAGGTTAGGTTAGGTTAGGTTAGGTTAGGTTAGGTTAGGTTAGGTTAGGTTAGGTTAGGTTAGGTTAGGTTAGGTTAGGTTAGGTTAGGTTAGGTTAGGTTAGGTTAGGTTAGGTTAGGTTAGGTTAGGTTAGGTTAGGTTAGGTTAGGTTAGGTTAGGTTAGGTTAGGTTAGGTTAGGTTAGGTTAGGTTAGGTTAGGTTAGGTTAGGTTAGGTTAGGTTAGGTTAGGTTAGGTTAGGTTAGGTTAGGTTAGGTTAGGTTAGGTTAGGTTAGGTTAGGTTAGGTTAGGTTAGGTTAGGTTAGGTTAGGTTAGGTTAGGTTAGGTTAGGTTAGGTTAGGTTAGGTTAGGTTAGGTTAGGTTAGGTTAGGTTAGGTTAGGTTAGGTTAGGTTAGGTTAGGTTAGGTTAGGTTAGGTTAGGTTAGGTTAGGTTAGGTTAGGTTAGGTTAGGTTAGGTTAGGTTAGGTTAGGTTAGGTTAGGTTAGGTTAGGTTAGGTTAGGTTAGGTTAGGTTAGGTTAGGTTAGGTTAGGTTAGGTTAGGTTAGGTTAGGTTAGGTTAGGTTAGGTTAGGTTAGGTTAGGTTAGGTTAGGTTAGGTTAGGTTAGGTTAGGTTAGGTTAGGTTAGGTTAGGTTAGGTTAGGTTAGGTTAGGTTAGGTTAGGTTAGGTTAGGTTAGGTTAGGTTAGGTTAGGTTAGGTTAGGTTAGGTTAGGTTAGGTTAGGTTAGGTTAGGTTAGGTTAGGTTAGGTTAGGTTAGGTTAGGTTAGGTTAGGTTAGGTTAGGTTAGGTTAGGTTAGGTTAGGTTAGGTTAGGTTAGGTTAGGTTAGGTTAGGTTAGGTTAGGTTAGGTTAGGTTAGGTTAGGTTAGGTTAGGTTAGGTTAGGTTAGGTTAGGTTAGGTTAGGTTAGGTTAGGTTAGGTTAGGTTAGGTTAGGTTAGGTTAGGTTAGGTTAGGTTAGGTTAGGTTAGGTTAGGTTAGGTTAGGTTAGGTTAGGTTAGGTTAGGTTAGGTTAGGTTAGGTTAGGTTAGGTTAGGTTAGGTTAGGTTAGGTTAGGTTAGGTTAGGTTAGGTTAGGTTAGGTTAGGTTAGGTTAGGTTAGGTTAGGTTAGGTTAGGTTAGGTTAGGTTAGGTTAGGTTAGGTTAGGTTAGGTTAGGTTAGGTTAGGT
>JAWZYT010000334.1:0-77819 GCA_034508575.1 Petrolisthes manimaculis
CCATCTCTTTTTTTCTCATTTTTTCCTCCTTCCATTCCCTTCTTTCCTTTACCCAAGAGAAGAGATTTTTTTTGTTTTGTCTTTTTCTAAGCTAATCATCACACAAACACATTTTTCACTCTCTCATTCACATCCATTCTCTCTCTCTCTCTGTCTCCGTGTTCACTTTCTACGTCCAGGCAGATTCGCACAGTCTCCTACAATCATTAAAACATTTTGCTATAGAACGAAGGAAGTCGTCGTTTAATGGAAGGAAAGTGCTCTAATAGGATAAACTTTTTTTTTTATTATTTCATTTTTTATTTTTATTTTTATTTTTTTTAGTCCATGGAGAAGTGGTTCCTCTATATCACTTTGAATGAATGCCAGTCGACCTCTCCCCTCTTCTCTGTGTCTCCCTTCCCTATACACCTTTTATCTAACAAAACGTAATTCTCTCAATTCATTTCCATTCCCTAAATATATACGTGTCTTGTCTCCTCATTCACTCACCTTCCTTCCTTCTCCTTTCTCTTCCCTTCCCTTCACCCCTTTTTCATCTTATTTTCACTAGACTCGATCATTTTCCCTTTCCCTGTTCACCTCATCCCATTACTTTCCTTCCCTTCCTTCCTTTCATTTACTTTCTTTCCTCTCTCTTCAACCCTATTCACCTCATCCCATTACTTTCCTTCCCTTCCTTTCTTTCATTTACTTTCTTTCCTCTCTCTCCAACCCTACTTTTACTCTCCTCTTCCCCTCCCTCTTCTCCCCATCTCTTTACTATTTCCCAAAAACCTCTCTACCTTTCCACTCCCCCCTCTTCTCCCCTTCCCATCCCTCTTCTCCCCTTCCCATCTATTCGTTGCCCATCTCCCCAGTGACTACCTACCCCTCCGTTTCAACCCCTTCCCCCCCTCCCCTCTCCCCCCCTCCTCCACACAGACGAGACGAGGGAGGGGGGGAGGGACGGGTTGATAAGAGGGGACACTCATCTCATCTCACGTCGAGTGGGGTATAATGTGGTGCCGATAATGACCTCTGGCGGCCATAACACTTATCTCAGAGACAAGGACCGGCTTTCCCTATAGTCAAACCCCACCCAAAGGACTTTAAGGGGGTAATTCTATTTTGGTACTTTGGAGTGCCTTGATTCCTCCTAAGTATGCTAGGAAACAGGACCAGAATAGCAGAAGTAATGGGGTTCGGTTGCTTGGAATACTTTGGAGGATTCAGTTGCTCCAGAATTACCAATACAAAACTTCCCTCTTAAGGGAGAGTATACTTTTGATATATATATTCCTTAGGGCTCTTTGATTCCTCCAAAGTATGCCACGAAACTGCAAGATCCCCTATTAATTAATAACATTGAGTTTGTCTGTTTCCTGGCATGGTTTGGTGGAATCCGTAGCCCCTCAATTTTTCCCACTTATTAAAATGGTGACCAGGGCAGCTTTTGACAACTCCCTCGATAGCAAATACTGTATATAGACATCAGCTGTAAAACTCAGTGAAAATGGAAGTGAGTTTTACATTACATACAATAATTATAACATTTTACGAATGGAGTATATCCTTTATAAAAAAGTCCAAGACCAGGGGAGTGTAGGTTCGAGTGTTGGCTACGACGGTGGTGTTGTGCCATATACTGTACTGTAGTCATTCCGGCTCAACACAGTGGAAAATTCATTGTAGAGTAGATGGGGAGATAAATTCATACGAAATGCATTCCTGGCTTGGGAAGAGAGAGAGAGAGAGAGAGAGGGGGGGGGGGGGGGTACGTATGGCGGTGGCAACCAGTTCTATCCCTCACAGATGTATGAATTAAAGAGGAAAGAAAAAAGTCCACACTATCAGTTTTAAACCTGGGGGATACTGTAACATGAGGAGAAAGATGTGTAGAGGGGAGACAGCAAGTACGAAGGAAACAGAAGGAAAAGGAGAACAGCTGAAAACTTGCCAAGAGAGTAACTTGGGTCAGAAGAGGCATTTGATACAAAGCCAAACACCACGGAGTTTATACAGGTAAATATCACACTAATTGTAATGTAATGTATCGAAATGTGTTGGTGTGTAACTATAAGCTGGTGAGCACTGACAACTCCCATCACAGCCAGGCGAGGGCTGGGGTGCCAGTAATTAATTAATCGCATATATAATAATTGGATTTGCGTTCCTTTAGCCACAGTAATGGGGTTTTACATTTGTTAAATACTTTTATGTCTTTGATAATACCTATAACCTATTCCATTATACGACTATCGTAGCATTATATGACCGATTTGTGGTATTATATATATATATATATATATATATATATATATATATATATATATATATATATATATATATATTATATTATATATATATATATATATATATATATCTGGTAGGCAGAAGTTTGTAGTCAATTTGTGTTGTCAATACTTCATTCCCAGATGTCTACAGCCACCATGGGATAATAAAGACCGTATTATCCGTCTCTGATTCCGTCCATGAGTGTCTCTGTAAGACTGAATGACTTTGACACTTAATGGTGTACAACAGTTAGAGAGAATATAATTTGGTAATTGGTAAAGGCTTCTCCTCTAATAGTATTTCTCTACTCAACCTCGAAGTCACTATTATCCAAGTAATTTGCACTTTACGTCACCACCATCCCTCTCTATCCACGTTGTAGGCCTATTATAGTCATATTTAACAGGACAAAGATATTCACGTTGTATTATAGTCATATTTAACAGGTCAAATATATTTAATGTTTCAGAAAGCGAGGGACATAAATGAAACAGGATTTATGTGCTTGGTTTATAGCTACACACCGACCCCATCCTTAACCTACAAAGAGGAAGGCTTCGAAATATGAGTAACATAAACACCTTTTCATTTACTGTAGATTGTTGAGTTTTACGTCCCTGCAACTGGAAATGTCTCGTACGTCCTCAGCTATAATGCAGCTACACTGGCGGGAGTGTAATGAAAGCCGTACGTTGGTGGTGGCAGAGCGGCGAGGCAGTTGGCATTATCACACCGACAACGGGGTACAATGACAACATGAATATGCAGAGTTACTGAGGACCTTATGCTAACATATGCTAAACCATAACAGGGCAGGGAGGGTGGTGGTGGTGGTGGAGGGCACGGTGAGGCAACCACAGCGTCACCAACCAAACAACCAAACAAACAACCCCCGCCACCACCACCACCATTACAAGTCCTGTTTCATAAGAATAGTGCATGGCGGTGGGGCCATTTGTACTAAAGCTTTGGTTAGGTTATACCGATATAGTAAAGTAAACACCATATCACAAACAATACCATCACTGACATGTCCAGCAAAGCCTCATCATCATCAAAAAAACATGCAATGTTATATATATACCGGTATATATATAAAACTTTGGGAACAAAATCTTTCAAAATATTTCCTTTTGTTTCTTTCCTATATTAATGGTTCTATACAATTGTCTCTTATTACGAGTAGAGTGACTCTAATTGTGTTGGTGCAATGCCATATTCACCTCCTCTGACTATGCTAATTTCAAAGTGTGTTATTCTCACGTGGAGAATACTATATCTTTCGCGACACTTACAGTATTCACGCCATATTTTCTAGTGCGTGTGTGTGTGTGTGTGTGTTTTGGCAAGGTGAGATATGCTAGTGTTACTCATGACCTGAACAGATACGGACGTAATAAGGGAAACAAGCTCTTTCCTCGAGAAAACACTTTTTAGGAATAGTAAGGAATGGTCTCAGAGAAATTTTACCCCTAAGACCCTCTCCCTATCCTATATATTTATCACGCAGAATAAATCTAAGATATCTAACAGCACATGGTTAAATTATGACACTATATAATGTAATACCCAATGTCATCCAGCTCTCCTTGTCTACTACGCGATAGTTAACAACATGGTATAATGACCACAATGACTAAATAACAGGTATTTTTTTTCCTTCCTTCCTACTTTCCACTCAGTCGGGGTTCATGTTGTAGGCGAATGTCATATAGATTTTTTTGTTTATAGTCCCCCGATGCTATAGAATGGTTGGTTGTCAAAGGTGATAATTTTTTGTGAGTGATTAAGAGTGTATATACGTTGTCCTCTGTACAATGCAACAAAACACATCCCATTAAATCGAAAATAATTTATATGCACTTTATTAGAGAGAGAGAGAGAGGGAGAGAGAGAGAGGGAGGGAGAGAGAGAGAGAGAGAGAGAGGATGGAGGAGGGATAGAGAGAAGGCTTAGCAAGAGGTTAATAATGGCATACCCGTTGCACCTGTGAGTGAGAAGACAGTGTTCATTCAACCAACATCTGATTCCTGCATGACTGACAATATTACAAGTGTTAGTGACGACGGAAGGTTCTGCAACATCCGCCTATACACTCTAAGTAATTAAGTCTTGGATGTCTTTTCATATGCAACGCTCTATGCAACATTCTTCTTTTTCCATTGACTGCAGAATTTACAGGTAACTGGAAAAGCTGATAATAATATTCTGATCCAGATTTAGCGGATCTTGTACTGTGCATTTTTTATCATCTCAATATATCATTAACACTGAAAACAACTCTTGACTATTTCCTATTATTCTCTGACCATGACCGGCTCATATGCTGTTGACGTGCAAGGCTTAAATCCTATACCATAATCAACCAATAAATAATAATAATAATAATAATGACCACTTAATCTTAGAATTTCGGTACCTTAATATTTAATAAAATTTTGGGGGTCAGCCATGCAGTGTAACCATGTAGTAACTTAGGATATATGACTGGAAATAATGATCAAAATGCAACACTAATGAATCATATAGTAGTTGCTTATTATTATACACGTGATATTCAAGCGCATTTATGTTGTGAACTGTGCAAACCTTTTATAGTTTTGTGCAGTTACTTATAAGATATATGACTGGAAATAATTATGGTCAAAATGCAAAGCTAATAAATCATAGTAGTTGCTTATTATTATTATTATACACGTGATATTTAAACGCATTTATGTTGTGGAGTGTGCAAACCTTTAATAGTTTTGTGTAGTAGTGGCTGAGAGAGAGAGAGAGAGAGAGAGAGAGAGAGAGAGAGAAGAGAGAGAGAGAGAGAGAGAGAGAACCCCAAGCATCTCGTTATTAACATTCCTGTCCTTTGTGGCTGTGGTTACGCTAATGGTTTTCATGACAGCCGATAAACATTAATAACTTTGCGAATATCTGTTTCAAAACGTGATGATGATAATAATAATAATAATAATTTCCAGTATGCATTTATGGGCAGCGAGGGAGGGAGGGGTGGAATCATTTTCGGGTACGTGGTTTTCAAGATAATCTAATCTAATCTAATCTAGTCCCTCTTATGCTTAGGTGTTTACGAGTTCATTAACGAGTGGAATGGATGGTAATGGAACTACACCAGGTTGTTGTCCGGAACACGTATGAAGCGCACCGGTTACCATTTTTTTTTTTTTTTTTTCGTGGTGCATTTTTTTTTTTCGTGGTACTTTTTTTTTCGTGGTACATTTTTTTTTTCGTGGTGCATTTTTTTTTTAACTACCACCCACCCATATAATTATTGACATATTCACTACCTACCTACCACCCACATCTTACCTACCTACCTACATACCACCCACATCTTAACTACCACCCACCCATATAATTATTGACATCTTTACTACCTACCTACCACCCACATCTTACCTACCTACCTTCCACCCACATCTTAACTACCACCCACCCACCCACATCTTACCTACCTACCACCCACATTTTACCTACCTACCACCCACATCTTACCTACCTACCTCTCTGCCAAATATAAAGGGCAATGTCTCTTATATCTCTGGGGAGTAGTGAAGATGCCACATTTTATAGTAAAATCGTTAAAAATTGTATAAATTTGCATAAATTAGCGTTTTTGAAGTTTTAAAAGTTGCAATTTTTAATATACTTTGATGGGCTTAAATTAACTTGACAGAATGGTTATTTATATCAAGGAACACAGAGAGAGAGAGAGAGAGGGGGGGGGGAGAGAGGGAGAGAGAGAGAAAAGGCTAAACGGGTGGAGAGAGAGAGAGAGAGAGAGAGAGAGAGAGAGAGAGAGAGAGAGAGAGAATAGGACAAAAAAAAAAAGGAGGCTGATAAGAGAGAGAGAGAGAGAGAGAGAGAGAGAGAGAGAGAGAGAGAGAGAGAGAGAGATAGGAGCGTGGCTGAGCAATCCTGTACTGAAGGGATGAGTCGCCCCCACACCACCGTAATCGCCTCAAGCCAATATATATGTCGAGGGAGGCAGAGCGGCCAACCTTCATCTCTATACTATACCTACCTATCTACCTACTCGATTACCCTATTCTCTTCTCTCTCTCTCTCTCTCTCTCTCTCTCTCTCTCTCTCTCTCTCTCTCTCTCTCTCTCTCTCTCTCTCTTATCAGCCTCCTTTTTGTTTTTTGTCCTATTCTCTCTCTCTCTCTCTCTCTCTCTCTCTCTCTCTCTCTCTCTCTCTCTCTCTCTCTCTCTGAATAAGGTAAGGAGGGGGTGGGGTGGAGGGTAGATATTAGTACTCAGAATAAAGAGATGATAAAATGACATTAATATGGTAGATCCTTTTCTATCCCCTTCCCTCATCCTCCCTCCTCCCCTCTCCTCATCCTACTCTCTCTCTACTCATCCTCCTCTCTCCTCATCCTACTCTCTCTCTACTCATCCTCCTCTCTCCTCATCCTCTTCCCCTCTCCTCATCCTACTCTCTCTCTCTCTCTCTCATATCCCTCCTTCTCCTCCTTTCCTCATCCTACTCTGCTCCCCCTCATATCCTTCCTTCATCCTCCCTCCTCCCCTCTCCTCATCCTAAACTTCCTCTCTCTCATATCCCTCCTTCTCCTCCTCTCCTCATCATACTCTCTCTCTCTCTCTCTCTCTCTCTCTCTCT
Source organism: Petrolisthes manimaculis (assembly GCA_034508575.1). Lineage (NCBI taxonomy): Eukaryota > Metazoa > Arthropoda > Malacostraca > Decapoda > Porcellanidae > Petrolisthes > Petrolisthes manimaculis. Next base: position 6,916 of record JAWZYT010000334.1, read on the forward strand.
CTCTCTCTCTCTCTCTCTCTCTCTCTCTCTCTCATTTCCCTCCCTCTCCGTTGCCTCTTCCTTCCTTCCCACTCTCAGTTTATTTCTCTCATTTACATACGCCTTCCCTCCCAATTACCGTAATATATTTAATTATTAATATATTAATTATTAATATATTAATATAGTTAATTACCGTAATATAATTAAGTGATCCTAAGGTCTGTTATTAAGGTGGTGCGGTAAATCTTTGTTAGTACATTGGAGTGCCATGATTCCTCCAAAGTATGCTGTAGGAAACGGGACCAGAAGAGCATAAATAATAGTGTTTTGTTGCTTGGAATAGTTTGGAGGATTCAGTTGCTCCAGACTTATTGTGGGTTGTAATGTTGGTGGGAATTCGCAGTGTTTAAAGGCACCTGGATATAAACTACAATAAAAGACGTCTACCAGTACAGAAGAGAGAGAGAGAGAGAGAGAGAGAGAGAGAGAGAGAGAGAGAGAGAGAGAGAGAGAGAGAAAATATCAACACCAACTGACACCACCGGGCTCCAAGAAAGGAGTCTATCATCCTTAGTAGTACCCATACATAACATTACCACACTAGATGGCCAAGATCGGAAGGTATAATATAATAATGGTATTGGGGCAGGAATCACCTACTCATATTAGGGTATGAATTCCTCCTCGTCACCTTATAATAGTCCTCAACAACTACCAACTTAATTCTACAGGTAAGAATTATTTCGATTGTAGGAGGGAGGCTTTTTTCTTCGATCTCTTTATTCATCTTTTAGTACAAGACAGACTCCATACTTAGGGTGAACGATCCCGCTAAATGCTGTGAAGTTAGGTAACATAAATGGATATTGATAGTTGATAAAGGAAGAAGTGGAGGCAGTCTTGTAGTTTCTGTAGAAGTTATCCCTCTATATGCTACAAGTATTCATTTTCTATGTATCTGTATTACAGCCAAAGTTTTCTGTACTAATATGTATAAGGGTAACTCTACCATATATGCCTGTCAGATATTAAGGGTATAATATCATTTCCTCAGCCTTGGACTGACCATTATCGTATTATCTTTATCATTTACTATGTTACTTTATTTTCTACAGCATTATTACTCTCACTGCACTTTACTTATTCGTGTGTGTATGGCTATGTATGTCTGTATGTGTGTATTTGTGCGAATATTCATGTGCATGTGTGTGTGACTGTGTTTGTATGTGTACATATGTGTAATGTTTATGTGCAGTGGGCGGTGGGAGTAATGTCGCCTCGCCAGAGTGTTGTGGCTTGTAATAAAGGTAAATATTTTTTTTAAAAACATATATATAAAAATAAATGAGGATATAGAAATTATAGATGAATAACTACTTATATGGCAGTTATACAGGACATACAAGTACATTTAGGATCTTCATCATGACAAGTTGTAACTTTTTCAATATTAGAAATGATAGATGAATGTGAGTCATATGATGGACGTTGGCTGGTAACCAACTGTGCTGGTCAGTTGCCACAAGTGTGTCTTTACACCTACACCACCTACATTGAACACTTGTAAGGACATCTACACCAATAACGAACGGACGTAAAGATTGACAGAATTAGTCATACATGAAAAGCCCACAAGAAAACAAACAAGCCATGCAATATGTTTACTATGGTTATACAAACTAAATTATAGAGTGTCCCTAGGTTAAGTGGTAAGTGTGCTTTATTTTGGACCTAGAGGTGCTGCCAGGGTATATATTCCTGGTGGGTGAGGGACGGATGGGCAATCCTCTCACACCCATTGTCCAGTATATACCCATGTGAACAACAGAAGCAATATCAATGATTAGATAGTGAAAGATCCTCTCAAACACACATCTCACCTGAGCAGTAATGAACATGTACAATTGCCAGCACTTATAACTGGTACAGGAGACGAGAAATGATAACGTTGACTGTACTAGTTATAAGTGCTGGCAACTGTACGAATATGGATGTTCAGTATACAGTAGAGCTACAGATTTATACTCACTATCCTGTAAATGTAAAATGTGTCCCTTTATCGTTTACTGAGGAAATATTCAGTTGCGTGTCACGGTTTGGAGGAATCAGAAGCCTTCACAAGACTCCCGGAAGTCATCTGGACCGACACATAGTTAATTAGTTATAATATTAACTTTATATTACATTATTTTATATATTATACTCTCTATTATGTACCGTACTTCAGTGTTGCTAAGGGGGGGTGGAAATAAAGGGACAGTCTTGGGGGGGTTTAGGGGGTGCAGGAGTAGGGGAACAGGCTTGGGGTGGGGTGGGAGTAGAGGGACAGGCTTGGGAGTTGGATGGGAATAGGTGGGAAAGGCTTTCTACTCCCCCAAAACCTGTCCCCCTATTCCTGCACCCCCCCACCCCCCACCAAGCCTGTCCCTTTCTCCCACACCCCCTTAATGACTTATTACACTTTATTTATATAACGACAAAACATTTATATATGAAGAAAGAAAGTTGTGACGATCATGACGACTAATAATTATGTTTCTGTCAATACTCGTATGGTGGCTTGCATGTTGATCCTACCTATAAATAACACACATACACACACACGTTATCATGCATCACACAGATAAACACGCACATATGCAACACAGTCACACACACACACACATTACTATACGAGCACATCACCCAGAGTACAGTATTATCAGTAACACACACATACACACACACACGTACATACACGCGATGGTCTTAGTGTGAGATATGCCGTCTCTACTAGACAGTATGGGGAAATCCACTGGTGAGAGAGGGAGCGAGTGTGAGTGTGTGTGTGTGTGTTTGAGAAATTGAGAGAGTGTGAGTGAGAGAGAGAAGAGAACGAGTTAGAGGATGTGTGTGTATGTGTGTTTTGACTCAGTTAATTTCTCGTCAGATGCAGAAGTGATCGTTGGTGAAGTTTCTCTCTTTCTACTGAATTAATTAAGGCCTATGAGTGACAACAGTGTAAAGTGTAAAGGCCTACATGTCCTATAGTTCATAATTTATTATATATATATATATATATATATATATATATATATATATATATATATATATATATATATATATATATATATATATATTATAGAAAAAAGAATATACAATGGGCAAGTAGGCATAAAATAATCATCGTACGAGTGACTGTACTACTATGTCAGAAAAAGGTGGCATATTAATCAAGTTTATTTATACGCTATAATTATACAAACTATTTAATTTTTTTTTTTATAGTGTTGAAGGTGAAATATGACTCAAGTATCTATAGGTACTCGTGAACCAACAAGTGAAGGACAGCTGCTGTGATCGATACAATGCCCAAGGAAGAAACAGTTAACAGAAAGCTGCTGAGTAAGTTAATAATTCCTTGTAATACTCATTATTATTTATTATTATTATTGATTATCCAGTGCACTAGAGACTGGTACATAATATTATTGTGTGGACTTACCAGAGCGGTTGTATGTTTCGTGTATTGATAATCACAGGAAATAGAATGTCCTTGATCTACAATGATACCTTTATATTTTTTGTTTTAATGGTTGGATGACTGCATGACTTGTTTGATGTTTCCTAGAATAATTTGGGGGAATCAGAAGCCTGCTAGTTTACCAAGAAGAGGCTTTTCCCGTAACATATAGGCTTTTCCCGTAACATATAGGCTTTTCCCGTAACATATAGGCTCGGATAGCTCTTATGATTATGAAGTATATCGTATTTTGTGCCATTAGACCGCCCTATAGGACAGCAAGAAACCCCATAGAACGAAATATGAGATATTAAATTAGAGAATAGGGACAGTAAACACGAAGAATTAAAGGAGAGACATTTGAAGACCATGACCAGTGCTACTCACCTGTTGTCAGACGGAAAGATAAGATAATGAATAAACCCTGTTTCTACTTAATTAATGTTTGTCGTTGTTGTTGATGTTGTTGTTGTCAAGGTGTGGCGTTCGTTAACACAGATCACTGTATGGATCGCACGGCTGGTTGCTTCACGTGCATGAGTAATGATAGTGTATATTAATAAGAGTATACAGCCTACGTAAGCGAGTATGCATATGTATGTATGTATATATGTATGTATGTGTTTGGTAGAAAGCAGCTGTGTGTATGTGCGTATATGCATGTGTGTAAGAGCAGGTGCTAGGGAGTGGGATTTGTTTTGCCTTAGCAGCTGTGTGTGTGTATACTATAGTCGCAATAATAACAGCAGCAGATATGCAGTGTCAACGCATAAGCAGCTCGATCCGGCCTTGTGGTAACTGTGGTGACTGACTGAAACCGTATCAACAAACCACGACGGTAGTAGAAGAGAAGTAGAGCTGTAGAGTACTAAAGAGGTTCAGATCGTATATATAGTAGCCTACCGTCTATGCAGGCCAAACAAGCAAGCAGGAACATGACAGTGGTATTGGTGGCAGTGATGACGGTATTATGAAAAAGAAATGACTATACTGTTACTATCGATATTGACAATAGTGATAAAATTGTAATGGGGACGTTAATAAGGCGTAGAAATTATATATAGTGAAACGTCTAAGTAGTAGGCGACCTGAAGTGTATAAATAACGCATTGAATATTATGGAAATGAGGCAAGATATGGTAGTGTACATCTGCTTCCACCCACAAACCAACAAACAGCTCATCGTTGTGTACTGTACTGCATCTGCCATTGTACACAACGGGCACACCACAAGGAGGCAGGCAGGCAAGAATAGTTACTGGGGAAAGAATACAATGTTCCAGAGAATTACACACGGTAGGAAGGGAAACTGTGTATGTGTTATAGGGATGGGGGGTATAGGACTATATGCATTAGTGTGTGAATGCAGATGTACTGTATCATAACATTGTCTATTTGTCTGTTAGTGTTCTAAGGCAATGCAAGGTAAGCCTAGAAGAAAAAAACGTTTCCTAGTATTGACCGTCCTGACAGATACAGTAGTAATGTCTAACCTCCAAAGGATAAGAATGGTACCATGTGTATCCAACTCTAAGCATAGTTAACCCTAATTTCTGCCTCCAGGCTTGGTGAGAAAAAAGTCGCAGGTTCTTCACAGCAAGTTACCAGCCAATACATTCCTCACCTACACCCCAGGTAAGTTCCTTTAAGAGAGTAATGGTGTTAATTAATTAGGAATGTGTACAGCAGCTGATGGAGGGGAGTTGTTGATGTACAGTCTCACCAAAAAGGATCGGTACACGTCTTGGTCACGATGTTTCTGGAAATGAACATTATTGATTAATAAGTCACATTGACAGCATTATCGATTGGGTAGGTAATCACATGACTGTGAGTTACTACCATTTTCTCATCATCACACATTAAATAACCATTATATGTCATTAAATTTTGCATTCACGTAAAGCAATGCATCTTGTATAACATGACAGACCAGAGGAATGGCTTGACAAATAGAGATTAAATTATGGTTAATTTCGTGAAACAAGTCCCAGTTGATTCGCTTATTATGAAATATGCTGATGATCGAGTCCTATAATGACTTGGAACGAAAACGAATAATTATATGAATCACAATAAAAGTGTTCGTGTTGATGACATTTGAACTGCAGGGCTGCGTTCAGGAAGGTGTACCAACAACATGCAGGTGTCACTGTAAAGTATCATAATGTTTCACCATAGTGCCATATTGATTCGATGTGAGAGTGGCCCGATACTTTTTAGTGAGAGTGTACACAGAGAGCGTTAGTGGCAGTAAATAATTAGCCAGGTGCAAGTAATAACAGAGGTGCCAAGTTTCTCACTCAGATTTTCGGGAGAGCAGAAATTATTTGGCTATAGTGGAAGTATAGCTTACAACCGGCCAATACTAGTGTCACAGCTCAAGGGAACGTTTAATTTTCACTATATATTTTTTTACTATTTATCAAGTATGGGCTACGTAGGATCTTGGAGGGGCTATTATTCCTGCACGGACTAGGCTAGGACTATGTTTGAAAGGGTTAAAATTAAGGGAAATAATGTGCTAGAATAGCAACGTCCGATTTGACAACTCTCTGCCTTATTCTGACAGCGCTCTCATTTTGAGGTAATTTTCCTCAGATTGATGTAATTTTACCTCTGTAAGACATAATGAGACTTATGAGGTATTTTGAGATAATCTATACATCTCTAGTCTAAGGTAATTTTGATGTAATCCACAGTAAAACCTTAAAGTCTGGCCAATTATAATCCTTATAGTACCTAGTTAATGTTTGACCATCTTTAGGAGTAAATAAATAGGAAATTTTGAAAGAAAACGGGGAAATTCTTAAAGTGAAGCTAGGGAAATTTTGACCATCTGACCTGTCACACTGTGTGAGAGATGCTGTGGCTGCATAGTTACCAGTTTATCATCTTTCCTACGGGTCAATATCATACATTTCCAATATTGTAGAGGGGAGTTCGTGAAGATGAAAAAAAATAAATGCGTAGTAATGGTCTTTATGCATCTAAATTATCACTGTAAATTTGACTATTCCCCCAAATAAAAATGACATCCAAAATACTCATAAAAATTGGAAAAAAATACACAGGGCCGTATGCAAGAACATTTGTGGTGTTGACGATGGCATGGTACCGATACGATGACTCTGTTGATTGTATGTAGAGTCATCGTATAGGTACCACGCCATCGTAGACACCACAAACGTTCTTGCATGCAGCCCACAGCGCCACGAATAAACCTAACAAGTGAAGTGAGGCTGAATTGGCATCACTGTGTTGCTGTTAATGTTGTGACCCAGACTTGGCAACACTGTGTGACTGCCACCATCATCACAACAACAACAAAATTACAAATGACAGCTGCTAGTGTGACCTTCATTGCCTAATTATTGAGGTATTACCGTGTTGTCATTATTTTATATGTTCTTGTTATTTACTTGTGTTCTTATTTATTTATTTACTTATTTATTACATCAATTTTATTAAACACTATAATCACTTGTAGTCGACTGCAATTATCACCTCTTAACAAATTCTTTAAATATTCCTGTTGGTTCATTGGAGTAAATGATTCCTCCAGACAACAGGCCATTATTATTATACATCATCCGGTGCTGTTTCATGGGATATTTTGGAGGAATCAAGGCACTCCAGTTACCGGTACCACGAACGTTCTTGAATATGCCCCGAGATGTATTGTCAGATAATGCATGTGGAATTCACCATTTTGATATGATTGTTTTCTTCGAGGTTATTGTACAATCCCTGTTTCACATAGCATGAGAATTACATTGATAATATAATTTTATATAATATGTACGGTACTGTAAGATGGTTAAAGGTACACTCACTAATTTATACTATTCTACGACACTTCTTTTGGTATTTTCTTCGGAAATGGCACCTTTCCAAGACCTTACCTGACCTAACCTAGACTGCATCAGACTACCAGGACCTAACTTAGGCAAACTACTTGGACATAACCTGAGCCCACTACCGGGAACTAACCATGGTTAAGTACCAGGACCTGACCGGGGCTAACTACTGGAACCTAGACGGATATGGTAGCACTGCTACAAAATGGCAATAGTCTAAGTTAGATAAATACCGTACTAATAATTTGGATCTAGGTCTTGTTGATGTTTTGAATCATTTGACATACTAGTGAACCAATTACACGCATATTCTGTTTCATATTTGCTTGAGCTGGCTTACTACTTGATCAAGCTATTCAAAGTAAGCCTAGATACCGGTACCGGTACATATTTTGGATTGTGAGTGTACCAAACAGGATGTACAGTATACATAATGGTATTCATTTGCAGGTGTGACCTTGATGGATTTGGAGGAGACTGATGGTTTACATTGATAATTATAATATGTGGTGTGGTACGGCTGATGGTACCGTACAGGATATATACATAGTGGTAGTATTCATTTGCAGGTGTGACCATGACGGGTTTGGAGGGGACTGAGGGTTTACATTCCCGGAGAAGAGGAGGTCGGAGACTGGGCCAAGTCTTGGTACACTGTGTTCGCACTACGATTCTCATTCTCACATACTACACATGCTCCATAGGCCTCACTTTCTACCAGAAGAGGTTGTTTAGGGTGAGTAATATGTATGTTGCAATTGTTAATAATAGCATATAGGGTAAGTTGCCCAATAGAGACGCGAAAATTGTGGGGTTTTTTATTTGGCGTACTACCATAAGGACTATAGTGGACCCACAGACTTCTTTCAATGGTCTTTGTACTTCAGAAACATTGCTTATTATCATATTAAAAGCACAATGCTCTATCTTGAATGGTAGTATAGATATACGAGTTCAAAGTCAGTGCGTCCAATTATTTCCAAAATCCCTAATGCGTCAGGGGTGATTCTATTGAGACGCAGTACCTTCTATATCAAAAATATACAGAGACAGCTCCAACTTACCTTAGAAGATGTTAAAGAGAAGAGTATCTGAAGTATTTCTTATTAAGTGAACTTACTTCTAGTATGTCGGGGAATTGCAAAATAATTATTTTTTCACAAAAATAGTCTTGGTTCAGGGTAGAATTTGTGGTTCAAACTGTTTCCCATATGGGGGCTGACATCATTGAAAGTTCTTCTCATTGGAGGAGGACTGTTAACAAACTCAGGTATTGTGGGATAAATAAAGGGTGCCCCTTTGTAAGTCTCCTTGAGTGGAGCATAAGCCTTATACTCGATCACCAGGTCACACATTGATCCTGTGAAATTGTAGTGTTCCTTCCTTTCTGTTGTGGTTGTCACTGGTAAAGCTACGTTGGTTTGAGTTCCTCTTGAGATGAGTGACATGCATGTCTGAGTGCCAATCTCTTTAAATCCACCCTGATCTACCCCTTCAAATAGGGTTGAATAATGCTCTGTTGTGGGCCCTTGGCCTTCTTTTTTTGGGGCTTAGCACTCATATTTTAATCCTGTGTTTAAATGTTTATTATATGCAACCTGTAAGAAATGAAACATTAAAACATTCTTGCTGACTAACTAGATTATATAGGCCTACTTAGGCCTATTTCAGTAAATTTTATGAGCAATCCAATTAAGACTCACTGAAAACACCCTTTTCCTACGCGCGTCCCCCATATTCCTACTCGCGTAGGAAATGGGTTTTATGGGCATAGCTCCACAACCGTTCATGGGAAAAGCGCCTCTACACCCCCACCACATAAAGCAAGGGCCAGATTGTCTTTACATGTAGGTTACGCTTCTATTGGCCATACTCCATTATCCTGCGTCGAATTAAACTTGCCCCCCCTTTTTCAGGCTTAAAGGGACGCACCCTAGTCCCGGTACCAAATCCAGTTTTCTTTCACTTTACTGCAGTTTCCCATACAGAGCAGGCCTCCTACTAACACCCTGAAACAAAGAAAACTTCGAGAAATTAACCGGGACTATTCAATTTGGGTTTGAAAAAAGTTGATATCCTTACGATTTCGTAAGGATGATGTAATATTTCATCACAGTTTTTCTTTGAATTTACCTGGTGATATAATGACAAGGATAAAAGTGTTTTCCATTTGTGAACATGTAGCTAGATAATTAAGCTTCATTTTGGCACCAAAATCATTGTTCTGGCTTTGGCCATTTTTGAGGAGGAAGTTTTTTTTCACAAAAGGGCGTGTCCTGCGTCCCGATAAGAGACCCACGTCGAAATTGGGCAACTCACCCTAGTTGCTTCATTGGCCTCCACATTTACTCTGTATTTGGTGCCTATAATCTATTAGGGATGAATAGATAGATAAACTCCATATTTACCACACTTGATACTACTGTACTGTACCGGTATTGCTTATATAATTACTTAATCTTAATATTGAGTGCCTACTGTATTCCATAATAGTTTCTCAGTGAAGTCAACCTCAACTTTTGTCCACCTGATCATTTTGTTTTAAGTGTTACTCAAGTTGGCTTGACCTCTTATACTTATAGTAATGGAAATGATTTTAATCCTAGAGTGTAGAAGAGATGATCACTTTCTTCATGTCTCAGGCTGTTATCCTTTGCAGGACTTCAAGTTTCCTCTGACAGTGGTGATCGTACACCTCTTCATGAAGTTTGTGTTAGCTGGTTTGTGTCGAGCAATTTACACCATGGTGACGGGATCCCCTCGTGTTATGCTTCCCTGGGATGTTTATTGGAGACGCGTTCTTCCTCCTGGGGCAGCGGCTGGTTTGGACATTGGACTCTCTCAGTGGTCCCTAGAGTTTATAACAGTGGCTTTGTAAGTTGAAATGCATGGGGTTGTTTGCATTTATAAGTAAACATGAAGAATGATTGTAATGGCTGATTAGTTAAATCATATTTATTGAATTCATTATAGGCGATAATAATGATGTGTGTCGGTTTACCGTAATTATACGGTCAAAAGCCATTCCCACATAAAAGCCAAATGATGTGTTTTGTTCCTACTTAATTCAGAAAATTAGCTATAATCAAACTTAAAATGAGCCTTTTGCTCTTACATTAATACAAACAAGTATACCTGTACAAAGAAAAAATGAGCATTAATGAGAGTTGTAAGTACAGTACTGAACTGCACATTAATTGAGGCACCCCCTGCTGAAGTGAGGTAAGTGACAGGTTGGATAAAATATAGTTTTTATATGCAATGAATAGGCTAGTCATCTTCATTTCTAACTTGTGATGCATATTCAGAGTTGAAAACAAAAGGAATGTGTTGATGAGGACTATAATACTAATACAATGTTTCTTTGAAACTGAGGTGGAATGAGATAATTGAGTGGGAGAGGAGATGCAACCATTCACCCTGTCATAATATATAAGTTGTTGTACTGTAAGCATTTTATATACCAAATTCTAATGCTGCTCTACTTTATTTCAGGTACACTATGTCAAAATCTACTGCCCTTCTGTTTATATTGGTGTTTGCAATAATTTTCAAACTAGAAGAAATGGTAAGTTGAGCCAAGTTATATTTGCTGTTGTAGTGCTTATTAATTTGATAAGCCATCCAGTATGGCCTGAATCTTGAAAAATACTTTTGAACTTATGGTTATAGAGTTGAAAATGTTTGTGTGAAAATATAAACCCAATATTTTATTTTGCATGCCAGTTGTGCCTATCATTTATATGATTTATATGATACCATAAAATGGGCTGAGTTCCAACATTATTCAGAGGTTTTCAAAATAACACTATGTAGGATTGTATTGTAAAATCCCTGTTGGTGTCAGTGTGTTCTCAGGGTATGTGGCATTTGAATCCATGGAAGAAAAATCATTCAAAAGTACAGTACAGTAATATTGAGAGTTATATTAGTTTTTTTTTTTTTTTTGTACAAAGTTACCCAGAGGCCAGTAATGTACAGTACATCTTAATTGGTGTTGTTCCCATAACAGAGTTCCTCCATCTTTTGGTACAAAAAATCTTATACAGTAATATGTAAAATCATCTAATTTCACCTTATAATGTACTTCCTTTCAGAGTTATAGTGTGGTTGTACTGGTTGTACTTATAGCTGGGGGACTGTTCCTATTTACTTACAAGTATACACAATTCAATCTCTTTGGCTTCATCCTCGTCATCATAGCCTCCCTACTAAGGTAGGCGTACTGTCCTTGAGATGTTCTGTTGTCATAGTTAGTATATGATATTAAGAAGAGTAATAAAACTATTTTATGTGTTATAAACTTCAATTTTCTCCACTGGTACATCTGATGACCCTTTTGTCTGATAATATGGCACACAGATGTTACCTTTATGTTAACAGTCGTCTGTAGTAGTACAATCTTATAATTAAAAAATAAAGCTCTTTCTGTGATCAGTTTGGTCATAGATAAGGAAGGACACTCATTCAAGTTTTACTATACAGTACTAGGATAGCTAGCAGAAGAGTGATGTACAGTATGGTAGTTCACGGTTGACATAGTGCTACAAGTTTAAGGCAGGCTAATAGAAACAATAATAATTTGGAGTGTTGGGGTCATTTATTGTCAATCATAAGTTATGCAAGACCATAATATCCAGTCATTATCCATTCTTTGCATTTGTTTACATCTTTCTGATACTGTATATGGTTATGGAACCTTCCACCCCTTGAGTGAAGGAAAATGGAGTATTGATGATGTTAGAGATTCTTGTTTTATTAATGAATTTTTGTGCACTTTTACATATGATTGTGTTTTTAGTGGCCTACGGTGGACCTTGTCTCAATTGGTAATGCAGAAAGCTGAGCTTGGACTAAGTAATCCCATTGACATGGTTTATCACATTCAACCATGGACTTGCAGTTATAATGGAAGGTTAGTGCCAAAAGTAACTTTCCTGTAAGCATATACAGTAAACTCTCACTAACCTGTTATGGTAATAGCATAACTATATAATATATATATTATATGGCCAGTCGGTATTAGGGTATATATGTATGGTATAGATATGATAATTCAAGTTTTGTACAAAATCAGGCTGTGAGGCTTTTTGTCGATGCACCTGGAAAATCTTAGCATAAGTCGGATATTCATCCGAGTTATTTATGAATGTCCGAGACACTGACAGCATCCGAGTTATTCAATATCCAACTTATATGTATCCAACTTAGTGAGGGTTTACTGTAAATACATTACCCTGCTTCTCCAACTGTGATGTTGGAAATTATTACATTATATAGCATATTTGGTATGGTAGATATAGTTAATAATTATAATGAAGTAATAATATAGGAACCCAAGGGATAATGATTATTGTAGGTGCAATAAAATCACTGGTTAGACTAAGAGAGGTTCCTGTACCTTACTCTCTTGCCTGAGTTCGATGTGCTAAGAGGTATGTAGAAGGTTTGTCCTACCACTGGGAAAGGGTTGGCCTCCAGTCCATTAATTGGCCAGGCCATGTTAGCCCAACCTCAAGGCTCGGGCCCCTACACCCGACTTTTGTAATATGGGATGTAGATATTGTAGAACCAATAGGATTAAGTACACCCATGAAATAAGGTATTGAGGCTGTGCCAACCTCACAGTGTACCAGGAAAGCTTTATTTGTGAAACTGAAATTGCCTCTGTATAGTGTGAAATTTACTAAGTGCTTAAGAATCCCACATATCAGGTTCATGGTTTACAGTCAGGTTGGCCAAGTGTTAGTACCTTAGTCCGTGGGTGTACGTTGGCTGCAAGCGGATTACTGTACATGAAGCAGTGTGGATACCAACATTATCATATGATTACTGAGAATTTAGTACGGGTACTTGTATAGGGAAGATAGGTGTTACTTTTTAATTCTGTATGTATTCTCTTTTCAGGCACTAGCATAGCTGCCAGCGAGTATGGATTCAGATTTACTGATTCCTCTGATACTTTAATCATGTGGGGTCGCGTCATGTTTGGGGCAGTCCTTGCATTCTTTATGGAGGTATGTATAATCACATAGACTTTATGGATATAATTTTTTTTACTTTTTATGTGTCATTAATGATTAGTAATGTTTGCAGTTGTACCAGGTTGCTGAAAACAAGCAGTTTTTATATGCGTTCATAGAAAAATAGAAAAAAGAATAACTTTAAGAGCACAAATAATTTAATGGTACCGGTATATTGTGTAGGTTGTTGTCTCATTATATTTTTTGTAATAGTCATGCTTTGCATATTACTTCAAGATATGTCTTTTCTTATAGGGGCCTAATGCCTTTCCCCATGAGTGATACAGAGTTCGTTGAATTAATTTCCATGTCAAAATGTTCACAACTGCAATTCTGATCTGTAACATATCTTTCCAGCTTAAGTTCCTATCATTGGTGCTCATTTTGGACAGATAACATTGGTATTTTTATTATTTGCCCTATACTGTAACTGTTTAGTCAGTAATAAGATATGATGATGATGCTTTGAAAACTATTGATTCCTCGTAATTATTCCAAGAGATAGATCATGTAAACTTGAGACTTTCTTTCATGGTACATTTTGGAGGAACATATAAACTTCAGGTTTCATGTAAGATTTTTATAGAGGTAGTATCACAATATAGAAACTTTAAGATGCAGCTATTATGTTTCTAAAGTCAAAGTCATCCACACACCAGGAAAAGTTGAAACAAAAACACCTCTATGACCTACAATAATAAAGTTATATAAATTCTGCTTTCTACATTAGGTATCTGAGTATCTTGTGGTGTGCTACACTTCCTCACTCACATTCTCTATATCTGGTGTGGCTAAGGAGATCATGACTCTGTCCCTGGCAGTATACATCTACAATGAACACCTCACTTTAATCAACTTGGTAAGTTCACACACATTGTTCTATCTTGAAAGTAAAGTAACTAGTAAACTGACCATATATCATAAAGTTGAATGTATCCTTAGGTTAGGTTATGGCAGTACAGCAGTTCAATTCTACCATATATATCCAGTTATTCCAGCATTGCCTGACACAATAGTCCCCAAGTAGGTGGCTAGTAGCAAATTTTAATTTATTCTATATTAATTGGGGAAGGATCTGGCAAGGAACACACTTAATGTCTTCACCTGTGGTATGAAAAAAGAAAAAAGCCATGTCCAGTTTCATTCAAGAGTCTTCTGCCATGGTCACCCAAGTTTTTTCTGTCATCAATTGTCATTTTACAAGATTAACGTAAAATGAAATTATCATGCAGATCCAACGTTTTCCCAGCTGACTAACTACACCTTATTTTATCAGTGTGGTCTGCTTCTGTGTGTGGTGGGCATATGCCTCCACGTGGTGTTGAAGGCCATGCATCCCACCAAGCCGCCCAATCACCAGCAGACTCATCACATTCCTCTCACCCCAACGGACAGTCTCCAGCAGGTACCCCTCTTGTCCGAATCTGATGGGGAGGAGCAAGAATTGTTTACACGGTAGTCATCATCACCATCATCAATACCCCATTTCCCTTTTTTTTATTGGGTGAGGAGGCTGTAGCACCTGGGGTAGATAAAGGAAACCAAATCATCATCATCACCATCAATACCCCATTTCCCCTTTTTCAAGGGGTAGGGAGGCTCTACTGCCAGGGATATAAAAAGGAAGCAAATTACAGAAAGTAAGGACAGAGTACCCAGTGAAATGGGTCTTGCACACAATCACTCCTCCTTTCAAGCCCACAAAACTGTCAGCTCCCCCCCACATTTTCCTGCAGCTACAACTTAATTCCCTTCACTTAGCCTTGGTGAAAGGGGCCATTCCATGGGCTTTCAAGTTAAATCCAAGTTGTCAGCCCTAATGTTCACTCCTTGTAAATCTCTTCCACTCTTGCCTATCATGCACTGGTTGTTTTGCTTCATTCATGATTATTCCACACACACTTACACAATCACTCACTATATCATACCATTTTCTCCTTGGTCTGCCCCTACTACTCAGCCCCTCAATATCACTCTCCTTTCATACACTTTATTCACCACTCTTGAATTATTCATTCTTTCCACATGGCCATACCATCTCATAACACTTTCCTTCACTCTCTGTTCCAGTGATTTGCTCACACCTTTGATAGATTCCAGTACAGTATTATTCATCCATCACAAACAATCTGTAACTCTTCGGCAATCTCTTTACCACTCCATTCAACATACGGTATTCCAGAATCTCTCTTTCTCATTCACACTTCTATCATAATAAGGTGCATCTACAATTACAACAACAACATTCACTTTTGCACACTTAAACTTTACATACATGCACGTTGTGCTAACACACACAATCATTCATGGCATCACTCCTTTCCTCATTCATTAGTGGAACAATGCCCTCCTTACATCTCTCATTTTCTTCCATACCTATTCTAACATACATCACTCCATCCCATTGATTTACACCATTTCCTTTCATCATAGTTTCATATATGCCTAACACATCTAAACTTCCTCTCTTAAACACTTCTATCCTCTTTGGCAAATAATTCACACCCCTTAGCCATTAGCCATATTCTGCAGGACCTCCAACAGGCAAGAGAACCAGCTCTGAGGCTATTTGAACCTTAAGTGGGATCATATGGGGGAGATACAAGGCTGACTGCATTATGCAAGAATGGTGGACGTTGAGGACTCCACTTCCCTACATCAGTACAGTAGTACAGTAGCTAGTTTCTGATATACTGTATATAAATATTTATTTTTATAAACTGGAATGTCATTTTATATTTATGTACAATAAAAAAGTACATTAATTTAGATAGCATGAGATTGAAAGTCATTTGGATTACCAATTATATTTTGTTTATGAATGGATGGATATTAAAAATATATAGAGATTAAATCAACCCATCTCAAATACACAAAGTTTGTCACTGCTCCTGGCTAGGCTACACATGGGTGATTCCTCACCCACATATTTACTGTATAATATTTTGTCTACCATATTCCTTCAATGAATTGTTGATAGCTTTAGTTTTCCTCTCATCTCATGCACTCTTCATCTACGTTCTTATATTACCAATTCAGTATTTGGCCTATTTATATGAGCTATTAGAGTGACAAGCTTGTGGTGTGCTGTTATCTAATGTATTCATGTCTCATGTATAAATCCTTTGAATGGTTTATTAATGGTTATGTCAAGTGACTGTAAATGACTTGTCAGTCCATCTGGACTAACTGGGAGTCATATGACAAAAGAAAGATGCAATAATGAATCCAAACTAATCATCAACAAGACACAGATTACAAATTGGACACCATCCTAAACAAACCAACAGTGTACACAAGACAAGTCAGATGCAGTGACTCTTTAGAACTGAATATTGTAACATCGTCACATAGGGTGTAGTCAACGTTTTTGTTCTAATAAAAGTGCTTACACAGACACACATACTCTATAAAATTCAATTTAGCCCAAAAAATCAGAAAAATATGAAATAAAGAATTCTCTCATTCTCATTAAATCAATAAATAAAAATAATAATGGCAATGTACAAGTTTCAATTTCCTGAATAATTATGTAAGGTAATTAATTTTCCCATGAAATAAATGGGATTATTTATTATCAATAATGTGTGGAGAAGGAGGAGGGAAGAGGGTAATAACAGATAATATTATAAATATTGACCATTTCCTCACCTCCATGTTTCCCTTCCAATTTTCCTTCCACGAGGCAAATTTTACGCATGCGCTGTTTGTCAGTTGGTGTGAACCGAGGCTATGAGGGATGTGTGTGTGTAAAAATATATATGATATTATAAAAAAATTTTGTACATTGGATCACTTTGGGTCCTCCAAGGTATCTCAGGCAACACAACGTAATGCAGGAATAATACAGTTTGGAGGAATCAATTTGCTCCACAATTACCCTATGAAAATCTGAATTATTTTATAGTACTTTGATTCCTCCAAAGTATGTCAGGAAAGAGAATTAATTAATAAATATAATGGCATTAATCCTGTTGTATGGAATAGTTTGTAGGAATCAAATTGGTCCAGTATCACCACAACCAACACCACAGCTTCGAATGAACTTGGTTCGAGTGAATCAACTTGGTGAACCATTTTAAAGGGGTTGTAGGGAGGGGGGGTATATTAAGGAGGTATGGGACGGTGTAGGGAGGGGTTTGGGCTGGGTGGTTGGAGAGGTATAGTGGGGTGGTAGTTTCGAATGAATCAGTTTCGAATGAGTGAATCAGTTTCGATGCTACTACCTCAACACAACCCTTACCTACACCCCCCCATACCCCCCCTAATACACCCCCCCCTCTCTACACACACCCTACATCCCCCCATACCCCCCCTAATACAACCCCTCCTCCTTACACCCTCTCTTAAATGGTTCATCAAGTTGATTCATTCGAAGCTAATTCATTAAAAGCTAATTCATTCAAAGCCAATTCATTCGAAGCTGTGGTGTTTGTGGTAATACTGGACCAATTTGATTCTTCCAAACTATTCCATACAACAAAATAGATATCATTATATTTATTAATTAATTTTCTTTCCTGACATGTTTTGGAGGAATCAAAGTACTATAAAGGAACCCAGATTTCCATAGGATAGTTGTGGGGCAAACTGATTCCTCCAAACTGTATTATTCCTGCATTAAGTTGTGTTGCCTGAGATACCTTGGAGGACTCAAGGTGCTCCAATGTACCAATTAGTCACGGTTGGAAATTATAAATATATAATATTCGCTAATTTCGGTAATTAGTTACATAATTAAAGAAATTATTATATCAAATTGTAGGGAAATTAAGGAGAATTTAATTATATAATAATTAATTCAAAATAATTATTGATAGATTAATTATGACCCAGAACGTGAACAATATTCTCCACCAAATCATGACGTCATTATACGATAATCAATGAGGGGGTAGGGGAGTGGGGTGGGGGGGGGTGTCTGGAGGGTAGGGACTTGGGTGTAAGGGAGGGGGTATAGGTAGAGTGGATGAGGGGTAGGGGGGAGGGGTAGTCAACTCAGTAACCCCATTTATGGACTGCCATTCAAACATTAATTTTGAACCAACATTCTCTCTATAAGTGATGGGGAATTTTCACTAGATATGGGGAATCAGAGGTACCAATGGGGAAATTATAGAAATTTCATCAAGCAGACCTGGCAACACTGCTCTCTATCTCTATCTCTCTTTCTTTCGACACATACCCCACACCCCCTCCCCTACCCTCATCCCCCTACATTATCTCTCTCTTTCTCTCTCTCTCTCCCTTTGAAATGACGTCATAATTTGGTTTGGAGGAATCAGTTTGATCCAAAATTACCATATAATTATTTGAGGTCCCTTGTAGTAACTTTGGAATACATTGATTCCTCCAAAGTATGTCAGGAAACAGGATTAATTAATAAATATTATAATGATATCAATCTACCCTGTTGCCTGGAATAGTTTGGAGGAATCAAGTTGCTCCAATATTGCCACCAAACCCATTTATTTCATGGGATAATTTATATTAAACCCATTTATTTCATGGGATAATTAAATTAAACCCATTTATTTCATGGGATAATTAATATTAAACCCATTTATTTCATGGGATAATTAATATTAAATCCATTTATTTCACGGGATAATTAATATTAAACCCATTTATTTCATGGGATAATTAATATTAAATCCATTTATTTCATGGGATAATTAATATTAAACCCATTTATTTCATGGGATAATTAATATTAAATCCATTTATTTCATGGGATAATTAATATTAAACCCATTTATTTCATGGGATAATTAATATTAAACCCATTTATTTCATGGGATAATTAATATTAAATCCATTTATTTCATGGGATAATTAATATTAAACCCATTTATTTCATGGGATAATTAATATTAAACCCATTTATTTCATGGGATAATTAATATTAAACCCATTTATTTCATGGGATAATTAATATTAAACCCATTTATTTCATGGGATAATTAATATTAAACCCATTTATTTCATGGGATAATTAATATTAAACCCATTTATTTCATGGGATAATTAATATTAAACCCATTTATTTCATGGGATAATTAATATTAAACCCATTTATTGCTTCTAACAAACAAGAATAACATCACTAATTGCCATATAACACCATTATTTATCCTAATGTTTCCCAAGTTATACATTCAACACATTAAGAACAATGAATACTTGCCAAACAGAAAAGAACGATTAATAATTACTTGCAAAATAGATAAGAACGATTAATAATTACTTGCAAAATAGATAAGAACGATTAATAATTACTTGCAAAACAGATAAGAACGATTAATAATTACTTGCAAAATAGATAAGAACGATTAATAATTACTTGCAAAACAGATAAGAACGATTAATAATTACTTGCAAAACAGATAAGAACGATTAATAATTACTTGCAAAACAGATAAGAACGATTAATAATTACTTGCAAAATCGATGATTAGAAAGATTATTACAATACTTACAAAAACGTGTGTATAGATCAGAGCAAGGTCTAATAAGCTGGTGAGAATAGCCCCGACCTGTGGGAAAGCCCGGTTCAGGCCATGACTTTCCTCAGGAGCTCGGGCATAGTCTATGGCTTGAGCAACTTTAAACAACTACTACTACTCCCCTCCTGTTTGGTTGATATTACAGGATATTATCCACGATAAGTGGGGGTGGCACCTTACTCATTGTAGCTATAGGGTAACCTACATTGTATAACCACTTGGTGTGTATTAATACATCATCTGGCTAGTCTCTACCTTTTCTGTGTCTGTGCGAGTGATATTTTTCTCTTGGTTCTTCTGTATCTCCTTTGTTGAGATGTTGCAGTGTGGAGTGAGGCAGAGAACTGTTGGATAATGAGCAAGGAGCCATTTTTTGTCCTTCAACATTATGATTCTACAGCCAAGAGTTACTCTCTAAATAAACAATATGTCTAAACAAAACATGGGAATAAACTACAGAATTTAAATGCCGTGGCAGGCCTTTAATTAAATAACCCCCCAAATTTAAATATGCCTTTATTTTACATAAAGCTACAGTTGGACACAGTAATTCGTGGTGCAACCGAAATACAATATACTTCATAATAATATTTGTCCCTCTCCAGCAAGCAGTGACTAGTGTCCGGTACAGTCGGCAGTAAAAGTTCCATTCAATTCCACCTTCGTATATAATTATGAGCCTAGTGATATTCTAACAAGATTTAACTACAGACCGAGATGGCATACGTACTTTTCATATGGTAAATTACATAGGTTGTTAAAATAATAATGGCTTCATAACTTTACTTTATCTGGACATATTTGAATCATGGGATGGACGCGTATTTATGCTGCCGACTGTCCTTGCCCATCATCACCATCCCACATCATAATTTCTGCATATTAGTATATATTATTAGTCGTAAATATATTTCATACTGCATGTAGCTGAGCATCTTAAATCTAGGCTGTAGGCTACCATGAATTCCTGTGTCCAACTGTACAATACGTACTGTACCCTCGTCAACTTTCTATGGTTTTATTGGTGTTCCTATACTTCTTTTTTATCATTTTCTAGATTGTCACGTAGGGGGAGATTTTGTTGTTGATGATGATGATATTCACAGAGAATAAAGTCAGCCCCCCTTGGCAGTAGAAGTATTGCATGCGGTGATGTGATGTGGCCAGTAGGTCTATAAGGCTTTGGATGCCCCTTCTGGCCCAGTAAACCACTTCAATTATTACACTTTCCTTTCTTTTTAATTTCCTTCGACCTTCCTGTCCTGACCCTATTTTATCTTCTTCCTCGTCTCCCTGCACCTACCAAGTCTTCCAGGCCTTAAGCAGTTTTCCTATATCTTCAATCAATCTATCATTCACAACAGAGGAGCTGGAAGTTGACATTACCAGAACATATGACACGTTGGTAATAATTGCTGCAGCTGCAACTGACATGCAAATTTTGATGTTCCTATAAATAGAGCCAAAGCAGACACTATTAGAATGTCCACCCTGTTAAAAGGTTATACTGAGAAAGGAATAGGTCTAACCACCTAGTCTGGCCAGCATAATACATGAATAAACTTTCTTATTGTAAATGACTTATTAATTCTGTGGCCAATGTCTATAATAATCATCCACGTACGGGTATCTCAAACAATTTACTATCTAATGTTTTCACGTTCACATATGATGCTACTATTTTAAGTAGTGCGTAGCTGCTTGTACAGTAGTAAATTAAAAAATGGTACTTAACCTATTTCTTGACAACTTTATCATCTGAGGAACAGAGGGAAGCTGTCAAACTCTTACGTCAGTTACCCCAATATGGATGATTAATTTTGACCATGACTGTACTAAGAGGATTGTCCATGACTATAGACACTCATTACCTGTACATACTGCTACAAATGGAGTGTACAAATTTTCACTTACTGTGGATATCCTAATGCATGTTCAGCTACTCTGCTGTAAAGTTAATAACATTATCACAGAAAATAATAAGTTTCATTACCAGAAACATTTGTCAAATATAATGCCATTTTAAATAGCTGTGAGGAATAAATAAACCATTTAACTTGTTCTTTATTTTTTGGAAGAAGCTTGAAAGAGGTAATTTTACATGAGTTAAGAAGCACCTTATAAGTTTTTAAAGGAAACTACCGGCTTCCTCTTACCGTATGTAATTGGTTACCCAGGCGCATTGTGTACACCTATTTACCTCAGCTGGCAAAAATAAATGTATATGCAACACTTGTAATTATTTATTCAGTGTAAACGTGATAAGTTTTACTACCACAAACTGGTATACAAACAAACACTTTTTTTTTTTTACCTCCTAAAATTCTCTTGTGCTACTCTACTCTCTGTCTAATGCTCTATCTGTCCAAGAAGAGAGTTGAGCTGTATCTTAGGTGGGAAGGTTTCACAGTTATTTATTTTTGGTCAGTTTCTCAGTTGACTATCACTTAACATATGGACAGTATGTACAAAAAACTTTTTAATAAAATGCCTGGAGCCCACACAATGCTTATCCTGTGTGTTCTGATTCAGTTCCTATCAGTGCACATGCCGTAGACTGCCGATAGATGGGGGAAATAACTATGTTAAAAACTAGATACAAAATTTACATTTTTCAAACTCCACTGGGGTAAAGGGGTTGGGAGTTGGGAGGGGTTTACCTTAGTATAAGCACACTATAATGGCAGATGTACATTAAATACAAATAATACACATATTTGCAAAAGATTGTATTAATGAACAATAATAATAATCATAATAAAGTATAGTAGTAGTGGTGGTAGTAGTAGTACCAGTAGTGGTAAATATAATAATTATTACAATAATAATTATAATAATAATAACAATAATAAAAACATAATTGTACTGTACTCTGTAAAACTTTCTGGAGCACAAATAACAATTGCATAATGATCCCGTGGTGCATAATTGAAGTGCGACTCTGCGGTCATTATTGCATCTCCTAAAGGGAAGAAATATACAGTACATATGTATGTGAACATTAAATGAAATGAGACAAATCTTTTTCATAACTTGCCTTAGTAATGAAAGTATAATGATATGACAGTCACAGTAACCATGGAAATGCACACACAAAGCAGAAACAATGAGACCAGTTTCCTTAGTACAGTATTTGATTTGTTAAAACACATGTATGGCGTGAAAAAATGCTTCATGTATGACCTTAGAAGTGCATATAGAAAATTACACAACACTTTACTTATATATTTATATATAAGTATTTCAGTTCTATGAATGCTCTGTCACTGAGCAGTAACGAAGTGTTAATTTATAGCAATGTGAAAAATGAGTTGCATATGCTAGAAATTTTCCTTAAATACTTTGATTTGGTTGGTCAACACCCAACACCCTAACTACCAGAAGCTACATCCACATACCATGGGAAACTTTATATTTCTAGTCCATTCAAGTATCTTGTATAAATTGATCATATTGATTGTATGAACTATATTATTTTGTCCTTAACCTGTAATTAAAGTAAATCATTACCCATCTGGCAGTCTTTTTTGTTGTTAAACATCCCTGACTAAGTTTGATCTTGCATATGTATAAGCAAGCAATTTTAAGCCTCCAATCTGTATGAAACCAATAATAAATAAAGCTTAGAAATAAAGTTGTAAGGTCCCCAGTAAAATTTTTCTAAAGTTATAAATATAATTTAGATAATCTTAACAGTTATATACAACCTACTCTTGATAGACTCAAATTGTCAAACTGATTGTATTAGGAATAATGATTTTCCATCAACATGAAGTAAGTAAGGTTTCCATCCATGAGGTTTAATTTCTCTTAATTCATTCTTCATCCAATATTTCACTTCTTACCTGTTAGGATTAGTAACAGTATTTTGCGGCTTGTAAGACGCTGTATCATGGAAGACGCACCCTGATTTTGGAAAGGCATTTCACAAAAAAAAAAAAAAAAAAATTAAAGTACTGTACTTTAAACCAATAATCACAGAAGCCATTGCTTGGACAACAGTCTTCAACTGTCCCACCCGGCCCCCTCCATCCAATATAGTAAGCAACGTTTATATTTATCAATCGTCTGATCAGAAGTGTTGATAACTCAGGCTAGTTTAGTATTCTATGTACAGGATTTTTTTTTTTTTTTTTTAATTCCTTCAAGAAGTAACAAGGTCTAAGGTTTGATGCAATGTAATGATTGAGCCCCTGATCCAGTATTACCCTGTGCCATTCTCTTAGCAAGTCAATTTTTACTCTTCCTTCCCCCTACTTCCTAATTAATGTTTCTACACAATTTTGTGTAAATTTTATATTTGGAAATGTCATTATGATTTAAACAAATATTACTATAAATAGATAAAATGCCTGTGATTGGTAAGTATTGAGATATCTTTATAAGAGGTTGTTTTAAACTATATATTAGCTAACCCCTGTTGTAGCCCATTACTTCCGGCTTGGAAGACACACAGGAATATTTCAAGGTATTCTTAATGAAACAACATGCATTACAAGCCGCAACTTACAGTAACCTCAGCTTTCATCTAAATGCATCTTAGTTCAATCAGTTTTAAGTTTGACAAACTCCAAGCCATATCCACTTTTCACCTGCCATTACAGTACAGCACTGTACTCAAACCTATTTCAGTGTAAAAAATCTATTCAATTTTCACTGGTTTCAAAACCAGGATGAAATGCCTTATAAACTTTTGTTTAGTACTAGTCTCCATCTGTCATTAAAATCACATTCCAAAATGCAACAATCATCCCATTTTGTGTTTTTCCTACAAGTTGTTACTACTTACTGCATCTTGATTTCCTTTTTCAGACAAGATTTGGTCTGCTGACACTGGTCATCATAACCTTGGTAACAAAGTTGCAGATGGCTGTGGCTGGCTGCTCGGGCTCCAGTTCTGCCAAGATGTGACACTGATTCTCAGTGCGACTAGATCCTTTCTTGGCTACAAACCCAAAGATGCGGCTGCAAGAAGGGAATTGCATATTAATGTTATGCTTGGTAATCTTTCAATATTATTTCCTCCTCATCATTCTCCTTCATTCCTTGGGAAAAGTAACACAAAACAGAAGTACCGTATGTGCTGGGGTATATGACAACTTTTCAAGCTAACCAAAATGGTCTGAATATGGAAGGTCATCTTATATGCCGGATATATGATGTGACTTGAAAACCTGAATTTAGGTATGTCTTCTTGGGTGGTGAAATTATTTTTAAATAATTTACCAATAAATCAAGTTTACAGAAAATGTTTTACAAATATAAAATTTATGCATATGCTTCTATTAATTCAATTACCATAATATAAAATATGTTTTTGAAATTCATATCGACATATACTGGTACAGTATAAAAATTCTAAAACTGAATTTCCTCCAAGTACTGTACTGCACTATACAGTCAATCAAAAGAAAGATCACTTAATACGGCAACTCTGCTGAGTTCACAATTAACCTTCCCCCACCCATTCCAACTTTCTCTTACATTTAATTTTCATTCATTTCCATATCAGCGACCATCATGTTTCAAATCTATCCTTCAATTCTCTATACTCTTTCATATTTTCCATTTTTTCATATATTCCACGTAGCGCTGTGTGTATTGTGTGTGTGTGCATGTCTGTCTTTGTTCTAACACTTTGGCAGCCATATTTATTCAAATGTACTAGTGTAAAGTTTACATTTAATGCCCATCTTATAAGCTGAACATATAACTCAAGTTGAAATATTCCCCTGAAGTAAGGGGTCATCATGTACGCCAGCATATACAGTAGCCTACACAGCAGTTTTCAGGAGCCAATATAACCCATATAGGCCTACTGTAATAGGTGCTGTAAAACTTTAACTCATATGATTGTTTGATTCCTATATAATATAAGCTGTAGTCACTATCTCTATGCATCTGGCAAAGTACTTAGATTTACTTAAAAAATAAATCCAAACAAATCAGAAAGTAGAAAATTCTAGTTCATACGTGTCCCAAATATCCCTCAGACTCCAGACTAGCTCTAACTGGTATAGCCAATGAATAGTCACTAATATCAGTCACCATAGTAGTTCAAAAGTAGCCTGGCAATATGCAGAGCCTAATAGATACATCATCTAATATTGCAGTGTACTTACAGTGAACCAAGAGGACTGCCATCCTCAGCTTTGTGTGTCCAACGGCGGTCATCTGGATCAAGGCCACAGTGAGAGATTGTGTTGACTGGATAGTGGCGGCGGAAGAACAATTTACGCTCATTGTCAGTGAGCGTGATGCCCTGGGCAGATACTTTAAAGTGTACTACAGTAGGCGTAGTTTTGGTAGCAAGGGTGAGACTGACAGCACGTTTGACTGCTTGGGGTCCTGTTAGACTCTCTGTGTCAGTAGTGTGGAGATACATGACATTACAAGCAGCTCCCTGTTGTAGTAGCTGTGTAGTGTTACCACTGCTAGGTGCTGCTTCAGGTGCCTCAGTCACACCAGCTGGGTCACGGTCAGGTAGTACCAAGCGGCAGGGTAGAGCCAACGGTGTAATGGAGTGTTGATACACCAATGCTGACAGTGATCCTGCAAAATATTATTACTGTTATACTGTAATTGATACAAGGTTCATCTCACACAAACAGCAAAACATGCAATGAATATTCCACCATTTGTGTTTATTCTCTATAAATACGATGTTTGCAAGTCAAATTGACTGCATTCCAATTTACAGAAGGATGATAATCATGGGATATGAAACATCATCTAATCATAAGAATGTACTGTATAGTATTAATAGTTATGACCTGCTGACTACTCACTAGATTTGCCATTTACCAATGACATGAATGGAAATCCTCACTGACCACATCTAATTAGTACCAATTTAAACTGCAGAAATTCTATTAATAATGATGCTACAAATGCACTCTACAGTACTGTACTTAGTAACACATACAGTCCATGTAACTAACACAGGTTACAGGTGTGTATTAATTTGCATGAACAGATGAATCAATATGCATCACTTAACTAACTGCATTAATCTGCAAGATTCACCGTTGTAACATACCAAAGACAGGCTCATTTGGGCATCCTTTCAGCCTAACACCACGTGACGTTGGTTCAATAAGGAAGTGTCTGACAAGTTCACTGGCTGGATCACTGGTGCTCTTGCTGGCAACATTTGGGGGTGGTGTAGACACCTTCAGGGCCAAGCCAAATGCACCAGGGAAGGAGTTGGAATCACGCACCACAAACGTTCCAGGAGTCTTCTCTCTTAGCATGCTGATGGCTGTAAAGAGGCAAGAAAGATAATGGACTGAAGATTGAGAGAACAGCACCCACAGAGAACTAATAAAGTTATAGTTCTTTTAATATCAAAGAATTACTACTGCATAATTATATTATGCTGGTATACCAGAAACCTATTATGACAATACACATAAAAGATGGACAACCATCGATCTACAATACCTCTAAGACACTCTTTCAAATTTTTGCATTATATATAAGGAAGCATTGTTGCATCACATATCAACATAATAAATAGTGATGAGAGAAAACTGCCTCACCTTCATCTCTGGTGATGGTGGGTTTGTACCAGAATTTTGAAATGTCTTTCACAAATTTAGGATGTGATGAGATGACCTCAGCAGCCTCTGAGAGTGAAGTGAGGGAGGAACGACGTGACTGACCATGGTAGAGGGAGGGAGCAGGACTGGAATGTCCATTCATCTCCTGCCGTCCAGCTAGCTGCTGGGAGGTTGCAGGGGATGGGCTGCGCACTCCTCCCATCTCTCGACTAGAGAATATAATGGTTTGTATCACAATCTAAGCTGAACAAGATTTAATGTAATTAATTTCAAATGTGCTAAATAAACTATGACAGATTATTTCTTAAGAGCATTAGTATTATACTGAGTGTAAAGATGTAAGAGAAAAACTTGTACCTAGTATTTTACTAATAACTTAATCCTTGAACATGATAAGCAACATGTGACTACATTATGTAGGCTATAAACGGTTTTCATATGCAAGAGAAAATTAGCAATGGCAAGGATGATGAAAGACAGTATATTGTACTGTACAGTATTTCGAAAATGCTTAAATTATTACTGTATCTTTAGTAAGATCTACACTATTTTCCTAATCATTACAACATGATTATGTTATATAAATTTAATTACATAACTAATCCTTCTCTACTCTACTGATAACCAAGTACTGTACAATAAACTAAATACAGTACTGAACAGTGTTTACTTTTCTATGCCATAATTTCATGTCACTACAGAAGCTGACACAATACAAACAAGTGAGTCAGCCTCACTTATATGAAGCAGGAAACTATCACTATGACTGGCTCTACTCCATCTGTATATATACCTAAATCAAATGCAAATGCAGAAAATTTTGAAATCCAGATGAAATTACTTTATTTCCAAAATAAGTTGAAGCTACATATATACAGTAGAGAGAAAAATTGTGTAAAGGTAGCACTAATATAGACATTAGCTTAGCAAATAAGCAAAGCATAATGGTCATCCATTTTTAATAATGAAACAATCAGTCAATAGGAAAAATAGTTGTGACTGAAATGGCTCATATAAGATACTGCAGTTTCAATACAGGTTGTCCTTCAGTTTTCTGGCATTGGCTAAACCATACACTCTTTTAAACTGGCAGGATTTTTGTGAGGACACAAGTTTTTCATTTTTGTAGCATTACTGTCCTCCCCACCAGCACTTTGGTTCTGTCAGCGGCCCAGAAAGTGTTGGACACCCAGACAGAGGTATTCCTTTACTCCTCTTACTCTTTCTCTACCGAGATGTTGAAAAAGGTAATAGTTTTTGCTTGGAATTTTGGACTAAGCAAAGTGAATACAGTTATGTTATGAATGTTATATTTTCTTCTATCCACCTTTTTGTCCTGGGATATACTATTTTCTCAACAGAAAGCACCTGATATATCTTATTTGCATGTATTATTCACTTACCTCCAGGTGGAAGTGAATTATACAATAAAACAATGCAAACTTTGGCTGATCCAGAAATTCTTTTAATTGAA
The DNA here is from genome assembly GCA_034508575.1 of Petrolisthes manimaculis. Classification (NCBI taxonomy): domain Eukaryota; kingdom Metazoa; phylum Arthropoda; class Malacostraca; order Decapoda; family Porcellanidae; genus Petrolisthes; species Petrolisthes manimaculis. The sequence continues at coordinate 35,825 of JAWZYT010000334.1, forward strand.
CAAGGTTCTGGAATCAAGGATGTTAAATAAGCAAAGGTCAACCTGTATTGACAGAAAGCTCTAGTGCTGAAAGAGACAATGTTAGAGATTAATTACTCTGTTAAAGAACTACCACACATCTCATGCTGGTGTTGCTGGAGGAAGGGGGAAGGAAAAATTATTGTACAGTACTATACTGTATGTACATATTATGGACTACAGTACTTTGATTAAGTAAAAAATGTATCAGTTTTTCTTCAATGTAGTACACACCATTTGATTGGTTATCATTTCTTACAATGGCAAAGCTTGGATTAAAAACACAGTACCTTTGGGAAAATAGGACCCAAAAAAAGCAGCCATGCCATTAAAAATGTAATGCCTTTTCAATTAAAATCATGTTCTCAAGTTTTGGCAAAGAAATGTTAATGCCAAAGTTGGAACATTGGTTAAATGCTGGCCGACCAGTCATAAGCCAGCTTGGGATTATGTTATCGAAGCGTAAAGAATGGAAAATTCATGTACAATACTTGCATCTCTGTAATACATTCAAATTGCAGAACTAGTTTATGTTTTCATCACCCAGCCTCCTTCAACCCTGGTTGTAGTGTTCTCATAGTAGGGAGGATACCATAATGAATAAATTTCACCTGACTAGTCATATAACACATACTGTAACAGGAGAACACTAACCATCCTCACCCTGTTTACATGCAACTAGGAGTAAGGTGAAAACACTCCCACTGCACCAACAAAGTGTCCTCAAAATTCTACAGTTCTACTCAAGCATTTCAATACAAAAACCAGCAAACTGTACAGATATTCAGTCTTGCACCACTATGTATTAAAAAAAAATATTCCTACACTACAGCTTTCTCACTCTTCACCTTAAAATTTATAGATACTAAAATATGACTATTCACTAATCTTGTATACTATATTTTCATATCTCTTCTGAGGGAAAAATAGACAAGTTCAGGAAGAGTGAGGCGAGTTATTTGTTCGGCTAAAAGCTAAATTATATACTGTACAACTAACTCCGCATGATATTCCCTTGAGCTGATACTAGAGGAAACACTTTATGGCTTATGTTTTGAGGGGGGTTTACAATGGAGGAGGAGGAGGAGGAGGGGAAAGGAGGAGGTCAAGGTCTAACCTGGGGAGAGACGTAGGCTTTTTTCCGGGTGGTCGAGTGGAGAGAGAGGAGAGGCCAAGGTGGGCTCTTCTGCTCCACATGGGCCCACAAGCAGGCATATTCACGCACAAGGTGTCAATGTATGCAAGGTTTGTTTTCAAGAGTGAATGTTTGATTTTTATAATGTTTACATTACCATTCCTCACCACATGTTAAGGAAAGTTGTTCAATATTAAGTTCACCAGTAATTTATAAAAGATGGAAAGTATTACCCCAAAATAAATTCATGCATGTATATTTCCACCAAAAATTAAAATTTTAATTACAGACCATAATCAAGACATCATTCATTGACCACCATTTGAGTGGGTATCATGGGAAGGGAGGGAGATGGTGAGATGGCATATCCAGTATATTAAAAATAAAAAAAAAGGAATGGACAGTGTTAGTCGAAAGGCATATCAGCAAATGTTATAAAGGTTGTCCCCAACGCAGTTTTGTAATTTTTGTTTTTGTTTAGGGGTGACATGCACGCGTAGGGCCGGCCCAACCATGTTCCGTTTTTTGTTAGCAGCATCAACAGCACGCATTGAGGGTCAGCGGATGGTTAGCAGAATCAGCAGTGTAAGAGAAAAAGGGAAAGAAACATGTAAGAGGACAAAGAGGAAGAGGAATAAACAAAACTGATTAGATATTTTTATCACACAAAATCCTCGTTTTGGGAGGGAACACAAGTAATGGTAATAACATACATCTAACTAGGCAATGCAAGTGCAATATGTGATAATATGAAGGTACTGGGAAAACTATAGTTAAGGTTAGACAGGCATCAATTAGTCATTACTTATTTGGTGAAAAATGCAAAGTATGTAATATCTTAAACTTAAAAATATATATTCACAACATCATAGTCATGAATCTTGAGAATACCACATGCTACATTATTACTCCTCACTTGTACTGCAAACAGGAGTGAGGTATTTGGGACATGGTAATCATATAAGCCATAAACTGTACACAAAACAGAGCTGTTCATCTGAGTCTGCTAGTCAATGTCGTAACATGATAAGGGTAAAGGAATAATGATATTCTTTGATTTTCTTTTTGTCAAGATGAAGCACTGTAGTTTATGCAATCAGATACATTTCTGTATCATATTAATATTAAAAAAACCAACAACGTGATACTTGTAGTAATTTTTTTTGGGGGGGGAACCTTTTATTTTATATTAAAAATTATTCAAACAAATGTTTCTATGACATTATTTACAGTAATAAAAAAATATATACTGAGTGATTAGTCAAACATGCAATTATTTTTATGTTAATTGTACAGGATTATCACTAACTAATGATAATATATACTGTACTCTAACTGCTCTGATCACCTGCTGACTTGAGTTGTACAGCCCTGTTTGATCATCATGCAATCCTTTCAGTGACATCAGGGTAGCAAAACTTCTAGATTCTTAAATTTGCTTTGCATATTTTACCAAAAGAAATTTATTTGTAGCTATAATAATACATATTATATGTTCCCATATATCTGTAGCAACAGGATAACTTTTGGGTTTGGCTAAGTTAGTGAGGCTAAAATAGTTATTTCAATAGTTTCATTTTACTTCCTGGGCTGAAGAAAGAAGATCCAAACCCAATGTCATTAAATAACTCACATACAAACAGTAACTGTAAAAGAACATGCAACTGGGTTATAGGATGAAAAACCTAGACAGACAATATCCAGCAATAATTATGCAACAGGTTAGTCAAGCTAAGGATGGATAGCTTACCGCTGCATGGTGGGACTTTTGGGGGGAAGTCCTTGGTTGAGGTAGGGGGTGGTTGGGGTGGCTGGGGGGAAGCCTGGGGTAATTGGTCGATTGCCACTGATGCTGCTTTCATTGTCGCTTTGCCAGGCACTGTCATCGCGGCTCTGAGAGTTGACAATCATTTACATAAGCTAGGAGCATGTACCAGAAAAAGTTTAGTATAATACTGTATAATACTACAGCCCTATAAATAAATAATAAAAATGATACCAATATTGTTTCCCTGATACTGTATGTGATCCAAAGTTATGCAGAACAACAGAACAGTATTCAGGGTAAGTAGTTGTGCTTCTCACCATAACTTGAGGTTTTATACAAACACCATTTTCCACTACAGTACTGTACAATTTATTAAAGATGCCCTTGAACCTTTCTGTCAATCAATGTTAAAGAGCTGCTTTGTGTCCATGAGAATATTCACAACCCTTGGTTACCACACTTCTTACAGCCAGTATATTTATAGATCTAACAGGTGCAGCAATGCAAGGCATGCGATGTATATTAATCATTCATATATGTAACATGTGTGATGTTGTCTTAAAACACGTACTGTACTGTACATATCTACACAAGTTTGTATATACACACAATAAAAAAAACTATTGATGCACTCCTTACATGAACCTTATGACTCCTCTGACATTGATAATGGAAAACAACCAAGACAACAATGAGCTAGTATTCATTTAGGATATCATCAAGTGTCATTTGCACCTTAGTTTTTTTATCATGTTTATAGAACTGCATAATATATACTTATACACAGCCTCAAGATATACACAGACTCAAGAATATTCTCTCATTTTATGGACAAGTTAGTACAGTATATTCTAATAATTTTGTGATTAATTTGTCTAAGAATATTATTATTACTGACAATCAATACACATTTAAAAAGAAAGATCTACTGTATTTAATAATACACATAAACCAGGCATCTCATGCTTACAGTACCGTATTATGGAATACTTCGATGAAATACGGTTCTATTTCCAGACAATAAATTCATAAGGCACTACAATCAATCCCCGCAATTCATGGGCTTACCATTTCCGTGTTCAAACATTTGTAGATTTGGGGGACATCAATTTAAAAACTCACAATAGAAAACAACAACAAAAATGTGTCTAAAATCTGTTGCATGTATGTAAGGATGGTCTGGAAGAGTAAACTACAGTATATAGACACTGAAGTACTGTACTACTGTACAGTATACCATAATAAGCCTTCAATTCAACCCTATTAAAACAATAATGGGGTGGGATAAGGGTAGAGTCATAAGAAGTTTCAATAAGGAGAGAGGGTCAGGAGAGACATCATTTAAAACAGTTTTCCAAAAAACTAAACAATGAAAATCTAAAAAAATAACTAGAATATAAAGAAAGGACAAGACAGGATTTTGAATGGGGAAGATCATACAGTTAAAAAGAGAAGCAAACTCAACTTGATTAAGAGGTTGATACAGAAAAAATATGCCAAAACTACAGTACAGTGTACTGTATCTTAAATTAAAATTCTACAAAAATGCTGACAAATAATCACAGCAGGAAGGAGCAGTCATTATTTGTGACCATTTAAAAAAGAAGAAAAAATTCTAAATAAAATACAGTACAACTATTAGATATGGTATGTGGTAATCTATAAAAGAAGTAGACTACTGTACTTAGGAATGGGAATGGATGAAAAGATACAGTAAGTGAGCTTCCTGTGCACTGTACAGTACATATCAGAGGCTTTTAACACGTCTAGTTCAACAGTAAAATTTTCATCAAAATATTAATACAGTTTGTGCTCTACCCTTGGTTTCAGTCACTAGATATGACATGATGCTACCTTCTAAAATTTCCATGATAGATAATACATGATAAATAACTTACAGTACTTAGCAAACTTTAATATCACTTACACCATAATCAACTACTTTCTCATACATACTTCCTAACACACAAAATCATTCACACGGTTCTAAGGCCAATTCACTAGAGTGCATATTCAAATGTTGTATGGTTGAATGCTTTTGTTTATAATGCTACACCATATTAGAGTATATATTATCAACAAAGGAAACAGAGCATGGAGAAAGAGTATAAATTACTGTACTGCATTATATACATATTTGATCAACTCCACATATTTATCAATGCTAGTTTCATAAAAGTAACAGAAATGCAATTAATCGAGGTAGATGATGTTGATTGAGAAACTCTATGGCACTTACACTATTTGGACTGAGGATATGATCATTTAATTATATGGAAAGGGTTAAGATACAGATCAAAGAAGGTGAAAAAAAGCTAAACATATTTCATGCCCACGATGTCACATAACACACTAAGCAGTACTATGTGTTGGATTTTGCACAACAGACAGAATAAAATACAGTTGCGGCACATAGTCCTTGATCAGGGTGTACAGGCAAGTCAAGTCAAGGATTATGTGCCACGACTGTACATGGCAAAACTAAAAGAGAGGAACAACAGCTTTCAAACTGCAGTGCTGTACATGACATTAGAAAGAATAATCCACGCTAAGATATCAACATACCTTATCAACTTGTCAATTTTCTACACTAACTGGGGTAAGCAAACATGGTACCTGCTATCCTGGCTACACTGACCGCTTGGCTAACCTGTGACGTTTGAGCCGAGTGAACCGAATGTGATGTGGCAGAAGCGTTGTTGCCAGCGATGGTAGTGGTTATAGTGGTGGTGGTGCTGGGGTGTGGCTGTGATGAAGTAGTGGTGGTGGAAGGGGGATGGTGAGAGGGGTTGCCCAGACTGGCCAGGGTGGCAGTCAGGGCATCAAGCGAGTCCTGTCTCTCCTGTTGAGCACCGAGTGAGGAGAGATTGGAGGGAGGCATGCGAGTTAGGTTGAACCATGCATGAAGGCCACTTGTATCATTATAGCTTGAATAGGTCTTTATGTTCAAGTCAGAAATCTTTAATTATGAAAAGTAATAATTCATTTATAACATTTGTAATAATGATGAACACATAATGTTATTGGACTGTTTCAGCATTACAGTATCCGTGCTGTTCTTATTCATTAAGCAACAAGTGATCATGTGAAAGTAGCCTTCTTGCTCTGGGATCAATAAAGCCAGAGGCAATAATGTATATCTTAGTCAGCAGCAATAAACCTTGGTAAACTCCTAATATCTACTACAGCAGAGATGTTAATGAGCTTAAAAGATCCAAATTCAAGTGATAAAGGAAAGAACTCAATGAGAATAGTGATAGCAAGTGCAAAATTTCTCAATGGTAATAATGAAAGTGCAAGACTGTTAATTCACATCACATGTCTAGTTAGGGAAGACTGAGTACTGTACATTTCAGCATTCATTCTTTAGAACATTAAGTGAAATTAAGATATCTACAAATTATAGTTATAGAAAATAGTGATCTGCATAACAAAACAGTCAACATGCAGTATCAGTCTAGTTTGTCAAATCATATTGTTGGTAAGAATTTTATCCTATTTTAACTTATATTTTCAATATCATAATTTCATCTATCTATGCCTTTTACACCTTTTCCCTTTGGGAATTCCCATATAGAGGAGACCATAGTAGAAAAGTCTCCAATTTTCTTATTGTAACCCTTGCTCCTTGTATGATCAAGATCTCCTCTACTAACCTCATTTTTCTCCCTCATGTACAGTACAGTACTCTTCCCTTCTGATCATCCATCTGACTGTTGGTCTTCCTTCTATGCCTGGCCTCCTAATCTCATAATTGTCATCTACAGTACAGTACTCTCTTCCAAAACTTACCCTCCTGTATTCTTTCCACATGTTCAAGCTACCTCACTGTAATACCGTGCCATTTAACCCACTCCACCACCTTACTGCCCGACATCATCCCTCATTGCGCATAATTATACCACATCCATATTTACAGCATTATAAGTAGCAAACATTTAAAAAATAGCCTAGATAGACAAATCAACCACCGATATAAATACCATCAGCAGTTGATTAGTGAATAATGTATTAGTTTATCTTTTTGTACACTGGTTTACACATTATAGAAGATGATGTTAGATGATTCTTTGTTAGGTGATACATTTCTGTTAATACAGCTTGGGATATACGGTGTTTGTTGATCTGGCAACAAATGTTAAAAATAGCCTAGTGAATTGTAGGACAGTGCCATATGATAACTTATAAATATTATGTCAAACTAAAATTACGTAACAGTTACCACATAAAAAATAAGACTACAGTACTGAATGATTTATGATTAGGATCTCTCGGATTTTTTGTATCCTGCCAAGTTACCAATGTTATACGTAAATTTGTAAGAAACAACCAGTTCAGTACAATACGGTAATGCATAAACGTATGGTACAAGATTATTTTGAAAATTCCTAAATACATGTAGCCTATTGCATGAATCACATGAATCAGTAAATCATACTATGAGGTAAGCCTACATTTAATATTTTCTGAATAATGTGAGTTGCCTCGCAATTAGTTGGACTCCCTTGTATCCTATTTAGGCTGAAAAAAGAACAAAATCAAATAACTCACACCCAGAACTGTAAATGATTAAGTGACATCCATAACATATTACTGTACAGCAAACTTACCCCTTTCTTGCACACCCATTATCTACACGTCAAGTTAGATGTGGCTTATTATTGGAAGTTTACCCATTACCTATAAAACAGATTGAAAACTCACCATGCAGCATATACTGTATTTAGGGTAAACTTATAGTTCCAAGGGCCTGTACAGAAATAAGGCATTCTTTGATTTGCAGTCATTTGAACTTGCACAAAGGGCTGTACTGTACCCATTTTAGCAGTTACATCAAATACTCAAGACAATAGGTAGATGGCAATGTTTCTATATAGTCATGGCTCCTGTAAACAGCTTATAAATACAATAAGTGCCCAACAACATTATTTGCTGTACCTGTACTTTCTTCAGATCATCTACATTCAACCCAGCCACAAAAAATTTATTATGCAACTTGAATATATAATATAATTCTTTTTCTTTTCTTATAATAAAGAACTCCTGGATGAGAAAAAGTTAAATACTGTAGTTTATAAAATGTGTGGAGGGATACTTGAATTAAGCAGTGGATAAAACCAGTTACTCTTATATTTCAATCAACCATCAACTCATTTTCGTGCAACACTCTACTGCTGAGCGCTGAGCATGCTAACACTTACATTAAAATCAAATTTCAATCCATGCTACAGAAGTTTGACTGCACGCACATTCTCACCATGTTCGCACATACCGGTACACATACAGTTCTTTCAGCACAAACTTGGACATGTGTTCACATCAAACCACAGTTAGATGCCATTACTTTTACAGACCTGACTGGATGAGGCCACTGTTGTGAGGAGGCCCTCAGTGGCACTGGCTGAGGAATAAGACGAGTAATTAATGTGGCCGTGGGGCGACGTCTGCAACTGACTTAAGGCTGCTGACGAGTCCTGCAAAGAAGAGGTGTTATTATAATTTGTGGAGTGCAGTATGTATTGTACAGTAAAATGGTGACAAATAAAATTTTACTTACAAAGCATGAATAACATCAAAACATACTGCAAAATTATCAACTTTATCTATACTGTACTTTAAATCTAGAGAGTTGATAAACTGGCAGCAGGCAGTACAGGGTACTTAGGGTACTGTATCATAATCTAAATTACGGTACCGGTATTATAAGAAGATTAATAATCATCCTCTTAATGAAAAAAACCATCAGAATACTTTTCACACGCATGTCTATTACGCTGTAATGCTATAATAAATTTCTACAAGTTGTATGTACAGTATAACAACATATGCAAACAGAGGAGTAATTGTAACAGCTAAGTATTAAATGAAAAATAATTAAGATTATGACTGATTACTGATATAAGTACTAAGACATTTCATAATAGTGGAGAAACAACATACCACGGTATCACTTGTTCGGGAATTGTCATGAGCTCTCTTGACTGCCATAAATGGTCTTTCACGGTCGGAGGCATCTGAGTGTTTCCTGGGAAGACTTCGCTGCCCACTCATAGATGAATGATTTCTGTACACAAAAGGATACTCTTTAACAATTATGGTATGAAAGAAACCTTCAATGTGAAAAATTTAAGATAATCTAGCATTAAAGTTAAAAATACTGTACTAGTACTTCAAAGCAGTGGTTCTTGACCACAATAGAGAACAATATAATTAAAAATATCTTCCTTGTTGTGGAAAAAACATTGTGGCTCCATTTTTAAAGTGTGTGTTTTGTGACAAAGAAGCATATAAAGGCAGTTATGTCATAGCCATCCCATAGCAGGGGTTTATTTAGGTAAAACAAGACGTTAGAGATGATTATGACAATGATGAATGTAATTGACAACTGGCAATAATTATGCAATGCTACATTGAATTCTATGAAATCTAATACCGTAACTAATACAAGATTAGATAGAACAAAAATTCAAAGCATAAGAGAGTTTCACCAGCAAAGACACGGGATATGCTATAAAAAGAAAATTGCCAGCATGAGACAGTAAAGATGGTCATAATGACTAATCTTACCTGACTAAGCGTTCCCGAGAAGCTGACCTGTTGGGTGGGACGGGAGAGGAGGGGGCAGAGTTGCCTCGTGCGGGAGGTGCTGACTGGCCGATAGGAGGCTTCTGTGGAGTGGAGTGGGAAGGAGCTCCAGTGTTGATGGTGAGAGGGGCCATAGTTTTAACAGGAGAAGACTCACGAGAAGTTTCAGAAAACAAAGTGGTGTCGCTCACATACCCATCCTCAAAGTCCTTGCTGCTGGCCGACCGGTTCTGTGGAAGAAAGGAATGTTTAGGTGTTCAACTGATTTATACCAATACATAAAATTATACCGGTTCCTTTAATATTTTACACTGTTACTGTTATTGACATTATAATAATTATTATCTAAATGCACTCTACCCAGCAGCAAACATTTCTCGTTCCAAATCATTCCGAAGAGATATAAAAACAAGACACAAACCAGTGATTAAGTTATGTGATAATTTGGGACTGTACCTGTGTCATACGGCTACGGAGCTCAGCCAGCATGCGGTCCTCCTGTGGTGCTCTCTCTGCCCGGAACTTTGCCTCTCGACGCTCAGCCAGTTTGCGCTGTTGCATCTGGAGCCATGACAGGTTGTTGCTTCCGGTGCTGCTGAAGCTCCGGCTGTGGATAAATACAATAATAGAATTTGTTGAACTCTGTCCATCTTCTGGACACAAATAAAATCCAGAGCTTATGCATTTAATAATAAAGTACAGTATAATGTACTGTAATAAGAGTAAGCTGGAAGTGTAAACCAAAGTTTGTACTATATTATTATAGAAAACGTTAATTTAAAGAAATAATAAGCTGCATGTACTGTACCAAACTAATCAAGAAAGGTAACTGTTGTAACTGATAGCTGCTAACACCTACACTATGGTACTGGGTGGCACTCAGCCAAAGAAAGTGGCATGTGAAGGTAAATCCCAAATAGCCTACAGGGGCTGTTATGGCATGTACTGGTGAGGGTGTATTATGGCAATCACTGGTATTAGGCCTATGGCTAGCATATCAAATCTGATTTGGAAGAATACCTGTAATGTAATATTTTCAGTCCCGTACAGGGTAGATTAAATTCAACCTTCCGACCTATAGATAACTAATCTAGTACAGTACACAAATCATTTAATTAACTGACCACCTCTCCACTACCTTATCACCAAGGATATTATTAATACTCAGTTACTAGCACAATTTTAAACATCCACAAAAAAATATGATAAACTCCCAACAAAACTGTGATACTGGCACACACAGTGGCCAGAAATTTAAGAGGAGTCCTGAGTTGTTTGAATGACAACTGCATTGAGCTGCTGAATTCAGAATGTTGAGAGGAAAATCATAACAGTTTGAACATGTGTGAAGTGGAAAAAATATTCACTGTGACAATATAACAAGGCGTGAAGTGATGTTGGAAAACTAATAAGGGGTATAAGGGAGATATAGAACTAGCTGGAAAAAATTAAGTGGGGAAAACATAAGACTAGGAAAGGAACTAGGCTATAGGCTAAGCATTAAAGAACTTCTCTAAACTTCCCAAAGGTTCACTATTCCTTTTCACTTCCATCAAACATGACTCTTTCTTCCCTTCCCTCCATTTCCTCCCATTTCCTTAAGTGATCAATGGGAGGGGAGGGGAAGGGAAGTGGGAGGTAGAAACTAGTGTAATGATGTCAGAGAGAGAGAGAGAGTGAGAGAGAATGGGGAAACAAGGATGAAAAGGCGGACAAGGAACAAGTGAGAAGAGGAGGATAAAGCAAGAGTAAAAATAAATGAATGATATACAGGAAAGGAAGGAAAGATGGCAGTGCAAGGAAAGGGAAGCAGTCCAGTGAAACACCCTCTGTGATACACGCTTCTTCTTGTGGTGTGTTGTTGTTGTTGTTGATGGTGGTGGTGTGTCTGTATAATTCACTCACATTCACATCAAGGCTACTTCTTTTTTTTTACTTTCGTCTCTTCTCCCGATATAATAATAATTTTTTAATGCTGTTGCTGCTGTATGAGTGAGTGGATGTTGGTTGGTTGGTGTTATCATGTTGTCTCTTCTATCTATGATCTATCACTCACTCACTCACTCAACTCACTCCTCGCCCACTTTATAACTTTTTACTCCGCCACGACACATGTCTCCTTCATCCTCCCTCCCTTGTCGCATTCCCGTCCGTCACTCCACCGGGACACACAGTCACACACACACACACACACACACTTGCAATATTTTAACAGAAGAACAAGGAAACGCACAGTCAGATAAACATGATAGTTCTGTCTCTCTCTCTCTCTCTCTCTCTCTCTCTCTCTCTCTCTCACACACACACACACACTCACTCTCACTCTCACTCTCACTCTCTCTCTCTCTCTCTCTCTCTCTCTCTCTCTAGGTGACAGAAATAGTGCCTCCAGCCAGCTAGACCTTTGGAGATAGAGGTGGCACTGGTCCCAAAACTTCGATGATTTAAACTGCTGTCATATATATCTCATTAAAAGTCTCCTAGCTCTCCTTATAGTCTCCTAATTATAGTGGGAAGATCTTATATATAGTGTATATTATTGAGTGTGTTATAATGGAAGAAGGGATGGGTGGCGGTGCTATACGTGTTTCCTCTTATCATATAAATCACAGATAAAACACACACACACACATGCACACGGAAAGGGAAAGTTTCATTTTTCTTAGCTCATGGAGTGAAAGTTAGCTCGTAAGAATTAATAACGGGGCGCGCACACACACACACACACACACACACACACACACACACACACACACACACACACACACACACACACACACACTATCACCGGCACTGCATGGTTGGAATAGTCAGCTAGGTTCACACTTTTTCTTTAGGCCTATCAATAAACCCACACTGACCAAACATTTCCACAAGTTAGTTCGTGGGTTCAAAGACAACCAACCACTTATCTCTCTCTATATATATCTATTATAATTTAAAGATAGTCTCTAGACAGATATAACTGCCGGCGCCGTGGTAGTATGTACAGTACTAAGTATGTATGTATGTAGGCAGGTATAGGCTCTCGCTTTCACAGGCCTATGTAGACCTACGCTGAGACAATTATTACAGATTTGGTAGTTCATTATTTATTACAACGGGATGGGATCGTATGACCAAACTCACCTGGCTACCGCGGCCATCACTAGGAAGTTATTAAAGGTCACGAAGTGGTGATATAAGGCAGCAACACGACCTCTCCTCACTACGCCCACGCGAGTACTGACTTACCTGAGTCTGGACGGGCTTTATATATAAGGAGGAGGGAGGGCTGCGACGCCTGCGAGGGCCTCATGATGTCACTTTTCTCCCACTCAGTGCCATGCTACGCTCCAGTGAGTAATTTGTAATGTAAGGTCAACATGTACTACCCAGGATACGAGTTATTAAAACCGTGAAAACTAGTGATTTCCCTTTTTAATTAATTCACCGTATAGTGCCATCACACACACACACACACACACACACACACACACACACACACACACACACACACACACACACACACACACACACACACACACACAGACAGGGACCTTTCAAACAGAAGTGGCGTAACAACCAACAAGACCCAAGGCAAGTTACACCTACACCACTCATGATGTACAGTTCACACCAAAATATTCGTTTCAACTTTACGTGAATTATAATCATGAGTCTGCCTCCATCAATGTCTTTATAACTAAGGTAGGCTATAAATTAATATGAAGACGAATTCATATTTTGGATACTCATGACCAAACCCATTTTAAATTAATAATATACAAAAGCTTAAGTCATAAATAGTGACCCATTAGTACTGACGATGACCTACAACTGTGTGTGTGTGTGTCTGTGTGTGAGTGTCAGTGTGTGAGTGTCAGTGTGTGAGTGTCGTGTGTGAGTGTCTGTGTGTGTGTGTGTGTGTGTGTGTGTGTGTGTGTGTGTGTGTGTGTGTATGTAATAAGTGTTAAAGCCTTGAATTGGAGAGTGACGCCAGACCGACTGGGCAATAGCTAACTCTCCTGGAAAAACTCTCTCAGTGGGGGGTGAGAGGATATTCTAAAATAACACCAACAGCGATAATACTACGGTACTGAGGAGGAGGAGGAGGAGGAGGAGGAGGAGGAGGAGGAGGAGGAGGAGGAGGAGGAGGAGGAGGAGGAGGAGGAGGAGGAGGAGGAGGAGGAGGAGGAGGAGGAGGGGGGGGGGATGCAGGACACTCCCTCCCCCACACATTTCCCGCTAAATAGGGTGAGGCAAGACGGTCCCATGCAAGGTTAAGGGGGAAAATTGTGTGTTGGTAAATCTGGAGCAACTGAATCCTCCAAACAATTCCAAGCAATAAAGCACCATTATCTATGCTCTTTTGGTCCTGTTTCCTAGCATACTTTGGAGGAATCAAGGCATTCCAATGTATGTACCAAAACCGAATTATATACCACCTTGGACGCCATTACACACTCAGTATAGCCAAGTCCCTGGAGCGAGACGGAGTACGGGATATGACGAATTTCATAATGACGTCAGCAGGGTGAGTAATGACAATGTAAACAAAAACCTCACACATCCATACCCGAGGCACTCACGTAGGCTAAACACAACCCCAGGCGTGGGAATTATAATGTATGTATGTGAAGGTGGAAACAAATACTGACTTGGCCATTAAAATGAGAAGGAAACGTAGGGAAAATAGAAGTATAGATGAAATATGGGTGACAGCGAATTAAGGAAGATGAAAGGAAGAGTGTAGAGTACAAAAAATGAAGTCAGTGCTACACCAGAAAGACTTTGTAGTTACGAAGGAGACATAATATAGAAGAGAAGAGTGGGAGAATGAAGGAGCTACGAAAGCAGGGAGAGGAAGAGAAGGGAGGACAGGGAATACAATGGACATTCAAACAGCAACAGACCTACTGGTCCTTTCGAGGCTGCTTGATTTTGCTATTCTATCTAACCTACAAGAGTGAGGGAAAGTATAGCAAAGAAGAAGGCTCCTCCCCACCCACCACTCCCTCCAGCCGAAGCTGGCAGGAAATGAATAGATACCATGCAGAAGGGAGGGAAGGGGAGGGGAGAGGAAGGGAAGGGAGGGCAGGGTAGGGGGGAGAGGAAGAGAGGGCAGGGGGTGGGGGGGAGAGGAAGAGAGGGGATGTGTAAGCGAGTGACAAGTTAATTTTAGGTGGCCAGTCATTCATTGAAGACAGGATGGGGAGAGAGAGGGAGTGAGGGGTGGAGGTGGGCGATGATGGAGGAGTGACGTGAAACACACTACTATGTCCTATATATGTCCTTTTAATTACTATACGACCTCGGTGAATTAAAAGACAGAAAATGGGAAAATACGAAAAGAGAAGAGATCAATCCTATACCAACACATTGCTTTCTTTCAACAAGTGAGATTATTTATGACTCCTCCTCAGCAAAGTATAATCAACAACGTCATGGTTTACCAAAGAAAGCTATAGAATTTTTGACACCCAAGCCCAAGCAAGAGAAGAGATCATCCCATATTAATTAATTAACTCATTGTTTTCTTTCATCAAGTGAGATTATTTATGACTCCTCCTCAGCAAAGTATAATCAACGTCATGGTTTACCAATGGAAAGCTATAGAATTTTTGACACCACAAGGCCAAGCAAGAGCACTAAATATTAAACTAAAGAGGGACCCAAGTACGTCTGAGATCAAAGGCCAGGCAGGCTAAAGTTGGCAAATGTAAACCAGGTGTTCAAGGGTTGACTTGGCTGACTTAAGGGCCCTGTGATCGTGTATGAAAAGTGGAGGCTACATGATTCCTCCTAACCATGCCACGAAACAAGCTCCTTCCATATAGGTGGTGTTTCATGGCAATATTTGAAGGACTCATTTATCTCCAATTTTCTGACTACATCACAGGGTCCCTTAAGGGCAAGTTTTGTTTGTTTTGGTTATTCTAGAGCAACTGAATCCTCCAAACTATTTCAAGCAACAGAAAACCATTATTTTTTTGCTCTTCTGGTCCTTTTTCCTAGCATACTTTGGATTGAATTAAGGCACTCCAATGTACCCAAAAAAGAATTATTACCTTAATTAAGGGCAGATTTTATTTTCCTGGTAAATTGGAGGGCTACTGATTACTCCAAAGTATCACAGAAAACAAGTCATTTAAATATTTCTTATAGGGGATCTGTTTCGTGGCATAGTCTGGAGGAATCGTAGGCCTTCCCAAACACCAACAACAACAACAGAACCTCCCCATAAAATACCTTCTTATACGTCTACCCACTGTATCTGGCGGCCACTGCTGTACAAACTGTAGTAAGTCTATACGAGGCCGGTCACTCCTTATTAGAGACTTGTTTACCATCACCTATAAACTAGGGCTACAACAATTTAGAAGTTTAAGAGTTTATTAGTTAGTAACAGTAAACTTCTGCAAGATTGTCAGTCAGTCAATGTTAACAATGGCAAAAAAAAAAAAAAAACATCTCTCTCTCTCTCTCTCTCTCTCTCTCTCTTCTCTCTCTCTCTCTCCTCTCTCTCTCTCTCTCTCTCTCTCTCTCTCTCTCTCCTCTCTCTCTCTCTCTCTCTTCTCTCTCATCTCTCTCTCTCTCTCTCTCTCTCTCTCTCTCTCTCTCTCTCACCAGGGCCAATGAAGTGGTAGGGTGGCACTGTGGTATGGCTGGCACGGCACTGGTCCCCACCACATTTATTCTGGCCAGCGGTAGTCAACACGTGTACCGCCTATACCTATACCTAGTGGACTCTTGGCGTGACGTTAAAATCTAAACCTTAAGGACCCTGTGATCATGTGTGAAAATTGGAGGCTTCTGATTCCTCCTAACTATGCCACGAAACAAGCTCCTTCCCTATAGGTGGTGTTTCGTGACAATATTTGAAGGACTCATTTAACTCCAATTTTCTGACTACAACACAGGGTCCCTTAAGCACACAAAGACAGTAAAAGTTTTATTCTTAGTTTTCGATGATCATGTTTGTTTGAGGTTGAAAAGAAGACCACCCGAGGCCTGGATGACTCAGTAAGACGAGGGAGATGGTGATAGGGAGGTGGTACATTCGTGATCCGTAATCTTTGACCACACACGAACGGCAGGCACCACACACACACACACACACACCCTGCTTCGAACTCAGCCTCTTTTGGTGTACTGGGTGGGGAAATGAGCAATACCAGGTGATTCGAAGCTTTCTGCTCCTCACATACACTCAGGTCAGAAATGATGTATCACAAGTGTACAGTCCAGTGAGGAGTATCTTAGGGTGCCTAATAATGTCCTCAAATGCTCGTAAATAAGGAAGGTAGTTGTAGTTAGTGTTCAAAGCGAATCTAATCCGTCCACTATACAAATGGCACTAAATTGTGAGGTATGAATTATAATATGTGGTGGTGAGAAACAAAAAGCGACGCAAAATATCAATTACAGGTAAATATAACACGTTTTTCTACAAGGCACATCAGTATCAAACCTCTAAGAATAATGTTAATGTGTTATATTATACTCTCTTCAACAGCAAGCAATTAAAATAATATAGGCTATAACAAGCAATTTAACATACGTGTCCATACTGGGATGATGAGGTAAGTAGAGATATAAAATCAAGTTCAGCCTCCGACAAACAAACACACTGTCATTATTATATATAACTGGTTGACTGACTGACTGACCCGCAAACTGACTGGAACACTGGTCAATCAATCAGCTGGCTAGAGGACTGATCGACTGCCTGACGACCGGCTGACTGACTGAGAAAGTATACTCGCACACTTCCACCTGACGCTGCTGCTCCCAGATTAACCCATGTAAGACACTACCGATGCACATGACACTTGACTTTCCTATTTGTGTAGGATATTGTGAGGCGGTGGTCAAGTGAAGTGGTTGGAAAGTCCCAGGAGTGGCTGGCTCATTGTGTCACTTCCTTCTATTCCTCGTACAACATAACTCAAAATTTCTTTCATCTATATTATTCAGTTCTCTATGAATTTTCCTTTACTTTCCATATTTGTTTATTTAACTTATATAACATATATTAATCACTATAACACCACATATATATATTGTACTTATCACACAAACAAACTGCACCATCACAACCACCACCACAAACACATCACACATACCACAACGTTTTACACCAACAACAACAACAACAACAACCTGGGCCAGATGAAAGTACTCAGGACCAAAGCCAGAACACCTCTATACTACTGGCCCTGTGGTGAGTGAGGTCTCTTTCCCCCCTACTACTACTACTATAACCACCACCACCACCAGTTACTTCTTCACTTCCCACTCTAACAAACAATCTCGTCTTTTACATTACCTCTCGACCTCTCCCCCACCACAGTACATACATCACATGCAGCCTCTATCAATCTCCCTACTGTCCCCCAACGATACAAAACGCTCCCCCTTCAATCCTCTCAATTAATCCATAACCTCACCCCTCATAGAAATGACTCGTGGAGGGTGGGGTTGATGAGGAGAGGGGGGGGGTTGATGGGGAGAGGGGGGGAGAGGGTTGTGGAGTGTAACAGTTAGGCTAAGAGTTTGTGAAGGAATGTGGAGTAAGTGTTCAGGGCATAAGAGGGACGGGAGTGAAATAGTTGGTAAGTAGTGTGAGTATCTAAGAAGTGAGGAGTGAAAAGAGGGACTAGGAGAAGTGAGGGAGTAGTGTGAGGGTCTTGAAGGAATGTGGGAGTGTATAGAGGGCCTTGAAGGAGTATGGGGAAAGTAGAGAGGGACGTCAGGGAGTGAGGAGTGGAGAGAGGGACTAGGGAGGAGTTGGTTGGGGGGGAGTGGAGAGAGCTAGGGTCTTCCTGCATGTAGGAGTGTAGGAGTGTAGAGAGGGACATTAGGGAGTAGAGAGGAGAGAGGGTCTAGTAGAAGGGAGAGGAGGAGGTGAGGAGGAGGAGGAGGGAGGAGGAGGAGGAGGAGGAGGAGGAGGAGGAGGAGGAGGAGGAGGAGGAGGAGGAGGAGGAGGAGGAGGAGGAGGAGGAGGAGCTGTTGATGATGCAAGGGGTTGATGCCTTTGCAACTTGGCACTGGTCACCTTCTTCCCTGACTCAGTCCTTGTCCTTCCCTCACCTACACACTTGACCTATCGGGGGGTAACCAAACTATTTTCTGGCGCTTACGTATACTGTAGATATAAAGCCTTCAATTCAATCCCATACTGTATCACGACCAAGAGAGGAAGCCAAGGGTAATGACAGGAAGGAAGGGAAGGTAATACATAGGAAATAGATATGTAAAAAAGAGGCTACGGAAGGAAGGGAGGAAGGAAGGGCAAAGGAAGGAAGGGCAAAGGAAGGAAGGGACAACCAATATAATGAGAAAAGGGTCAAGAAAAGTGGGACGAAGGGTAGACGAGATAGACAAAGGGTAGTAGATAGAAAGCAAAGATGAAGAAAGGGCAAGACAGAGGGTAGGTATGGAGGGAAATAGAAGGAGAGGAGGAATGTGGATAGGGGAGCTGGAAAGAGAGGGAGCTGGAAAGAGAGGGAGTTGGAAAGGGAGGGAGTTGGGAAGTGAGGGAGTTGGGAAGTGAGGGAGTTGAAAAGGGAAGGTGGAAAGGGAAAAGTGGGAAGTGAGGGAGTTAAAAAGGGAAGGTGGAAAGGGAAGAAAATGAAATGGGAGGGAGTTGAAAAGAAGGGAGAGACTTGCAAAGGTAGGAAACACGAATGAGGGAGGATGGGAGGAGGGAAGGGGAAAAGGATTGAGGAAGTTACAAAGGGAGGGAGGGAGTGAGGGAAGAGCCTTTGTGATAACGTCAGCAGAACCTGTCACAGTCTCTCCATGTTCCTGTCTGTCTCTTGTTGTTGTTCTATCTCTCTCTCTCTCTCTCTCTCACACTCTCTTACTCTTTCTTACTCTCTTTCTAACTCTCTCTCTCTCTTTCCGTGTGTGTGTGTGTCTGTGTGTGTATCTCCATCTATCTCTCAACCATTACATCTCTTCAGTTACCATTATACCTGCTTTTAACCTTTTCTCCCTCTCTCTTCCCACCTCCCCAGTTAGCAGCATGTGAGTCACCGGTGCCTGTACAGTATAGTAAGCCAGGGAGGGAGGGAGGGAGGGAGGCCACACACACACACACACAGCCCTAAGCAACGCCTGGTACCCACTAATAAGGCCAGACTGGGTATGGATGGATCTGCATGTTGACCTTCCCAGTCACCCCCCCCCCCCTCCCACCCTCTACTCCACTCACCTACTGTGTCAAGTCCCACTGCACTTCCAAATGCAAAAAAGGAGAGAAAGAGAGAGAGAGAGAGAGAGGACGATGCATTTGTAACTACAAAGCCTAATTATTATCATTATTATTATACTATGGGCTATGTGATGTAGGGCTATATGCTTTTATATGTGTGTGTGTGTGTGTCATATGTTTGTAGTCCTTAGTATACAGTAGGTATAACCATTATAATTATCCTCTTCCACCTTGGTAATCCAAATTCGTTTCCTCTCCCATCTAACTTGTGTCATATCCTGTCATGGCCTTTGTTATCGTCGTTTAATTAGCTCTTTCCTAAGGGTTTTTTCCCTTTGCCTATCTTTTTTATTCTTTCTGTCTATCTTTTTTTTTGTCTCTGTCTATCGTTTTTATTCTTTCTACCTATTTTCTTTTATTTTTTCTGCCTATCTTTTTTTATTCTTTCTGCCTATCTTTTTCATTCTCTCTGGCTATCTTTTTTATTCGCTCTGCCTATCTTTCTTTTCCTCACCTTTAGTTTCTCGTGTAGTTTAATTTATTCCATTCACATACACACTGTCCAACTTTCCTCTCACCTCTTAGTTTATATTTTCTTAACTTATTATCTTTCATCCTATTTACACCTCATTCATTTCTTCTTACCTATCTTCCTTTGTCATCCATTTCCTCACTATTTATCAATCATTTCTGCTTTCCCTACTAGGCTACTCTCTTACCTTCACCTCCCCATCTCTCACTCTCTCTCCTTCCTCCTCCGCCTCCTCCTCCTCCTCTCCCCACTTTCCTCCCCCCCTCCCCCCCCAGGCTCCACCAACCAGATGACCTTCCTTCAACTCTCACCACCAATTGACAACTTTACACACTTACACACATTTTCTTTTTTTTCATCCACACTGTAATTTTTGTTTCCTATTGTAAGCTCTCTTGACCTCTGCTGTTTAAATGGCTACTTCCTAATTCAAGTTGTTATTAGATGACTCGAAGAAAGCATATATAGTCCACACACACAAAAACAAAAAACACACACTCGCATTTCCTTGTCGTACTAGGCTATACTAGGCTATACAATCATATTCTCCAACACACACACACATAGGCTACATACCCGTGGAAGTACTCCCACATTAACACACACACACATACAAGTATATTTACATACAATTACTCATACATGCACACACAAGCACAACAGTTCACACATAAAAACATTTAACTACATATAATTTTGAGCAAGTAGGCTACCCTGTCTGGAGATGGGGATGAAGGGTGTGTAAAATATAAAAGTTCAGCCACCAGCCTACATTCTAAATTAATGTCAGAGTCTAAGTTGTTATTGTAGTGGTTGTGCAATTGTGTACATATGCTTTGTACTGTACATATACCAAGTCGTTCCTAATAAGACTCTCTGGCTCGTAAAATACCACACGTAGCTTACTTGGCGCCTGTAATATGTTGTAAGGTGTTTCCATGATTCAGTCTCCTGGCACTATACTGTACTGTACATACTGTAGGTCATAATTTGCTCAAACTGTGTATCTATATAATTTATATGGTGTTGGAATGCATCCGTCAATAGGAATTTTGCAGATGTTTCCAGTCCTGAGTGACGACCCTTAGAGTGGTACCGGAAATACCGGACCAAACAGAGTTTCTCCAGCTGGATAAAATAAATATGCAAGTCTAGAAAATCCTTTGAGGCCTAATGTCAAGTAGTATGTTACATAGGTAGTTAAGGCAACATTTAAGTCAGCCCCTCAATAATATTACAAGTATCCTCGAGGCTTGCATGAGGCGAGGCTCGTGAAGACCTCGTCACGGGGTGAGGGTGGGGAGTGAGCGTGAGAGGTCAGGAGTCAAACCAGTGTCTTGTTTGTCGACGCGACGGTGAGGTCAGCGGGTTTGGCTTGGGAGTTACAGTAATCCCTCTCCCCCAAGCAGAGAAAATATGGCAACTGGTATTTGTAGAGAGAAGTGTGAGAAGTGTTAGTATGTGGTGAGGCAAGAGAAGTGATAAATATCAGATGCATCATGATTAGGTCGGGACTTACTTGTGTGAGTCGAGGGTGGAGTCGAAGGCGTGGTCGAGTGTGGAGGCAGACCTGGCGTGGTGTGAGCGGGTGAGGGTGGAGGTGGGGGTGTCTCCGGTGGACATGAGGCGGGTAGTCATGGTCTGGGAACGCTGACGGTGTAAAGACCCACTACGGCTGCCTGGCTCTGGTGAAGGTGAAGGTGATGGAGAGCGTCGGCCTGTGTTATCACCAGGAGTACCACCCACACTGCCAGACATACGTCGTACCAACCGAGGGGACTCCAACCCGGCTCGGTGTTGGTGTAAGGTCTCTCGGGAGTCACGACGGTGGATGGAGGGTGAGGGCGGCGCCTGACCTTCCCCGCCCTCAGAGGACGTGCGGCGGCGACCCAGACGTGGTGAGGAGGTGATGGCACCGTAACTGAAGGGTTTACTATCAGTACGGGCATGGTACGGTACATCATCTGTGGTACTCATGGAGGTGTCCAGAAGGGAGTCCTGTGTGGTGGAGCCACTGTAGCCATTTACAGGGGAGTGAAGGGGAGCGCCGTCCCCCATATCCCTACGCATCTCCATCCTGGGTGGTGGGGGGCACGGGGTGGTGAAGTCCGGACATTTGATGGAGTCAATGTCCGGGGCAGTGGTAAGGGAGGGTCGCAGGTCTGGGATGCTCTGGATGTCAAGCAACATTCCCTGGAGGAGCTCGTCCAGTTGGCGGGCATCCACCACGGGTGGGGCGGCAGGGGCTGACACCCCCGCCACCCCCGACCCAGCCCGCCCTGGAGCCACTGCGGCCGCCGTACCGCGCGAATCACCAGACGCCTGTGAGGTGTCTGAAGTGGGCGGTGAGACGGGTGCAGCTCCGGCAGAGTTACTGGAGGCGATACCGGAGTCGATGGAGGCAGCGTACCGGCCGTTGACCAGTCCGTGTGGTGAGGGCGTGTGGGCAGAGGCGTGAGGGGAGTGTGTGTGGGCGGGGCCGAGGCCGTGAGGTGACAGTGGGGAGTGTGGTGAGGCGGGCAGGGGCTGGTGACGTTTCTTAGTGACGGTGGCGTAGAGTGAACCGTCCAGGGGTCCCAATGTGTGACTAACACCGGTCACACCAACACCTGTAATAACAAACAGTATATATCAGCACCATAATATTTACCTGTACAATACATTACTAATAATATATCATCACCACCTAAAGTTAACTGTCATGGTATATACTTTCGTTATGTTTATGACACCAAAGACTGTCTGATAATGATCATCTTCTGTCCCCACACCTTTACTCCCTTTTCTGTCCTTCTTTACTACAGACAAGGAGCAGACAACCACCTATATACAGAACGTGCTTCAATAACAACATCATACTAAAAAGGAGTGTAGTAGAACAAACACATTAACCTTGCAAAACCATACTATTCAGCGGACATCATAATTACAACATAACCTCCACCACCATCACCATCACATCCATATACAGAAAGTCTCACCATATTATCCCCTTCTCCTTACACATCCTCATAATAATTAACTCCTACTTACACATCCTTATATCAACTCTTCCTTACACATCCTCATTTTAACTCCTTACACATCCTTATATTAACTCCTTTTTACACATCCTTATATCAACTCCTCCTTACACATCCTCTTATTAACTCCTCCTTACACATCCTCATTCTAACTCCTTACACATCCTTATATTAACTCCTCCTTACACACCCTCATTTTAACAACTCCTTACACATCCCCAATTTAACTCCTCATAATTATCTTTGAGGCAATAAGGCGACTCAATGAAGACATGTACCCATTTGTTGTCCAGTGTTTCTCGGTAAGGATTACAAGACCATGTAAGGTGACCGGTAATTGCATGCTGCTCTCATACTTCTATACAGTACACACACTCACAGACATACCAATTATTCTAAACACACACACACACACACATAAAACACACACACACACACACACACACACACAGACATACCAATTATTCTAAACATACACACACACACACACACACACTCTCTCTCTCTCTCTCTGTTACACACACACACACACACACACACACACACACTGGTATGTTTATGAGCGAGGTCTGGTAACACTCGTATATTCTAAGTCATAAAGATGAACCTTATCTGTCCTTACGTGTTCTTAGCAAGGGCAGTAAGGTAAGGACGGAGCAAGAACAGGTATGAAAGAGGCAAGAAGAGAAACAAGAACCAATAAGGAGAAAGCAAGGTTAGACAAGGACAGGGCAAGTAGGTACAGGTATAAGAACGTAAACAATGAATGATGAGAATGGACTGAAAAAAATACTTAAGATGTGGATGGATGTGCAGCTTGGAGCATATAACAATTTCAAAACACCTGTGCATATTTTAATCTTATAACCACAGCTTACGTATTTAGTTTATGCTACATTAAAGGAACAGAGGTGAAGCTAACAGGTAAGAGAAAGGGGATACGTGAGAAGGGTGAGGTAGGAAGGGGTGAAATGAAATGGGATGTGGTGAAGGGGAAGGGGTGAGGTGGGAAGAGATGAAACGAGCAGGTAAGATATGAGAAGGGGTGAAATGAGCACGAATGGGGTGAAGAGGAAAGGGGTGAAGAAAGAAAGGGGGAAATATGCAAGGGGGAAAAGTGATAAGGGAAGAGGAAGGGATGAAAATGAGAAGGGATGAGGAAGGGATGAAAATGAGGCGGGCTGGGTGACACAATGGTAAGATGAGAAGGGGGAGAGGGTGAATGGAGGCTGGTGTACCATACTGTTATCTTGACAAGACATCTGGGACGGGACAGAGAGGTGAGGCAGGCAGGCAGACAGGCAGGCAGGACACAGTAGGGAGGCAGGCAGAGGAGGGAGGAAGATAGGCAGAGAAGGGAGGAAGGAGAGCAGAGGAGGGAGGAAGGAAGGCAGGCAGAGAAAGAGGGAGGTTGGCAGGCAGAGAGGGAGGTTGGCAGGCAGAGAAGGAGAAAGGCAGGCAGAGAAGGAGAAAGGCAGGCAGAGAAGGAGAAAGGCAGGCAGAGAAGGAAACAGGAGGGAGACATGGAACTACAGCATAGGTGAGGTTGGAATAGGAAGTAGGGAAGCAAGTAAGGTTTAAATACATAGGAGACAAAAAGGTTATAATTATATGACAATTATATGCGTAAATGGAGAAGTGAGCAAACAGTAGAGAAAACGAAGAAAGGAGATGGGAGGCATGGAAATGGTACATAGGAGGAAGAAGAGAAGGAAAGGACAGAAGAGAGAGAGAACGGTGGGTGGATGGGTGGGTGGCAGGTGAGAGGTAACAGGGAGACAGGGATGGAGGCGGTAAAGATAACAGAGACGGGATGATGAGTGAGCCTGGGAAACACTTACTGCCACGAGGTAAATGTAGTGACAATTAAATATACAGTATACCGGTATATATATATATATATATATATATATATATATATATATATATATATATATATATATATATATATATATATATATATATATGCTATGTAGGCTATATGTATATGTATATATATACAGAGAGAGAGAGAGAATTAAATTATTAGCAACAAGCAACCCCCTCCTCCCTTCTTGCATGTTCTCTTCCCTTCCCTTCCCTCTCCCCCCACACCAATCCACAGGACAATTATGGAGAGACCTTGAGATAAATGAGGGGCGGTGGTGGTGGGAGGATAACAGCAAAGGAAGAGGAGGGGAGATGGGGGAATGGTTCACGAAAAAGACACAGGGAGAAGTATAGGGAGAAACAGAGGCACGGAAGGGGTGGGAGGGTGAGGGGGGATTAAAGGTAGGGGTAAACAGGGAAGATTTATTGCTCGGAGGGAACGGAGAGGATGAGCTGAAAGGCGGTGTGATATGAAGAGAGAGAGAGAGAGAGAGAGAGAGAGAGAGGAGAGGGGGAGAGAAAGGAGAGGGGGAGAGAAAGGAGAGGGGGAGAGAAAGGAGAGGGGGAGAGAAAGGAGAGGGGGAGAGAAAGGAGGGGGAGAGAAAGGAGAGGCGGGAGAAAGAGAGAGGCGGGGGAGAGAGAGGCGGGGGAGAGAGAGGCGGGAGAGAGAGAGGCGGGGGAGAGAGACGGTGGAGCAGCCAAAGGCGGGACAGGCTGGGGGTCTTCAAAAGATATCAAGATCAAAGGTTGTTGGGTACTATGAGGAGAGTGTAGGCAATGAAGACGGTGGAAGTAGGGATGGAGGGAAGGACTGGCAGTAGGGATGGAGGGAAGGACTGGCAGTAGGGATGGAGGGAAGGACAGAGTAGGGATGGAGGTGACGTGAAGGTGTAGTGGTAGCGGGAAAGTGGTATGAAAAAGTGGAGAGGCCTGAAAAGTGTCGTGGAAGGTAGTAGAAGTCTGGAAGGTCACGTGGAAGGGTGAAGAGGACACGAAGGTCAAGTGGAAGGGTAAAGAGGACTGGAAGGTGACGACGATGAGGGGCGTAGATAGAACGGGTCGAACTGAGAGTGTGACAGACGGCAGGACATTAAAATCAACACAAGACAAAGACGTGCGCTGACCGAAAAGGTGGCGAAGGCTGCTGGTTAGGACAGAGGACTAATGACGGACATGAAACGATAGGGAAGCCCGAGGAGGGAATGGGATGGGAGGGGACGAGGAGGGAATGGGATGGGAGGGGCCGAGGAGGGAATGGGACGGGAGGGGCCGAAGAGGGAATGGGACGGGAGGGGCCGAGGAGGGAATGGGACGGGAGGGGCCGAGGAGGGAATGGGATGGGAGGGGCCGAGGAGGGAATGGGACAGGAGGGGCCGAGGAGGGAATGGGATGGGAGGGAGGGACACAGGATGAAAGAGAACGAGAGGGCTGAATACCAAAGGAGCTAATAAGGGTGACAAATGGGTTGGCAGCATAAGGAAAGGAGTGGGTGGACGGAGGAGAGGGTCAGAAAAAAGGGGTTAAGAAGGATAGAAAGGAAAAGGAGTATAGGGTAGCCGAGGAAAAGAAGGTGAAGGTGATCTGCGAAAAATACCCGACAAAGGAAAGGAGTGAGATAATTATGAGGGAGAGAGAAACATGGGAAGGGGACTGACTTAGTATATAGTACCGGGTAGGTGAGGTGTAGGGACGTGAGGGCATGAAGGAAGGAAGACAAAAAACAGGGTATGGAAAGAAAGGATAAGGAATGTGGATGGGAAGGGTAGGGAATAGATGAGAGGGGGGGATGTATGGTAGACTGGCTGAGGCAAGGAAATGGAGGGAGGGAGGGGGGAGACGGAAGGAGGGGGATGAGCATGGTAGAAGGATTACAGTGGTGTAGCAAGGTCCTTAGGCTTGTCTGCACATTCTCTCTCTCAACTCTCTCTCACTCTCTCTCACTCTCACTCTCTTACTGCTTGCTTATAGTATTTCTAAACGTCTCAGTTAAGCAATACGACACAACAAACAAAACACCTGCAAAAACAACCAACCAACCAACAATGCAAACATACAAGTCAACCCTAAGGAAAATAAACACGAGCCAGACAGTTCACTTTCTCATTGAACTTTCTATTAGTATTTAGTAGCTAAGCTTAGGCCCAAACAGCCTCGGGAAGATAATAGGTCTGTCAGCTGCTGTTTTACTTCCTTTGAACTCCCATCTCTTCTTTCCGTCCTGTGAGATAAGTTTCAAGAAGCACAATACGAGTGAGTACATGAGCTAAAAGTTACGTCAGATCACCTCACTTGGATCAAAGGGTCTGAGTTGAGTTGTAAATTTATATAAGTTTATAAACATTACATTTTTTTTATTCACTCTCTCTTAAGGGGGTACGGGAGTAGGGGACAGGCTTGGGGGAGTTTGGGGTGTGTGGGGGAATAGGTGGACAGGCTTGGGGGGGGCGGGTAGAAAGCCTGTAACCTATTCACGTATCCCCCTAACCCACCCCATGCCTGTCCCATACTCCCGCACCCCTCCAAAAAAACCAGACCTCCCTTAGGCTACACCCCCAAGCCTGTCCCCCTATTCCCGCACCCCCTTAACCCACCACTACTACCACCACCACCAAAACCCTCTCCCCCCTCTCCCTCCTATTTCTCTTTCCATTCATATAGCCTAGCCTAGACCAGACAACCTGTTCACTCTCCATACCACACACACATAACCCCAGGCACAATATCCCCCTCACTCTGTCCCTCCTCGTGTTGCTCCTCCTCCTCCTACCTATTAGCAGCTCCTCCTCCTCCAGGGCAGGCTTCGGTAAATTCCTCAGATTCGAAGATACTGGAGGGGTGGTGGAAAGTCTCTGTGTCTCTCTCCCTCTCTCTCTAGTAACACACACAATCTCTCTCTCTCTCTCGTAACACACACAATCTCTCTCTCTCTCTCATAACACACATTATATATATATATAACTATAACACACACGATATATCTCTCTCATAGCACATTCTCTCTCTCTCTCTCTCTCTCTCTCTCTCTCTCTCTCTCTCTCTCTCTCTCTCTCTCTCTCTCTCTCTCTCTCTCTCTCTCTCTATGATAATGTCCTTGGCTTCTCCTTAGCGCACTAACTCGACAACAGCCTCAAGTGTGTGCTCATTTACTCCTCCTCCTCCTTCACCTCCTCCTTGTCCAGTCCAGCTGCTCTGCCTCTCCTCTCCTCTCCTCTCATTAAACCCTCCAAGTCTATCATCTGCCTCATTCCCTCTTTTCCTGTTGCTACCTTCTCTTCTTTGTGTGTGTGTGTGTGTGTGTGTGTGTGTGTGTGTGTGTGTGTGTGTGTGTGTGTGTGTGTGTGTGTGTGTGTGTGTGTGTGTGTGTGTGTGTGTGTGTGTGTGTACTTCTGTGTGTGCGTGATGTCCATAACCCCAAAATACTCCCAGGTACTTCATTAATTATTTTATTTTAGACATATTGCATTAAATCACCGACTGCATGACACAACAAAATGCCAATAATTAAACATCAAAAACAAAACAAATATCAAACTGCAAACATAACTTAAAACAACACAGGTGGAAACGTGGGTGCTTCAAACTTAATAAGGGGAGAGTATACTTTTGGTACATTGGAGCACCTTGATTCCTCCAAAGTATGTCAGGAAACAGGACCAGATTAACAAATAATAGTGGTGGCCGGTTGCTGGGAATAGTTTGGAGGAATCTTTATCTCCAAAAATGTCAAAACTATACCCTCCCCTTAATAATTCGAGTGTACAGGGTATAATTTATCATAAGTTTATTTTTTGGATTCTCAACATTAATATAATTTTTGTCTTCGCTTCGTCTGGAAAAGTATATAATAATAAATAGAGTACCGGGTAATATCATTTTTTAAGAGCCTATATACATCCTGTGTGTGTTTGTGTCACATCATCATAATTATAAGATATTTTTGGTACAAGTATATAATAAAAAACACACAACTTAACCAACTCCTTTTCCTGTCATATAAATCATAGTTTGAGTTTGGTGGTGAGTTCGTTTTGGTGTAGGAGAAAACATTTATGTCAGTCAGTTGCTTTGTCCATTTCTGTTTTTTTTTTTTTTACACTGTACCGGTACTCCTGTTTGTTCCTTTGTATGCATGTTGGTGATTTTCATTCCTGTTGTTTGTATGTATGTATGTATGTATGTATGTATGTATGTATGTAGGTCTCTGTCATTCACTGCTGCTGAATTTACTATACGAGTCTTTCAGTTCCTGTGTGTGTGTGTGTGTGTGTGTGTGTGTGTGTGTGTGTGTGTGTGTGTGTGTGTGTGTGTGTGTGTGTGTGTGTGTGTGTGTGTGTGTGTGTGTGTGTGTGTGTGTGTGTGTGTGTGTGTGTGTGTGTGTGTGTGTGTGTGTGTGTGTGTCTACTACTAGGCTAGTCCTAATCCCAATCTTTTTGTTTCCAACTCGTTTAATTACTCGCTGCGCTACTTTCGCTCTTTTTGTGTCCTATTCGTCTACTCACTCACTGTACTACTATCACTCTTTGTTTCCTACTTGTTTACTTACTCACTGTACTAGGCTACTCTTACTTTTTATTTCCTACTCGTCCCTTCTACTTGCATATATTATCTTAACTATTTATTAAGTTAACTATTTGAAAGTCTCACAATCCTACCTGCATACTTTCCTCTCTCCCTCCCTCCTTCTCTTGCCTCTTTACCTTCCCTCCCTTCTTACCTACCAACCAACCTTCTCTACCTGTAAATTTGTTTTTTTAATTTTTTACATTCTTGACCGCCTGGCGTGCTCCTTGTCTGTCTGTCTGTGTGTGTCTGTCTGTGTGTCTCTCTCTCGGTGTGTCTGTATGTGTCTGCCAGCATACCCGGCCACCCCACCCAATCATCTAAAAGGTCGATCGTCTCCTCTGGCACAATCTTAATCACTAATGGTTTGGCCTGGGGACCTGCTGTGTCTGCACCTCTTTATTGTACACCCAAGGCTGCTCCTCCAAATGTACACCTCCTCATTGTACACTCAAGGCTGCTGCTCCTCCAAATGTACACCTCAACAATTGTACACCTAAGTCTGCTCCTACAATTGTACACCTCCTCATTGTACACCCAAGGCTGCTACTCCTTCAAATGTACACCTCAACAATTGTACACCTAAGTCTGCTCCTACAATTGTACACCTCATTGTACACCCAAGGCTGCTACTCCTTCAAATGTACACCTCAACAATTGTACACCTAAGTCTGCTCCTACAAATGTACACCTCCTCATTGTACACCCAAGGCTGCTGCTCCAAATATACATGGGTAAGGCTAAACACAACTAGATACATTCCCTCAAAGCCTCTTATTATTATGGACCCTGTGATCGTTTATGAGACTCGATGGTGGCTTTTGATTCCTCCTGACTATGCCACGAAACAAGCTCCTTCAATACAGGTGGTGTTTCGTGGGTTTGTTTAAGGGGGTACATACCATAGCACATTGTTTTGGGTAGTAAGTCTGGAGCAAATGATTCCTCCAGACTATTCCATGCAGCCAACAAGATACCATTATTTTTCCTCATCTGCATGGGTCTGTTTCCTGACATACTTTGGAGGAATCAAGGCGCTCTAATCTATCAAAAGTATACTACTCCCTTAAAGGACTTGCTAACCTCCAATTTTTTTACTACATCTCAGGGTCCCTTAAAAATATACGAAAAATCTACTGCTCATTTCAATAATCTGATTCTTACTGTTATATGCATGGAAGGATGCAAGTACACGGTGTTCAAACAGACGGCAACGTATAGTATTATATTATCTAAGACTTCTTTATTCATAATCTCAAATGTTCCACCCAAGGACAACAGCTAATAATGTAAAAATTATTGTCGACATCTTCACCTCAAGGGAGAGTCGGTATGATGTCATGTGTTATTTTCACCAGCCAAGTCAGCTTTTCTGTCACTGGTGTTGTGTTGTTGTTGTGTTGTGTTGTTGTTGTTGGATTCCCTTCTCCTCACCCCGACTCCAAGTGGACATTTAATTCTATACTATTATCTGTCTGTGGCTGTTGGTGTTGTGTTGAGGAATGAAATGAAGCTGAGAGAAAGTAAACACACTCACACACACGCACACCACACGCACATACACACATACACACACTCCAATTAGATGAAGAAAATAGAAAAACGAAAGGTAGATGAGACAGAGGAGAGCGTAAACAAATAATATAGATGTTGGGTAGAAGTGTGGTAGTTGTGACAGACAATGCTGGTAGACCGCAGTGAGGGTAATATGGCATATCAAGACACACCCACAAACACAGACACTACATTTATCCTACCCACTTAGGCTATAACAATACGACGCCACCACACTACAAGGACAGGGTATTCAACACAACAACAACAACACTAAGACAATTACTATTACTTCTAATCTTTCTACGACTACTACTACTACTACTTCTATACCTACTAATATTACTGCTACTATGAGAATACTACTGTGACCGTACTACTCCTTGACCTATTCCCCACACGTGTTACTGCTCCACACAATTTCCCTTCTCCAAATCACCTGTCTACTCCTGTCATCATCCCTCACATCCCTTGCCTCTCCTATAACTGTCCCTGTCCCCAACCAATACATCATTTGTCCCCCTCCACTCTCACAGTCATCCCTTAACAGTTCTCACCATCCGATACAATATACACTTTTCTCCTTCCATTTCCTTTCAGAAGTGTTCCTCTCCCACACACCCGTCACCCTCCTCTTCCCTCCCTTTACCACACCTGTCCCCTGACCCCACTACCAACACACACAACTCGGCACGTGACTCGGGAACACCACTTGCGGGGACAAGGGTGTGCGGAGGTTGTGGGAAGGTGAGAATCTGAGACGACACAGTGAGGTAATGTGCATGGCCAAGGGTTGAAGAGAAGTTAAGAGAGAGAAGGGTTGCATCATGGGCCTCAGTGAAGGTGTGTCGTGGAAGTGAAGGATGATGAAGTGTTGAAGAATAAAGGAACTGAAGAGAGACACATGGCTAAATGACAGTGATGTTAAATATGAGTGGGGAAGGGCACAGAGGGTGTGATGGATGAAAGGAAGGGTTAGGAAGGGCATATGGGGTGTGATGCAAGGAGGGTTACATCTAAGAGTGTGATGGATTATCATTTAGGGAAGGACAACGAAAGGTTCAGAACGAGAGACGGAAGGGACGGGAAGGGTATATAGTGAAAACAGGTTACAACTACACGAGATGAGATCACTGATAGGGGTGGAAAAAGGGGCAAGTAAAGAGTGTGGGAGGGAGGGGGAATGTGGGAGGAGACTGACTAGCATTTAACTCCTTAACAACAGGAAGGAAAGCGAGGGGGTGCAGAGGGAGGGAGCGGCAGATGGCTGACTCGAAATAGTGTGTAGGCGGGAGAGTAACGTGTCATGAGTGCAGTAGGAGAGAATGAGAGCGAAAGAAAAAATAAAATAAACTGCGAGAGAATGATGAAGCAAAACAAACACGAGCCAACGCAACAAGAAACACGGCACGTAGCCTACAACAAAAACGAAATATCCAAGTTGATAATATACAAACAACACTACCTATATGAGAATCTTGTATACCGGTACCGTACATATTGCATCACCTCGTCCACAATCAAAAGAAAATTCTAAACGCACAATTAGAGAAGAAGGAATTAAGACAAACGCGCCGAAACTAAAAAGTCGAGTCATCTATTTCACTTCACGACAAGACCAGACCCATGAAGTGACCCCCCCACCACCCACACCATTCCGCCCCCCTCACCACCCCCACCACCAGCCTCCCCTCATCTTGCTCTCCCTTCCCCTCCACCTCCACCCTCCCCTTATCTTGCTCTCCCTTCCCCTCCACCTCCACCCTCTCTTCCCCACCACCATCTCCACCGTCCCCTCATCTTGCTCTCCCTTCCCCTCCACCTGCACCCTCCCCTCATCTTACCCTCCCTTCCCCACTACCACCTCCACCCTCCCCTCATCTTACCCTCCCTTCCCCACCACCTCCACCCTTCCCATTCCCCTCGAGATAAACCTCTTGTTCCCGCTCAGTGAACTTGGTAGCCTACATTTTCGGTCTTATTTCCGCATCCACAACGTGCAAGATGTCGGCAGGAGTTTGTTATTAAGGAAAACATTGCTCATACAGACGACTAGAGGGATAGGCCTAGTCTGTTGTTTAAGAATTGGAGGGCTACTGATTCCTCCAAAGTATGTCAGGAATCAGTCTGGTACCACCTCAGTATGTGAGTAGAGAGAATTTGTTTCACAGTATAGTTTGGAGGAATTTGTTAATATCTTTCCAGAGATCTCAAACTACTACTGTAGATGTAGGCTATGCAAATCAGTCTGAGAAAACTTGTGGAATTCTCGGGAAAAAAAATAAAGTCACTCGATGTAGACCTACTTGAGTTTAATTACTTCGATTAAAACCCAAATAACTGTCTCAAAATGTGGGATATGTTGGCTTAATGAACAGTGTAAGTTCATGGTAGATTATAACAGGGCAGTGAAAGGCTATAGATGACTCGAGTAATTTCAGAGCAGGGCAAGATTATGGGACCGACATTTCAGAGTAGTGTAGGTCTTACGTCTAGTGATTTCAGAGCAGTATGCGTATGTCGTATTATAGCTTTTTTTTTTCCTTGAAGCAATTAGATAAATACCAACTGTCTTCTACATTCTTCTACCACCTAAAAAGGTAGGAATATAAATTGCTTGACCAAACTTATACAAAATATACTCCATATCAAGAAAACACTCAGTAAACACAAGAACAATATTAGTAAATAAGCATAGCCTATATAAAAATACTTAAAATCGAGTAAAACAAGAGGAACACACACACACATCACAATTTATGAGGTAAGAGAAGGTGAGGGGGAGGGGGTCGGCTGCACTCCCCCCTGCCACTCAAAGAAAGAAGGAATTAGCCATCTCCCCCTTGCTAGTGGTGGCGAAGAAAATAACAGGGAATTAACGGCAAGAAGGGGTCACGTCGTGGCTCTCATTATCCTGCAGCTGCCGGGGTCTAATTGCCTTGTTAAGTGGGGTGATGGGTGGAGCGTGAGGGAAGGGGAGGAGAGGAAGGTGAAGGGAAGGGGAGGAGAGGAAGGTGAAGGGAAGGGAAGGGAAGGGGGGTGGAGCGTGAGGGAAGGGAAGGGAATGGGAGAGAGAGATAGGAAAGGTGCAAGAGGGGAACCGATGACGTAAATATAGAAATGAGGCAGTTGTGGCAGAAGCAAGCGTGAGAAAAGGAGATGAGGAAGGGAGGAGAATGGAAAGGAAAAAAAGGAGGAAAGGAAGAAAGGGTGAAGAGAAGTGCGAAAAGGTAAGAAGGAGGAAAGGGTGGAAAGGAAGAAAGGGTGAAGAGAAGTGCGAAAAGGTAAGAAGGAGGAAAGGGTGGAAACGAAGATAAGGTGAAGAGGAGGAAAGGGTGAACAGGAGAAAAGGAAGAAAAGGAAGAAAGGGTGAAAATAAGTGCTACATTTAGAAGGATAGTCAGGAGGGAGAAGAAAATGAAGGAGAAGCAAAGATGAGGAAGAACACACACACACACACACACACACACACACACACACACACACACACACACACACACACACACACACACACACACACACACACACACACACTCAGCATCCTCAGCAAAGAGAAACGAACAACATTTAATCAAGTAGCTGCCATGCCTTTCATCTCTGTAGTCTTCCATCTCGTCATTCCTCACACATTCTTCGACCTCCTCTACATTCCAAATTGTATTTTTTCACCCCACCTCTGTCTGTCTACATCATGTTGTCATTCCTCCCACGTTCCTCACCTTCATCATGTCATTCCACCCACGTTCCTCACCTTCATTATGTCATTCCACCCACGTTCCTCACCTTCATCATGTCATTCCACCCACGTTCCTCACTCACCATCATGTCATTCCTCCCACGTTCCTTGCTTCTACAATTTATTTTTATTCACCTCGTCATTCCTCCCACGTTCCTTGCCTTCAATGTTTTTATTTTTATTCATCTCGTCATGCCTCCCACGTTCCTCGTCTTCTACATTTTATTTACTCAGTGTGTGTGTGTGTGTGTGTGTGTGTGTGTGTGTGTGTGTGTGTGTGTGTGTGTGTGTGTGTGTGTTTGTGTGTGTTTGTGTGTGTGTGTGTGACCCACTTGCCTACACGAGAGGTGGTTGGTTGTGTTGGCACCTTTACAGAGTATACTATAGTACAGTGTAAGTTAGTCTCCTGGGACCAGATGTGCTAGCTAGCCGACCCTTCACTCTTACTTATTCTCACACACAACTAACTCTCCCTCCTTCCTTGTTGTACTTCTGCTTTTTTTTCCATTTTCGCTGTTCTTTTACTGTCTCCTTCTTTTCCTTTTTTTTCCTTTTCCATTTTCGCTGTTCTTTTACTGTCTCCTTCTTTTCCTTTTTTTTCCTTTTCCATTTTCGCTGTTCTTTTACTGTCTCCTTCTTTTCCTTTTTTTTCCTTTTCCATTTTCGCTGTTCTTTTACTGTCTCTCCTCCTTTTCCTTCCTCGTTGTATGTATTTTCCTTTCTTCTCCTTTTCCATTTTCACTGTCCTTTTTCTTTCTTCTCTCTGTTCCTTACTGTCCTTTTTCTTCCTCGTACTTTTCTTTCTTCTTTTCCTTCCTTTTTTTCCTCTTTTTCTCCATCCCTCTTTTACCTCATTAATCCACTCTCCAAATCTACTCTTCGTCTTTCTTTCATCATCTCCTTTATTTTTGCTTTCTTCTTCTTCCACTTCTCCAAACTTTTCTCTTTCGTCCCTCATTTATCTCTTATTTTATCTGGCTTAATTTTTATCTATTGGTCTCTTCTTTTATCTCGTTCTCTCTGGTTAATTGTTATCTATTTTTTATCTCTTTTTTTTATCTCGTTCTCATTCCCATTATTTAATTTCCCTAACTATAAACAGTAGTCCTCCTTCCCTCGTCCCATCCCTGTGTCTTCTGGTGCTCCCTTCCCTACCCACAAATAAATGTTTACACTGGTCACAATCACCCTCTCTGCCCACTCACTGTCAAACGCGAAGGCTACAGTCTCTACTACAGTGTGTGTGTGGCTTTGTGTGTATGTGGTGGCGTGTTTGTTTGTGTGTATGTGGTTGTATATGTGTGGCAGTGTGTGTGTTTGTGTGTGTGTGTCAGAGTGTGTGTGTGTGTGTCAGAGTGTGTGTATGTGTGTGACTACGTGTTTGTTTGTGTGACTGTGACTGTGACTGTGTGTGTGTGTGTAAAAACGCTATGCATGTATATTGAAACTTCAAATAAAATGTAAATCATCTCTCTTTTCCGCCTTCGATTTCCTTCTCCTTCCTCGACCTCTCGCCTTGCACTTTTCCCCCTTTACCTTTTGTTGCTTATATTCCATCCTATCCCAAAATTGCCAGTGTATTCTATGTATGATTGCATTCCCCATAACAACACATGTATTCCTGTTAAACTTACGTACACTTTTCAAACCTTTCTATTGAGTAACTTAACTTGCCTTCTCAATTCAACATTAATTAAATTCACGTGCGCATATCAAAATTTTACACTTTTCTCTCACAGCCGCCACCTTCCTAAAACGCTTCTCCCTCTCTCTCTCTCTCTTCTCTCACTCCCCCCCCCCCAACCTCCTGCCTACTTGGTGTCCCTGTCATAAAATTTCTCCCTCCCTCTCCCTCTCTCTCTTATTCTCTCTACACCATTCTAAACACTCATCTCTCTCCCTCCATCCCATTACCCTAATCTCTCTCTTCTTTTCTCTCTCTCCCTCTCTCTCTCTCTCTCTCTCTCTCTCTCTCTCTCTCTCTCTCTCTCTCTCTCTGACACTGACACACTGACCCTCTCCTTCCTCACTTCTCTTCCTATTATTATTCTGTGTACGAGTCTGTTAGCCTTTGACAATCCATATTCGTCTTCTTCCTGTCTTCTCTTCCATTTTTAGTTCCCCACTTCCTTACCCTTTGCCAACACTCCCTCTTCCCATTCACATCATTGTCACTCTCTGCTCTCTCCTCTATTTTCATCCCACCTGGCTTCCCTATAACTCTCCTCTCACTCACTCCCTCTCTCCACTCACTCCCCCTTCCTGCCTCCCCCACTCTCTACCTGTACTCCCTCTCAAAGCTCATTCCCTCCCTACTTTTTCAACTCTATAATTCCCTCTCCTCCCTTCCTCCCTCTCCTCCCTTCCTCCCTCTCTCCCTTCCTGCTTTCAGACCTCCACCACTCTATATCCACCCACTTCGCCATCTGTCCACTTCTGACTCAGCCATCCTCATTTCCCTCTCCTCTCCCTCCTTCACACGAGATGAACAGCGAGCAAGAAGCATCTGGTGACTGGTGCCAAATATTTCACTTCTGTACCCAAGAATTCGTGAACGGTACCAGACACTACAACTTGTGATTGTTGTTGTTAAAATTAATAGGTTTCTCCTGTTCATTTTCAGTTGAATATATATCGATTCATGAGTGACAAATTTTCGGGACCTATTGATAATTGTGGAATGAATTTGATAATGATATAGAATAGTATAGTAAAATGTACGATTATCGAATATATCATACAACATTACTCAGTGTCAATAAAGCTAATTAAGTAATGAGGGTAAACAAATTATTTCAACTATTATATTCCTATCTCCTTCTCTACTGTTTCTCTTTACAGCTCGAGCTCTTCTTCCTTTTATTAGTATTTCAACTATTTCTATTTCTTCTCCTTCTCTACTGTTTCTTTTTACAGCTCCAGCTCTTCTTCTTATCTTTATTAGTGTTTCAACTATTTCTATTCCTTCTCCTTCTCTACTGTTTCTCTTTACAGCTCGAGCTCTTCTTCCTTTTATTAGTATTTCTCTCTCCATAGCCTATAACCAACTTCTCGCCTCCTCCCTCTGCTTTCTAATGTGTCCTGAGAGAGATTCCCCTTAACTGTGGGCCAAGGTAGTTTCGTCTGACGTATGGCATCATTTGGCATTACTCCAAGTACGCTTATGAAAGACATTCCTTGTTGCTTATGGGATGAAATGACAGTCTCTCTCTCTCTACCCGTTAGGCATCAGGAGTGTTTTTTTTTTTTTTTTTAACTCGATAAAAAAAATATATATTCACATGTTGGTCAAGCTAAAATGTACAAAGAATTAGTTGTTGTTGTTGTTGTTGTTGTTATTATTGGGTTTGACTATATATGGTGTAATGTTTATTATCCAAAAATAACACAACTTTCCCCATCTCTCTAACCTCGCCCAATACCCCTCCTCTCCCTCCCACCTACCCTCCCCTCCTCCTTTCCTACCCTCCCCCTTAATTGTCACTTGTCTTCCTCTCCACACACACACATAAACACACACATAAACACACACACATAAACAAACACACATAAACAAACACACACTAACACACACACACTCACTCACTCTCTCTCTCTCACACACACACACACACATACACACACACACATACACACACACACACACACACACACACACCTCCCCAACCCCCCTCGGCAGTGACCATGACCCCGGGAGCGATGTAGGTGAAAGTTGGAGACCTTGCTAGGGGACAACAATATACCCACCTGCTGGCTTAAACTACACACGGAAATGCCCCTCCTCCACCTCCATCTCCTCCTCCACCTCCTTCATCTCCTCCAACTCCTCCTCCTCCTCCATCTCCTCCTCCTCCAATCTCCTCCTCCACCATCTCCATCTCCTCCATCTCCATCTCCTCCTCCTCCATCTCCATCTCCTCCTCCATCTCCATCTCCTCCTCCTCCACCATCTCCTCCACCTCCTCCTCCATCATCTACTCCACCATCTCCATCTCCTCCTCCATCTCCACCTTCCCCCCCCTCCTACTCACTGTTTCCTTCACTGAGATAGCCTAAGGAGACACTGACTCACAATAACCAACTCTGAGATATCACAAGCTATTGGTGGTAACGTATGTACTTAGCGCTCTCTCTACCACAATCTGAATAGTGATGTAGCCTATCTGAGCACTACCACAATCTCAACTTAATTGCCCACTACCACCACCACCACCACCACCAATCTCGATATAAGTATAATTGTACACTGCCCACCACCATCAATCACCACTATCCATAACACCAATCACCATCACTAACCATGCATCCTTCAACTACCACCATCATTATAATTTACTTTCACTAACACCACCACCATCATCATCATCATCACTAACAACACTCCCATCACGGCCACTCCACAGCAAACATCACCAGAGCCAACAAACACTCCGGGACATTTTTAGAGAGAGAGAGAGAGAGAGAGAGAGAGAGAGAGAGAGAGAGAGAGATCGGTCATTTTTAGTGCTGCTAAAGATTACTACCAACATGAGACACACACACACACACACTTGGCACCTGGGACAACAATCACTCACTCCTCCACCCGTACACCCCATTTTTCAACCTCCCCCTTCACCCGTCCCCTCCCACCCCACCCCTACAAATAGCTACATCTCCTCCCGTCCTAACATACATCCCCTCATATATATATACTCCAACACATTTTATTTCTTCTATCCCTTCATCCCTCATTCCACCCTTCTTAATGGGATATATAGTACAATTTTGTTGGTGGTAATTCTGGAGTAAATGATTCCTCCACACACTTCCATGCAACAGAGTACCAATGTATTTATTCATTGGTCCTGTTTTCTGGCGTATTTTGGAGGAATCAAGACACTCCAATATACCAAAAGTGTATTAAAAGTGTCATACGAGTCCTTCAAATATTGTGACGGAACACCAACTACCTATATGTTAGCCTATATGTTAGGAGCTTGTTTCATGGCGTGGTTAGGAGGAATCAGAAGTCTCTAGTTTTCATACACAATCACAGGGTTCTTTAATCAACAGCCCTATACCGACTGCTTGTGCCATCACCGCACCATTCCTCTTAAATGTAGTACCTCTTTCTATCAACTCTTTACCACTTTTTGTAGATAAGTATATATTCCGCTCTTACACCTCCCTCTCACAAAAGCTCTTATCCCTGATCAAGATTATCCCTTTGTGAATTTTGCAGGTGGGAGAAAGAGGAGGCACAAGATGAGAGAAAGATGGAACGGGAGGCTGAAGAATTATGGTTGGGAGAGAGGTACAGGAGAGGAGGGGGAGGGGGTAAGAGTGGAAGATGGGAGGGGGTAAAAGGGGAACAGGGGGAGGGGGTAAAAGGGGAACAGGGGGAGGAGTAACAGGGGGAGGGGGTAACAGGGGGAGGGGGGTAACAGGGGGAGGGGGTAGCAGGGGGAGGGAGATACAACAGCGAGGAGGTTGAGGGAAAAAGGCTGAGGTCAGGAGGGAATGGAGATGAATAGGAAGGGTGGGATGGAAGGAACAGACAGCCTGAATGGGAAGGCGAGACGTGGGGACACAGAGAAGAAAAGGGAAGATGAGATGCGGCAAGGAAGAAAAATGATGAAGAATAAAGAAACAGAAGAGAGTGAAAAGGAAAAGCTGGAAGGAGAAGAGAAAAAAGAGAAAAGAGGAAAAAGAAGAGAAGCGAGGAGAAAGAAGAGAAGGCAGGAGAGAAATAAGAGAAGAGAGGATAAAGAAGAGAAGAGAGAAGAGATGAGAAAGAAGAGAAGAGAGGAGAATGACGACAACAAGAAGGCATGCAGTTGTTGTGGTTTACTGAGGAGGGAAGGAGGGAAGCGAGGGAAGGCGAGCCAAGACGAGAGTAAAGTAATGCAGTCCCAAGTATTGTATTCCCTGCAACACAACACAACACGTAAGGTTACCTGCATGGCTAAGATCACCTTCACGGCCCAAAAGGGGAATCTACACTGGAGTATACACGTCTTCCTCCTCAAGCCTAAAGATAGATAGATAGATACATATAGAAATAGATAAATATATATATATATAGATAGATAGATAGAGATGGATAGAAACAGATAGATAAATAGACAGACAGACAGACATACAGACAGACAGACAGAATGGGGACTGACATTTTACATCCCTGGTAGTAATGTAAGCTATGACGAATATTCGAGGTCAATGTCACTCTATAAGCTACTTCCCGTTGACATACACTACATTCTTACTATATAGGCCTACCCAATGTCTTATAAGTGACATTGGGCCTACCAAGGGTATTATAATTATTAACAGTGATGGGGTCGGCCTGTGTGGAGAAAGTAGCGAGTTTTGTTTACAATTATTTTTCATGAATCTTTCGTGAATTAATAACCAAACCATAAACACAACTTCTCCATAAATCTAGACACTGATGCAGATTATTCCCCCGTCAATCAAGTTAGGTTTTTTAGCGAGAGCCTTACTAAGTTCATTTCATTGTTGAATTACCTTACAGAAATTAATACTAAATATTGTATTACCTACAGACTGGCTGACTGAAGGTGTGTGTGTGTGTGTGTGTGTGTGTGTGTGTGTGTGTGTGTGTGTGTGTGGCTATCAATACTCTTCATTAGTGCCCCTATTGTGATGAGCAGGATTGGAGTGGAAGGACAGATGGCAGGCAAGGCAGGGCAGGCAGGCACACCCAACCCACCACATACCAAACCATGCCCAACAAATATCCTACCAACGATACCACACACATACACATACACACACACACACTGATTCTCACTCTCACTCTGACTCTCTCTCACACTCACACACACACACACACACACACACACACAATCTCTCACTCACACTCACACTCTCACTCTCACACACACACACACTCACTCACTCTCTCTCTCTCTCTCACACAGACAGAGAGAGAAAGAGAGTAGTAGTAGTTGTGAGGAAGGTGACAGCGGATGTGATTCTGGAGGTAAAGCCGAGAGAGGAAGGAAGGAA
>JAWZYT010000335.1:0-27500 GCA_034508575.1 Petrolisthes manimaculis
ACAGTGCCACACCCACTACATAGGTTACAGTTCGTGACAGTGACGCTACGTTTATACATGATATACATACACTTTTAACTACACGATTATATAAGAATAGATATGAGTATATATATATTGTCCCCTTTCTCTACATACGAGATGACAATAAACAATTGATTAATAGCATAGAGATTAACA
Organism: Petrolisthes manimaculis; assembly: GCA_034508575.1. Taxonomy (NCBI): domain Eukaryota; kingdom Metazoa; phylum Arthropoda; class Malacostraca; order Decapoda; family Porcellanidae; genus Petrolisthes; species Petrolisthes manimaculis. Next base: position 181 of record JAWZYT010000335.1, read on the forward strand.
TACAGATAATACATAGAGTGAATCTAGCATTCAGAGCTCAGCACTGGCAAGTCCTCCATCATGCCTCCATCACGCGGTCATCATGCTGTCAGATCAGCACATTTCTTAAGATGTCATGTCCGGTGAACTGGTTTGAACTGCTTTCAACCCTCACGGTATCTTCCTTACCTCCACACTCACCCTGTCATCAATATACACCGGATGCGATCTAACACCTTGTAGTTTTGGCCGGCTCCAAGAAGTGCAAGCATCAGCCCTATACTGGCGCCTACGTGACTGGTACCATGAATACAACACTGATACATCATACAACATTGTTACACGGCTACATTGCTCGGCTACCTACCAAACTACGTCCTCGTAGTTCACAATAAGATTGAAACTACTTTAACACTTCCTAGCTTGAATATTAGATTGACTCTTAACATGGTAGTATAAAATATAATATACAATACAGTATACAAGATGAAATATAACATACAAATTATTGAACTCTTTAAAATGATATAATGGATGCTTAATTCTATCTCCTGAAGATAAGTATTCATACATAGTAATTTCATATTAATACAACAATAATATAATGTTAAAATTAATACACAGTAATAAAACATAAACACATTCATACACTTCCTTAATTCTAAGTTCCTACAACTAACCAGCTGGGTTATCCTTAAAATTACAATTACACATCAATTACATTAAATACATATTCCCTTGCAAGGATTAAAATATACATGACAAGCTTGGTCTGCTCATTTAGACAGCTTGAAAAACTACAACAACAACAACAACAATAATACTTAACATTTATCATTCATGTTAAAACAACATACTGTATATTACAAGACATTGAAACTGCATAAACATTTTAAATTTACATGGCCATTATATACATAGAATAACACAAACACTTCCAAGGTTCTAACTAACCCTTTACTGTGCTTCCTAAACCTTTTTAACTCTTATCACCTACATTTCTGGTGAAACCTGTCATGTCTCCTGACTTTTAAACTTGTATTAATCCTTTTTCAACCTGGATTACTGTCTCTTATGACTGTATATTTAACTGTATCTTTGCATAAGTAGGAAACAGAACATGTCTAACCACATGTTTGACATTCATATGAGTACACCCAAGAGTACTGTTTCAGTTGAACACACAAATCACAAATGATGCTCAGAGGCACTCATGCTTAGTCCTCACTCACTGATGAGCCATCATTTTTGATACGTGTCATCTCACTCAGGCTACCACTCCTGTGAGAATTGCTGACACCTAACATTACCACAATTCACGACCAACAATACTATCTCACTGGTTCAGCCTCACTGACCATATTATTGTCGTGACTGTACTTCACTTACTGTACTCAACATTACTTTACAGTAATTACTGGAAGCTACTACCACTTATTACAATCCGTAGTCTTCACTCGTGTAATCTCCATAATCAACTCGACTAGAGATATGACATACTGTATACTTACTCTATGTGTGCTGATCCTCTCACTGTACCAAATACCATTCCCCAACATACAATACATGCCCCAATATATCACATATATATCAATCCATCAAAAACCACAACTCCATGCATTGACTTGGTACACATGAGTAACATGAAGGAAGAAAGTGTTGCTTAAGTATTTCCCCATGCTTTTTTTTTTACCTCTGTATACACCTTTATTAACCCCTTCTTTGGTCAAAATTTCCAGGTACTCACTAGTCCCTCACACACTGTTTATATATTACACCATAAGCTTCCTTCACACACACATTGTACTGTATTTGACTGTCCTACTTACCTTGTTTATGTAACTGCATTACTCTTCCTCGTACTTACTTGTACTTCATTATACTCCTTATTAATTAGTAACATACCCATTCCTCCTTCACTGTAATAGACATTGTATGAGAGATTATTCGAGGAACATCATTAATTCTTACTGCGTTAACTACTCAATTCTTGCACCAGACTGTGCTCTACTGACTGACTGTGCTGTATGTGTCAAGCACAACATCATACTGCTGACATAGTCTTTATATATCTCACAAGAGTTTGCCTGTTACATGCTATAGTACTCATTACCTTGTTACATTGTTACATTTCTTTTTACTTCTTTGTGACCCTACTGCTTGAGTTCACATTACTCCTTGCTTCTATGCACAACCATGAGCATTTACACTTATAACATGTTACATAGGATTCCTACCTATCTTCACATACATAAAAATATATAGACTCTCTATAATTTCTCTCTATTTACCTTCTTTGTTTCCCCACTTTTCACACGATTCCTTAATTCTGTGGAAGGTTCTGCATCTACACACCCAACAACACTCACAACAGGTAGGTTATGCTTGGGTTTTAATACCATCCCCTGGTATACAAGGAAATCACTCAACTGACTGCCTGGCTTAACTTTAACCTCTACTCCGGTATTGTTTACTTGCCAGTACCACAGTCTTCCCCTGACTTTACTTTACTCTAGTCAAGGTAGACTCTAGCGACACACCCTTCAACTTACATGTAGACGTGCACATCTACTCCTTCTTTCACTCCTTTTAAACACACCTTGAACTGAAACTCCTGCGGTTGCAGCCTGTGTACATCAGGTACAATAGCAGTCACAACAGTTCTGCCCTAGACCTGTCACATAGTCTATCTTGTTCATGACCCCTTTTACCAAACCCCTTACACAACCCACTGTCTTAATCTCCTTATTTGAGTGTTTTTGGTTGTGAAGTTGCCATACACAAATAAACTGACCAACTCACAACCCCAAGGACATCCACTGTAGTCCCTGACACTCCACTGAGTTGGTATTGCGGCTGTTCTAATACATACTTCTTACCAGAATGATATTTTCTAATGTGTCGATACGTTTCCTGCTCCCGTATCAATTAAACAGTGGTGTGCGTAGTGGAAACCTCTACCACTATCATGCCCTCTGGCCTGGCCTGCTATCGCATTTACACCTCATTGCGGCGCAACCTCTGACCTTCCGTCAGTTACCTCGGCTTGTTACACAGCCGTTTGTTGCCTTGGAGCAATTTCAGTAACATCTGTTTACACTATCAAGTGCTAAACACCCTTTTTTTTTTTTTTTACACAGACACCTCTGGTCCTCTTCTGTTACCTATGCGCGTCCGCATAGCCTAAGCGCTTCCCGCTTTACAACAATTATGTAATATTGACTCATATTACACACTTCGTCGACTCATTAATATACTTGGCTCATTTTGTATCTTCTATACAATCCTATATGTCTTTATTTTTGCAGGATCACCCTCAAACCTATAGGGACTGACTCCTCAACTGTAAATACATTCATAACCTTTACTTGGCTGCTTTACGTGGACGCCACCCACCTTCAAATAACCTTGTAATTAACTAGAGTTCGTGACACTCTGTTGCCCTGTCGCCTGACTATGGGCTAGTCCCCCAACACTACTAATACTCCCAGTAGCCTTTGGTCAATTTTCACCTGCCCTCTCTTGGAGGTAACTTACACCCGTCTTCCCGTGTACGTCACTATACCCTCTACACAGAACTTTTATCCTTTTGCTTCAACTGCCCTGGCACTGGACTATTTAGTTCCCTCTATTACACATTTATATTATATATATTAGTGGTTTTGGGACTTGGTGGAAACTTCATTCCCCATCCAAACTGCCACTACAATCCTCTGAGTGCCTCAATTATCCCAATCCCTATTTCCCGTTAGTATTATTCCTACACACCTTCACCACCACATACCAATATAAAATGACAACTAGGCATACATAAATACCCCAACAACATGTCACTATTGTATGCGTTCACTGTGTATATGTATAGAATAAGAATAACTAACCCAGATTGGTAATTGGAGATTAAAGATGACAACTGAAGATGTAGCCAGGAATGTGTACATGATGCCACACACACCCCAGAGTAAACGCTGGCCTGTCGTTTCTCTCACAGCTCCCATCACTCTTCTTGATCCCTTCCTTAAGTCCATCCTTCCCCGATGAGAGTATACCCACTATCAGACAATTCCTCCTTTTTCCCTGGGAAATGCACACAGGGAAAAATGCCTGAATACCGTAGGTTAAGTTACACAGCTCACTCATAGCTGGCTGGCAACCCCCGCGCTGGTACTTGCTTGTGGCACTGCCAGGCTGCCAGGCTGCTCTCGCTCCGTCAGTGTTGCTAACGAGGAAAGCGCCTAAGTCGCCCCACTTGCATACACAATTATTTCTGTTGGAATATAAAGTAATTACAGGACACTGTGAATATCCGTATCTCTCTCTATCTCACACACATACATTCTCTCTTATCTCTCACACGCATACATTCTCTCTATCTTTCTCTCACACACAGTCTCTCTCTCACACACACACATTAATCTCTCTGACACACACACACAGTCTCTCTCACACACACACAGTCTCTCACACACACACACACATTAATCTCTCTGACACACACACAGTCTCTCTCTCACACACACACATTAATCTCTCTGACACACACACACAGTCTCTCTCACACACACATTAATCTCTCACACACACAGTCTCTCTCACACACACACACATTAATCTCTAACACATGCACACATTAATATCTCTGATGCACACAGTCTCTCTCTCGCTCACACACACACACACACACACACACACACAGTCTCTCTCTCTCTCACACATTAATCTTTAATCACTCTCTGACACACACATACACAGTCTCCCTCTCTCTCTCTTTTTCTAACACATACACACACACATTCTCCCCCCCCCCTCTCTCTCTCTCTCTCTCTCTCTCTCTCTCTCTCTCTCTCTCTCACACACACACACACACACACACACACACACACACACACTCACACTTACACACACACACACACACACACACACACACACACACACACACATCACAGGTATTAAAATAACCTCAAAATAGTTTTATAAAACTAATTTTATAAGGATGTATGGACAGTATGGTTAAGATAAAATTGTTGATGACATTATATTACTGTGTGTGTGAGTGTGTGAGAGAGAGAGAGAGAGAGAGAGAGAGAGAGAGAGAGTAAATATGTGTGTGTGAGTGTGAGAGAGAGAGAGAGAGAGCGAGGGAGAGGAAGAATATGCATGTGTGTGTGAGAGAGAGAGAGAGAGAGAGAGAGAGAGAGAGAGAGAGAGAGAGACTTTGTGCGTGTGTCAGAGAGATTAATGTGTGTTTGAAAGAGAGACTGTGTGTGTATATGTGTGAGAGAGAGATTGTGTGTGTGAGAGAGAGAGAGATACTGTGTGTGTGAGAGAGAGACTCTGTGTGTGTGTCAGAGAGATTAATGTGTTTGTGAGAGAGAGAGAGGGGGAAAAGTGGAGAGGGAAAAGTGAAGTTCGGCTCTGTCACCCTCCCACTCCAAGACCATGTCAAGATTCTTGGAGTGACCTTCGATGCGGAGCTTCGATTCAAGAAGCATATTCACCACATCGCCCATCAGGCCTCCCTTCGGGTCTCTGCCTTACGTAGAGTGGCAGGTTTCCTGGACAAACGTGGCCTTATGACACTCTACAAGGCACAGGTAAGACCCCACCTTGAGTATAGGGCCCTGACATGGATGTCTAGTGCTACAACACATCTGAAGAGACTCGACAAAGTGGAGCGAAGAGTGCAGCGACTGATTGAGAACAACATCTGCCCTCCTCCCTTACAAGACATACCTGCCCTGGACACACTAGAGCACCGCCGTGACGTAGCTGCTCTGGTGGTCCTCCACAAGGCACAGGTACAAGAGGTGAAACACCTGGCAGGACTTAGGCTCCCTCCGCGTGAGGCTGTGAGAGACACGAGAACGGTGTCCTCCAGCCAAGAGCAGGTCGGGGTGCCGAGGTCACACTCCAGTCAGCACCAGAGGACCTTCACTGCCAGAACCTCACGAATGTGGAATGTTTTCACTGCAGCAGCTCCCACCATGCAAGACCTGTCCACCCAACAAGTAAAGGTGGCTGCTCACAGGTGGCGAGGAACATTGCCAACGCCCATGAAAATATAAACATTCAAACAACGCGGCTTTTCAGATAGTGCCACGAGGAAAAGTGGCACTTTAAGCTGCACTCTAGTGTACAATGGGCTAGTTTTTTTTTTTCTTAGCTACTTAGCTTGGCCACGTACAGCTAGATAGAAAATTAAAAAAAAAAAGAGAGAGAGAGAGAGAGAGAGAGAGAGAGAGAGAGAGAGAGAGAGAGAGAGAGGGAACGAGAGATTTATGGCTCAAAATTTATCTTTGAATGGCAGTCCATAAAGGTGGTTACTGAGTTGACTTGGCCTCCCCCCTACCCCTCATCCACTCTACCCATACCCCCTCCCTCACACCCCATGTTCGTACCCCCACTAACACTATACCACCCCTCCCCCTACCCCCCCATTGATTATTGTATAATGATGTCATGATTTGGTGGAGAATATAGTTCACGTTATGGTTAATAATTTATTTATTAATTATTTTGAATTAATTATTATATAATCAAATTTCCCGTAATTTTCCCTACATTTTGATATAATAATTTCTTTAATTATGTAATTAATTAACGAGATTAGCGAATATTTTCTATTTATAATTTCCAACCATGACTAATTGGTACATTGGAGCACTTTGGGTCCTCCAAGGTATCTCAGGCAACACAACGTAATGCAGGAATAATACAGTTTGGAGGAATCAGTTTGCTCCACAATTACCCTATGAAAATCTGAATTATTTTATAGTACTTTGATTCCTCCAAAGTATGTCAGGAAAGAGAATTAATTAATATATATAATGGCATTAATCCTGTTGTATGGAATAGTTTGGAGGAATCAAATTGGTTCAGTATCACCACAACCAACACCACAGCTTCGAATGAACTTGGTTCGAGTGAATCATCTTGGTGAACCATTTTAAAGGGGGTGTAGGGAGGGGGGGGGGTATATTAGGGAGGTATGGGAAGGTGTAGGGAGGGGTTTGGGTTGGGTGGTTGGAGAGGTATAGTGGGGTGGTAGTTTCGAATGAATCAGTTTCGAATGAGTGAATCAGTTTTGATGCTACTACCCCTACATAACCCTTACCTACACCCCCCCTAATACACCACCCCCTCTCTACACCCACCTTACATCCCCCCATACCACCCTCATACAACCCCTCCTCCTTACACCCTCTCTTAAATGGTTAATCAAGTTGATTCATTCGAAGCTAATTCATTAAAAGCTAATTCATTCGAAGCTAATTCATTCGAAGCTGTGGTGTTTGTTGTGGTAATACTGGACCAATTTGATTCCTCCAAACTATTCCATACAACAAAATAGATATCATTATATTTATTAATTAATTCTCTTTCCTGACATATTTTGGAGGAATCAAAGTACTATAAAGGAACCCAGATTTCCAAAGGGTAGTTGTGGGGCAAACTGATTCCTCCAAACTGTATTATTCCTGCACTAAGTTGTGTTGCCTGAGATACCTTGGATGACTCAAAGTGCTCCAATGTACCAATTAGTCATGGTTGGAAATTATAAATATATAATATTCGCTAATTTCGGTAATTACTTACATAATTAAAGAAATTATTATATCAATATGTAGGGAAAATTAAGGAGAATTTAATTATATAATAATTAATTCAAAATAATTATTGATAGATTAATTATGACCCAGAACGTGAACAATATTCTCCACCAAATCATGACGTCATTATACGATAATCAATGAGGGGGTAGGGGAGTGGGGTGGGGGATGGTGTCTGGGGGATAGGGACATGGGTGTAAGGGAGGGGGTATAGGTAGAGTGGATGAGGGGTAGGGGGGAGGGGTAGTCAACTCAGTAACCCCATTTATGGACTGCCATTCAAACATTAATTTTGAACCAACATTCTCTCTATAAGTGATGGGGAATTTTTACTAGATATGGGGAATCAGAGGTACCAATGGGGAAATTATAGAAATTCCATCAAGCAGACCTGGCAACACTGCTCTCTATCTCTATCTCTCTTTCTTTCGACACATACCACCTCCTTTACACCCCACACCTCCTCCCCTACCCTCATCCCCCTACATTATATTTCTCTCTCTCTCTCTCTCCCTTTGAAATGACGTCATAATTTGGTTTGGAGGAATCAGTTTGATCCAAAATTACCCTAGAATTATTTGAGGTCCCTTGTAGTAACTTTGTAATACATTGATTCCTCCAAAGTATGTCAGGAAACAGAATTAATTAATAAATATTATAATGATATTAATCTACCCTGTTGCCTGGAATAGTTTGGAGGAATCAAGTTAATTTGCTCCAATATTGCCACCAAACCCATTTATTTCATGGAATGATAATTATTTAATATTTTATCCATTTATTTCATGGGATAATTAATATTAAACCCATTTATTTCATGGGATAATTAATATTAAACCCATTTATTTCATGATATAATTAATATTAACCCCATTTATTTCAAGGGATAATTAATATTAAACCCATTTATTTCATGGGATAATTAATATTAACCCCATTCATTTCATTGGATAATTAATATTGAATCCATTTATTTCATGGGATAATTAATATTAAACCCATTTATTTCATGGGATAATTAATATTAAACCCATTTATTTCATGGGATAATTAATAAATATTTTTTTATTTTTTTTCTACTAAGGAAATTGAAACAAATTATTATTTATTTATTTAAGCACGAAGAGAGAGAGAGAGAGAGAGAGAGAGAGAGAGAGAGAGAGAGAGAGAGAGAGAGAGAGAGAGAGAGAGAGAGAGAGAGAGAGAGAGAGAGAGAGAGAGAGAGAGAGAGAAGAAAAGATGGGACAAATAATAATTTATTTTTATATTTTTATTTATTTATTTATTTATTCATTTACAATTTTTTTTTATAAAATTATATATATTTTTACACACACATACACAGTTTATCTTTTTCACACACACACACACACACACACAGTCTCTCTCTATCTCTCACTTACATACAATCTCTCTCTATCTTTCTCACACACACACACACAGTCTCTCTCTCACATACACATTAATCTCTCTCTATCTCACACACATACATTCTCTCTATCTCTCACACGCATACATTCTCTCTATCTTTCTCTCACACACACATTAATCTCTCTGACACACACACATAGTCTCTCTCACACACACACAGTCTCTCTCACACACACACATTAATCTCTCTGACACACACACAGTCTCTCTCTCACACACACACATTAATCTCTCTGACACACACACAGTCTCTCTCACACACACATTAATCTCTCTGACACACACACAGTCTCTCTCACACACACATTAATCTCACACACACACAGTCTCTCTCACACACACACATTAATCTCTAACACATGCACACATTAATATCTCTGATGCACACAGTCTCTCTTTTACACACACACAGTCTCTCCCTCTCTCACACACATTATTCTCGCTGACACACACACAGTTTCTCTCACATACAGACACACACACTGTCTCTCTCTCTCTCTCTCTCACACATACACACAGTCTCTCTCACACACACATTAATCTCTAACACATGCACACATTAATATATCTGATGCACACAGTCTCTCTCTCGCTCATACACACACACACACACAGTCTCTCTCTCTCTCTCACACATTAATCTTTAATCACTCTCTGACACACACATACACAGTCTCCCTCTCTCTCTCTTTTTCTAACACATACACACACACATTCTCCCCCTCTCTCTCTCTCTCTATCACACACACACACACACACACACACACACACACACTTACACACACACACACACACACACACACACACATCACAGGTATTAAAATAACCTCAAAATAGTTTTATAAAACTAATTTTATAAGGATGTATGATTAAGATAAAACTGTTGATGATATTATATTACTGTGTGTGTGTGTGAGAGAGAGAGAGAGAGAGAGAGAGAGAGAGAGAGAGAGAGAGAGAGAGAGAGAGAGAGTAAATATGTGTGTGTGTGTGTGTGTGTGTGTGTGTGTGAGTGTGTGAGAGAGAGAGAGAGTAAATATGTGTGTGTGAGTGTGTGTGAGAGAGAGAGAGAGCGAGGGAAAGGGAGAATATACATGTGTGTGTGAAAGAGAGAGAGAGAGAGAGAGAGAGAGAGAGAGACTTTGTGTGAGAGAGAGAGATTAATGTGTGTTTGAAAGAGAGACTGTGTGTGTATATGTGTGAGAGAGAGATTGTGTGTGTGAGAGAGAGAGAGATACTGTGTGTGTGAGAGAGAGACTCTGTGTGTGTGTCAGAGAGATTAATGTGTGTGTGTGAGAGAGAGAGGGGGAAAAGTGGAGAGGGAAAAGTGAAGTTCGGCTCTGTCACCCTCCCACTCCAAGACCATGTCAAGATTCTTGGAGTGACCTTCGATGCGGAGCTTCGATTCAAGAAGCATATTCACCACATCGCCCATCAGGCCTCCCTTCGGGTCTCTGCCTTACGTAGAGTGGCAGGTTTCCTGGACAAACGTGGCCTTATGACACTCTACAAGGCACAGGTAAGACCCCACCTTGAGTATAGGGCCCTGACGTGGATGTTTAGTGCTACAACACATCAGAAGAGACTCGACAAAGTGGAGCGAAGAGTGCAGCGACTGATTGAGAACAACATCTGCCCTCCTCCCTTACAAGACATACCTGCCCTGGACACACTAGAGCACCGCCGTGACGTTGCTGCTCTGGTGGTCCTCCACATGGCACAGGTACAAGAGGTGCAACACCTGGCAGGATTTAGGCTCCCTCCGCGTGAGGCTGTGAGAGACACGAGAACGGTGTCCTCCAGCCAAGAGCAGGTCAGGGTGCCGAGGTCACACTCCAGTCAGCACCAGAGGACCTTCACTGCCAGAACCTCACGAATGTGGAATATTTTCACTGAGGCAGCTCCCACCATGCAAGACCTGTCCACCCAACAAGTGAAGGTGGCTGCTCACAGGTGGCGAGGAACATTGCCAACGCCAATGAAAATATAAACATTCAAACAACGTGGCTTTTCAGATAGTGCCACGAGGAAAAGTGGCACTTTAAGCCGCACTCTAGTGTACAACGGGCCGTTTTTTTTTTTCTTAGCTACTTAGCTTGGCCACGTACAGCTAGATAGAAAATTAAAAAAAAAAAAAAAAAAAGAGGAGAGAGAGAGAGAGAGAGAGAGAATGAGAGATTTATGGCTCAAATTTATCTTTGAATGGCAGTCCATAAAGGTGGTTACTGAGTTGACTTGGCCTCCCCCTACCCCTCATCCACTCTACCAATACCCCCTCCCTCGCCTCCCCATGTTCTTACCCCCACTAACACCATACCACCCCTCCCCCTACCCCCCCATTGATTATTTTATAATGATGTCATGATTTGTGGAGAATATAGTTCACATTATGGGTAATAATTTATTTATTATTAATTATTTTGAATTAATTATTATATAATCAAATTTCCCGTAATTTTCCCTACATTTTGATATAATAATTACTTTAATTATTTAATTAATTAACGAGATTAGCGAATATTTTCTATTTATAATTTCCAACCGTGACTAATTGGTACATTGGAGCACTTTGGGTCCTCCAAGGTATCTCAGGCAACACAACTTAATGCAGGAATAATACAGTTTGGAGGAATCAGTTTGCTCCACAATTACCCTATGAAAATCTGAATTCTTTTATAGTACTTTGATTCCTCCAAAGTATGTCAGGAAAGAGAATTAATTAATATATATAATGGCATTAATCCTGTTGTATGGAATAGTTTGGAGGAATCAAATTGGTTCAGTATCACCACAACCAACACCACAGCTTCGAATGAACTTGGTTCGAGTGAATCAACCTTGGTGAACCATTTTAAAGGGGGTGTAGGGAGGGGGGAGTATATTAGGGAGGTATGGGAAGGTGTAGGGAGGGGTTTTGGTTGGGTGGTTGGAGAGGTATAGTGGGGTGGTAGTTTCGAATGAATCAGTTTCGAATGAGTGAATCAGTTTCGATGCTACTACCCTACAACCTATATCCTACACCCCCCCTCTAATACACCACCCCCTCTCTACACCCACCCTACATCCCCCCATACCCTCTAATACAACCCCTCCTCCTTACACCCCCTCTTAAATGGTTAATCAAGTTGATTCATTCGAAGCTAATTCATTAAAAGCTAATTCATTCGAAGCTAATTCATTCGAAACTGTGGTATTTGTTGTGGTTATACTGGACCAATTTGATTCCTCCAAACTATTCCATACAACAAAATAGATATCATTATATTTATTAATTAATTCTCTTTCCTGACATATTTTGGAGGAATCAAAGTACTATAAAGGAACCCAGATTTTCAAAGGGTAGTTGTGGGGCAAACTGATTCCTCCAAACTGTATTATTCCTGCACTAAGTTGTGTTGCCTGAGATACCTTGGAGGACTCAAGGTGCTCCAAATGTACCAATTAGTCATGGTTGGAAATTATAAATATATAATATTCGATAATTTCGGTAATTAGTTACATAATTAAAGAAATTATTATTTTTTTTAAATGTAGGGAAAATTAAGGGAAATTTAATTATATAATAATTAATTCAAAATAATTATTGAATGATTAATTATGACCCAGAACGTGAACAATATTCTCCACCAAATCATGACGTCATTATACGATAATCAATGAGGGGGGTAGGGGAGTGGGGTGGGGTGGGGTGTGGTGTCTGGGGGGTAGGTACTTGGGTGTAAGGGAGGGGGTATAGGTAGAGTGGATGAGGGGTAGGGGGGAGGGGTAGTCAACTCAGTAACCCCATTTATGGACTGCCATTCAAAACATTAATTTTGAACCAACATTCTCTCTATAAGTGATGGGGAATTGTCACTAGATTGGGGAATCAGAGGTACCAATGGGGAAATTATAGAAATTCCATCAAGCAGACCTGGCAACACTGCTCTCTATCTCTATCTCTCTTTCTTCGACACATACCACCTCCTTTACACCCCACACCTCCTCCCCTACCCTCATCCCCCTACATTATATTTCTCTCTCTCTCTCTCCTTTGAAATGACGTCATAATTTGGTTTGGAGGAATCAGTTTAGATCCAAAAATTACCCTAGAATTATTTGAGGTCCCTTGTAGTAACTTTGTAATACATTGATTCCTCCAAAGTATGTCAGGAAACAGGATTAATTAATAAGTATTTTAATGATATTAATCTACCCTGTTGCTGGAATAGTTTGGAGGAATCAAGTTAATTTGCTCCAATATTGCCACCAAACCCATTTATTTCATGGAATGATAATTATTTAATATTTTATCCATTTATTTCATGGGATAATTAATATTAAACCCATTTATTTCATGGGATAATTAATATTAAACCCATTTATTTCATGAATAATAATTATTTAATATTGAATCCATTTATTACATGGGATAATTAATATTGAATCCATTTATTTCATGGAATAATTAATATTAAACCCATTTATTTCATGGAATAATAATTATTTAATATTGAATCCATTTATTACATGGGGATAATTAATATTGAATCCATTTATTTCATGGAATAATTAATATTAAACCCATTTGTTTCATGGAATAATAATTATTTAATATTGAATCCATTTATTACATGGGATAATTAATATTGAATCCATTTATTTCATGGAATAATTAATATTAAACCCATTTATTTCATGGGATAATTAATATTAACCCCATTTATTTCATGGGATAATTAATATTAAACACATTTATTTCATGGGATAATTAATATTAAACCCATTTATTTCATGGGATAATTAATATTAAACCCATTTATTTCATGGGATAATTAATATTTAATATTAAACTAATTTATTTCATGGGATAATTAATATTAACCCCATTTATTTCATGGGATAATTAATATTAAACCCATTTATTTCATGGGATAATTAATATTTAATATTAAACTAATTTATTTCATGGGATAATTAATATTAACCCCATTTATTTCATGGAATAATTAATATTAAACCCATTTATTTCATGGGACAATTAATATTAAACCCATTTATTTCATGGGATAATTAATATTAAACCCATTTAATTCATTGGATAATTAATAAATATGTTTTTTATTTCTTTTCTACTAAGGAAATATAAACAAATTATTATTTATTTATTTAAGCACGAAAGAGAGAGAGAGAGAGAGAGAGAGAGAGAGAGAGAGAGAGAGAGAGAGAGAGAGAGAGAGAGAGAGAGAGAGAGAGAGAGAGAGAGAGAGAGAGAGAGAGAGAGAGAGAGAGAGAGAGAGAGAGAGAGAGAGAGAGAGAGAGAGAGAGAGAGAGAGAGAGAGAGAGAGAGAGAGAGAGAGAGAGAGAGAGAGAGAGAGAGAGAGAGAAAAAAAAAGGAGGGACAAATAATAATCTATTTTTATATTTTTATTTATTTATTCATTTACAATTTTTTTTATAATATCATATATATTTTTACACACACATACACAGTTTATCTTTTACACACACACACACACACACAGTCTCTCTCTATCTCTCACTTACATACAATCTCTCTCTATCTTTCTCACACACACACACACAGTCTCTCTCTCACATACACATTAATCTCTCTCTATCTCACACACATACATTCTCTCTATCTCTCACACGCATACATTCTCTCTATCTTTCTCTCACACACAGTCTCTCGCTCTCACACACACATTAATCTCTCTGACACACACACAAAGTCTCTCTCACACACACACAGTCTCTCTCACACACACACACATTAATCTCTCTGACACACACACAGTCTCTCTCTCACACACACATATTAATCTCTCTGACACACACACAGTCTCTCTCACACACACATTAATCTCTCTGACACACACACACAGTCTCTCTCACACACACATTAATCTCACACACACACAGTCTCTCTCACACACACACACATTAATCTCTCTGACACACACACAGTCTCTCTCACACACACATTAATCTCACACACACACAGTCTCTCTCACACACACACATTAATCTCTCTGACACACACACAGTCTCTCTCACACACACACAGTCTCTCCCTCTCTCACACACATTATTCTCGCTGACACACACACAGTTTCTCTCACATACAGACACACACACTGTCTCTCTCTCTCTCTCTCACACATACACACAGTCTCTCTCACATACTCATTAATCTCACACACACACATTAATCTCTAACACATGCACACATTAATATATCTGATGCACACAGTCTCTCTCTCGCTCATACACACACACACACACACACACAGTCTCTCTCTCTCTCTCTCACACATTAATCTTTAATCACTCTCTGACACACACATACACAGTCTCCCTCTCTCTCTCTTTTTCTAACACATACACACACACATTCTCCCCCTCTCTCTCTCTCTGTATCACACACACACACACACACACACACACACACACACACACACACACACACACACACTTACACACACACACACACACACACACATCACAGGTATTAAAATAACCTCAAAATAGTTTTATAAAACTAATTTTATAAGGATGTATGGTTAAGATAAAACTGTTGATGATATTATATTACTGTGTGTGTGAGAGAGAGAGAGAGAGAGAGAGAGAAAGTAATATGTGTGTGTGTGTGTGTGTGTGTGTGTGTGTGAGAGAGAGAGAGTAAATATGTGTGTGTGAGTGTGTGTGAGAGAGAGAGAGAGCGAGGGAAAGGGAGAATATATTTGTGTGTGTGTGTGAGAGAGAGAGAGAGAGAGAGAGAGAGAGAGACTTTGTGTGAGGGAGAGAGAGATTAATGTGTGTTTGAAAGAGAGACTGTGTGTGTATATGTGTGAGAGAGAGATTGTGTGTGAGAGAGAGAGAGAGATACTGTGTGTGTGAGAGAGAGACTCTGTGTGTGTGTCAGAGAGATTAATGTGTGTGTGAGAGAGAGAGAGGGGGAAAAGTGGAGAGGGAAAAGTGAAGTTCGGCTCTGTCACCCTCCCACTCCAAGACCATGTCAAGATTCTTGGAGTGACCTTCGATGCGGAGCTTCGATTCAAGAAGCATATTCACCACATCGCCCATCAGGCCTCCCTTCGGGTCTCTGCCTTACGTAGAGTGGCAGGTTTCCTGGACAAACGTGGCCTTATGACACTCTACAAGCAAAGGTAAGACCCCACCTTGAGTATGGGGCCCTGACGTGGATGTCTAGTGCTACAACACATCTGAAGAGACTCGACAAAGTGGAGCGAAGAGTGCAGCGACTGATTGAGAACAACATCTGTCCTCCTCCCTTACAAGACATACCTGCCCTGGACACACTAGAGCACCGCCGTGACGTAGCTGCTCTGGTGGTCCTCCACAAGGCACAAGTTCAAGAGGTACAACACCTGGCAGGACTTAGGCTCCCCCCGCGTGAGGCTGTGAGAGACACGAGAACGGTGTCTTCCAGCCAAGAGCAGGTCGGGGTGCCGAGGTCACACTCCAGTCAGCACCAGAGGACCTTCACTGCCAGAACCTCACGAATGTGGAATATTTTCACTGCAGCAGCTCCCACCATGCAAGACCTGTCCACCCAACAAGTAAAGGTGGCTGCTCACAGGTGGCGAGGAACATTGCCAACGCCATGAAAATATAAACATTCAAACAACGCGGCTTTTCAGATAGTGCCACGAGGAAAAGTGGCACTTTAAGCTGCACTCTAGTGTACAATGGGCTAGTTTTTTTTTTCTTAGCTACTTAGCTTGGCCACGTACAACTAGATAGAAAATTAAAAAAAAAAAAAAAAAGAGAGAGAGAGAGAGAGAGAGAGAGAGAGAGAGAGAGAGAGGGAACGAGAGATTTATGGCTCAAAATTTATCTTTGAATGGCAGTCCATAAAGGTGGTTACTGAGTTGACTTGGCCTCCCCCCTACCCCTCATCCACTTTACCAATACCCCCTCCCTCCCCCCCCCCATGTTCTTACCCCCACTAGCACTATACCACCCCTCCCCCTACCCCCCCATTGATTATTTTATAATGATGTCATGATTTGGTGGAGAATATAGTTCACGTTATGGGTAATAATTTATTTATTATTAATTATTTTGAAATAATTATTATATAATCAAATTTCCCGTAATTTTCCCTACATTTTGATATAATAATTTCTTTAATTATGTAATTAATTAACGAGATTAGCGAATATTTTCTATTTATAATTTCCAACCTTGACTATTATTGAATGATTAATTATGACCCAGAACGTGAACTATATTCTCCACCAAATCATGACGTTCATTATACGATAATCAATGAGGGGGTAGGGGAGTGGGGTGGGGTGGGGTGTGGTGTCTGGGGGGTAGAGACTTGGGTGTAAGGGAGGGGGTATAGGTAGAGTGGATGAGGGGTAGGGGAGGGAGGGGTAGTCAACTCAGTAACCCCATTTATGGACTGCCATTCAAACATTAATTTTGAACCAACATTCTCTCTATAAGTGATGGGGAATTTTCACTAGATATGGGGAATCAGAGGTACCAATGGGGAAATTATAGAAATTCCATCAAGCAGACCTGGCAACACTGCTCTCTATCTCTATCTCTCTTTCTTTCGACACATACCACCTCCTTTACACCCCACACCTCCTCCCCTACCCTCATCCCCCTACATTATATTTCTCTCTCTCTCTCCTCCCTTTGAAATGACGTCATAATTTAGGTTTGGAGGAATCAGTTTGATCCAAAATTACCCTAGAATTATTTGAGGTCCCTTGTAGTAACTTTGTAATACATTGATTCCTCCAAAGTATGTCAGGAAACAGGATTAATTAATAAATATTATAATGATATTAATCTACCCTGTTGCCTGGAATAGTTTGGAGGAATCAAGTTTGCTCCAATATTGCCAACAAGTTTTCATAGGTTTATTCATAAGTGATAATGGTATGATTTTAACACACTCATTTTATTTTATCATTTTTTTTTTTATTGTAATTTTTTTAATACCTAAATTATTTATTATTTTTCTTTACATTTATTAATTTCTTTACACCTTAATCAAATTTTGACAAATAATAAACCCATTTATTTCATGGTTTAATTAATATAAATTTTATAATAAGGAAATTGAAACACTATTATTATTATTATTGGACAGCAAGCACATAGAAAGAGAGAGAGAGAGAGAGAGAGAGAGAGAGAGAGAGAGAGAGAGAGAGAGAGAGAGAGAGAGAGAGAGAGAGACTGTGTGTATGTGTGAATGTATGTGAGAGGAACCGTTTGTATGTGTGTGAGAGACTGAGAAAGAGAGAGGAACTGTGTGTGTAAAAGAGATTTAATTTGTATGTACACGAAGAGAGAGAGAGAGAGAGAGAGAGAGAGAGAGAGAGAGAGAGAGAGAGAGAGAGAGAGAGAGAGAGAGAGAAGAAAAGGAGGGACAGCAAACAAAGTTATTTTTATATCTTTATTTTTTCTTTATATATTTGTTCATTTACAAATTGTTTTTAAAATAATAAAATAACATATACATTTTTATATAAAAACACACAGACACACACAGCTATTTTTCTCACACACACGGTTTCTCATTTTCTCTTTCTCATAAATTCTCTCTCTCACACACATACATCAATCTCTCACACAAATGCAATCTCTCTCTCTCTCTCTCTCTCACACATACACACACATTAATCTCTCACACAAAGGCAATCTCTTTCTCTCTCACACATACACACACATTAATCTCTCACACAAATGCAGTCTCTCTCTTTCTCACACAAATGCAGTCCCTCTCTCTCTTACACACACACACACACACACCCATATACACAGTCTCTCTCTCTCTCTCTCTCTCTCTCTCTCTCACACACATAGTCCCTTAAACACACACATTCACACAATCTCTCTCACTCTCTCTCTTCTTCTTCTGGAGACTTCAGTAGGCTTCTGAAAAATTAAAATACATTAAAAAAATATTCATATATACAAGTGAGGTTATTATTATTATTATTATTATTATTATACTTTTTTTATTATTATTATTATTATTACTTTTTTATTTTATTTTTTATCTTATTATTATTATTATTATTATTATCATTATTATTATTATTACTTTTTTATTTATTTTTTTATTATTATTATTATTATTATTATTATTACTTTTATTTATTTTTTTATTAATATTATTATTATTATTATTATCCTTATTATTATTATTATTATTATTATTATTATTATCATTATTATCATTATTATCATTATTATTATTAATAATATTAGTATTAGTATTAGTATTAGTATTAGTATTGGTATTAGTATTGGTATTAGTATTGGTATTAGCAGCAGCAGCAGCAGCACTAGTAGTAGTAGCACTAGTACTAGTAGTACTAGTAGTAGTAGTAGTACTAGTAGTACTAGTACTACTAGTACTAGTACTACTAGTACTACTAGTACTAGTACTAGTAGTACTAGTAGTACTAGTACTAGTAGTACTAGTACTAGTAGTACTAGTACTAGTACTAGTACTAGTAGTGTAACGTCGCTATTTTTATCCCCCTTACTTTACTGGAGGAGGATAAAAAAACACGGCCTTTTTACAATAAAAAAAAATGACACACCAGTGTATGACAATCTATCCTATACTTGATCAACCCGGTCTGGGAAAAAAAAGGACTGAGGACTGAACTTGCCTTGCGAATACCATGAAAAAAAAAAATCATACAAAGGCAAGTCCAGTTCCTCGTCAGTATCGCTGCCACCACCAGACCACAGGTTGACCACAGGAACCAAGTTATCACACACTGGGTGGGTAACGTAGCTTAAAATAATAATAATAATAATAATAAACGGTTTATTTCACATAGTGCAGCCCTGGAGCTGAAAATATACATGGGTGAGACAATGTTAAAAAAAAAAGTGGTAATGTGTGTTAGACATACATATACATATACATAAAATTCTACAGGTACATATGGGAATAATTATTTGTTGTTAATGATATTAACAATAGCAGGTATTGCGCTGTTCTTGTACCTGTCTGTTCTTGACCTTATGGGTTTTAGTTTGTTGTAGCGACGGGTGGGCCTTGATGGAGGGGGGAGGGCCGGGGGTAGGAACAGGCGATGGCGAGGTTGTGACAATAACCTCTCACCAAACTTGGTCAGGTCACGGTGGTACTTTTCCTTTAGTGAGGGAAGGTTTAGGGAGATTAGAGCCTGTTGATAGCTGGTATAGGCTGGTCCCAAGATAATCCGGCATGCTCTTTTTTGCACACGTTCCAGCCGGCACATCTGTGTGGTGTTTAGTGCAGATGAGAAGGCAGGCGAACCATATGTCAACTTGGGGAGGATGAAGGTGGTGTAAATATCCCTCAGTTGTTGATGTAAGGCACCCAGGGATTTCATTGTTTTAAGCATGTACAGCCTGTAGGTGGATGCCTACGTGTGTAAGCAACCCAGAATTACTCTAACGGGGGTTCGATCAATGTCTTAAATCAAGTCAAAAATGCCTAAGTATGGACACAGTCTATTAGTATGTATACGGTAACGGAAAACTCAACTACTTATTATTTAATTTATTAACATTCATTTCATAAATAAAAAAAAAATATATATATATACTCCCTAACCTTCAATCCCCCCTCCCTGAATCCTACTCCCGCTGCCCCTAGAACTGGAATAATTCCGAGTTTCGCTAGGGAACAGCACTAAACAAACAGATAATAATAAAAAAAAACAATTTACTTACTCCCCCCCATCAATAAGAAAAAAAAAATACATCCCCATATACATACAATAGTTATAAAAAAAAACATACATATATATAATAGTATCAAAAAAAAATATGGCCGAAACAAATGTTACTCTAGATTTTCTTTGACTATGCCAGCAATTCTCCTAAGTATTTATATTATTTTTGTACACCAGTATTAATATTGCTATGCCTTGCCGGAATGTGCTTTATGGCTTTACCCAGTGGAAGACGACACGAGACTCATTAATAATCAATATCAAATGTATAATAAATATTTACCTCAATATTAACACGTGAAGTCACTTTGTAGCAGCTGTTTTAGTAGTTACCTTTATCCAGTGGAAGACGACACGAGACTGACTGTGAATCCTTGCCACAATTCATTCTCGCCTCTCTCCCCCCCCAATCTCAGCTCCTACACGGACACAAACTAGTTCCTTCTGCTACATTTTTCTATTATATTAAGTGTTCCTTCCCCCCTGATACATTCCTTTAGTTACACTAATGATTATTTAACATCCCTTAATACTCCAACCCATTATCTCTTTCTCAGTCACATAGCATACAATTATTCCTGATATTGCTTACAAATATTGTTCCGCCAACGAAAATATCACGTCCTTTTATTGGGACTCCATCCCTCACTCAACTAATTTTCTAAGTAAGTTACCAGAAATAAATGCAGGTATTTTATGGAGAGTGAAGTTAGTAATTATACATTAAAAAAAACATCCTAAATAACATACATAATAAAATGGGGGTGTTACAGTAGTACTAGTACTAGTAGTACTAGTACTAGTACTAGTACTAGTACTACTAGTACTAGTAGTAGTAGTACTAGTAGTAGTAGTACTAGTAGTAGTAGTACTAGTAGTAGTACTAGTAGTAGTAGTACTAGTAGTAGTAGTACTGTTATTGTCGTTATCGTTATCAGTAGTAGTATGTAGTA
The DNA here is from genome assembly GCA_034508575.1 of Petrolisthes manimaculis. Taxonomy (NCBI): domain Eukaryota; kingdom Metazoa; phylum Arthropoda; class Malacostraca; order Decapoda; family Porcellanidae; genus Petrolisthes; species Petrolisthes manimaculis. Next base: position 21,865 of record JAWZYT010000335.1, read on the forward strand.
TGTAGTATTCGCATTAGTATTCGCATTAGTATTCGCATTAGTATTCGCATTAGCATTCGTATTCGTATTCGTATTAGTAATCGTATTTGTATTCGTATTAGTGTCAGGGATCGAACGGGGACTCTGGTTTGGTGAGGAAAACACACACAACTTGCTGTACTTCTTTTCTTCGCTTTTAATTAAAAAGATATAATTATATATACAGCACAGGTTATTTCACTTAATAACATCAGCACACGGCCCTCTTAGTCAAGGGTGAGTAGAGACCACACAGGTCTGGTCCACGCAGGAACCTCAAAAGGGAGAGTAGGACCACACAGGTCTGGTCCACACAGGAACCTCTCACCAACTCCCGTCCTTCTCCACCGTCTATCCCTCATCACCTCGGCCACAGGGCCTCACTGACTCGTGACACCTCCGAGTCAATAATTATTTCACAAAGTGCGAAGCACTCGACCCTCGCAAGCACCATAACAGTTTAACAGGTAGTTAATATCACACAGACAATAATTAAACATAACAAAATATATCTATCCTAACAATATAACATTATATTAAACTCAACCTCATATGTATATATATATAGATACATATATATATATACATGAATAAATAATAAATCATTTTCTGTCGTACCTATCTGACATCCCTCCACCAAAGCCGAACAAGACCTTGTTAGGCCTAACCTACAGACGACTAAGAAAATCAGATAGAACATTCTCCTTTCCCTTGATTACTTTTACAGTGTAAGGATAATTTTGCAGAAACAAAGCCCATCTCAACAATCGTGAATTCTCAGGTTTCTTTTTCTGAAGATAGGAAAGTGCTGAATGCTCTGTACACAAGATAAATTCTTTACCATATAGGTAGCGGTCAAATTTTTTAACAGCGAATATTATTGCTAGACACTCTCTCTCACTGACTGAGTATCTCTGTTCCCTTGGCTGTAGCTTGCGACTGGCAAATGCTACTGGAAACAGGCCGTCAGGAAACTCCTGTAACAACGCCGCCCCGACTGCATGGGATGACGCATCTGTGTGTACTAAAAAAGGCAGATTAAAATCCGGTGATCGCAGCACTGGTTGTGATGTAATCCGCCTTTTCAACCCCTCAAATGCATCCTTGTGTCCCTCCTCCCATCTGAGTTTGGTGGGCAACCTTTTCTGTAAAAGATCAGTTAATATTGCAGTTATAGCAGAATAACTAGGGATAAATTTTTGGTACCATCCCACCAAACCAAGGAATGATCTTAACTGTTTCTTTGTACTGGGAGGAGGAAAATCAAGAATGCGTTGAACAGTACTGTCTTCTGGAGTGACTTTGCCATGCCCTACCTTATGCCCCAAGAAAGTCATAGATGCATACCCAAATAAACACTTGGATGGCCTTACAGTGAGTCCCGCCTTTCTTATCTTGATAAATAAATCTCTCAACATAACAAAGTGTTCACTCCAGTTAGACGTATGTCCTAAAACATCATCTACATAATTGTCCACATTAGGTTGTCCATACAAAAGTTTTCTCATCATTCTGTTATATGTAGCTGGTGAATTTATTAATCCAAATGGAAGTCTAGTAAAGTGATAACAACCACTTGGCGTGGTGAAAGCAGTGTACTCTTTTGAGCTATCTTCCATGGGAATCTGCCAGAAACCACGACTAAAATCAAGCTTAGAAAAATACTTCTTATGTGTTAGGTTAGACAATATGTCTTCTGGCAAATTCATGGGTTCAGCATCAAACTTAGTTTTTCTATTCAATTTCTTATAATTTACACAGAACCTATAAGAACCATCTTGTTTGTTAACAAGTACAACTGGAGCCCTGAAATCAGAATTTGATCTTTCTATAATTCCTTGTCTTAACATGGTCTGAACTTCATCTTCTACTGCTGTACGAGTTGCAAAGGGTAAAGGGTAAGGTCTCTCTCTGACTGGCTCACTATCAGTTAATTCTATGACATGTTTCTCCAAATGAGTCAAGCCTGGACTGTCTGTGAAAATGTCTGAAAATTCAAGTATTAACTCATTAAGTTCTTTCTTCTGAGAAACAGTCAGTTCAGGATTAACACTCACATCCTTGTAGGTTTCCTTCCCTTTTACCTCTGGCAACTGTAGTAGCTGTTCTTCCTCCCCGACATCCTCACAGGGGATGACTGAGACGGCAATTACCTCATCCCTCACCTCATACTGTTTAAGTAAATTGGCATGAAATATTTTGGTCTTACCATTACCCAACATTATCCTATAATCAAATTCATTAATGACTTCCACAATATCAAAGGGTCCTTTCCAGCTTAAAAGTAGTTTATTAGAGTCTGTGGGTAACAATAACAACACTTTATCACCTACATTCATGATCCTATTTCTGGCCTTCTTGTCGTAGTGATGTTTGTACACCTCACCTGCTCTGTTCAAATTATCATGCACTATCTGACAAGTCTTATCAAGTTTATTTCTTAAATCAACTACATACTGATAAGTGTTCAAAGTCTGTCCTTCCTCTCCTTTACCAACCCATACATCCTTGAGTAAATTTAACGGACCTCTTACCGTTCGCCCGTAGAGTACCTCAAACGGTGCAAAGCCAGTGCTAGACTGGGGAACTTCACGGTATGCAAACAACACCGCAGGCAAGTAGCGATCCCAGTCTGAAGGACATTCATGACAAATCTTTTTAAGCATAGACTTTAAAGTTCCATTAAACTTCTCGTTCAAGCCATTGGCCATGGGGTGATACGGAGTAGTGAACGACTGTTTAACACTAATCATCCTACAAATTTCTCTCATAAGACCTGAGGTAAATTGAGACCCCTGGTCACTCAGTATTTCCTGAGGAAAACCAACCCTAGAAAAAACTTCAAGCAATGCATCAGCTACACTCTCTGTGGTTATGTCTCTTAAAGCTACTGCCTCTGGCCATCTAGTAGCATAGTCAACAATAGTCAATATATATTTATTCCCTTTTGAGGAAGCTGGAGCTATAGGACCTACAATGTCTATGGCAATCTTCTGAAAAGGGAGACTCATTAATGGCATCCTACCTAGTGGAACTTTAGTAATTCTACCCTTTGGAACAGTCCTTTGACACACATCACAACTCCTACACCACTTCTTCACATTCACTGTAACACCTGGCCAGAAAAAACAAGTCAGTACCCTAGCTAATGTTTTCTTACCCCCAAGGTGACCTCCTAGGAGACATTCATGAGCTAACTTCATTATTTGGGATCTCCGTGACTTAGGTACAAACAGTTGTTCAATATCAACATTATTCCTTATACCTACTTTATACCATAATCCATTTTGTAGTACCATGTTACCAGTGTTTGTGTGGGGATGCTTTACCAAGCTCTGGAAACTGGGGTACGCCTCCTGCTCTTCCCTCGTGATGGGGTCCTCCAGGCGTGCGTTGCTGTTGTCTGCCGCTGTCACCTTCAGTGGTCGTATACGTCTCTCGTCCATCTTGGCCTGCTGTCGTGTGGTGACAGCCCCACCAAAGTCAGTGTCGGTTATCGCCATGCTCATAAAGGGGTCTTCTTCTTCAGCTGGCACCTCCAATGCAGTCGCTGGTTCGTCGTCGAGTCCTCCCACCCAATCAAGGTCAGACGCCTCGTCAGGGGGTTTCACACCCTTAATGTTGCCTACGATGAGGTCGCATATGGTGTCGGTCATACAAGTGGCCTCAACTTCTCCAGAATAGTAGGATGTGTGGATCTTTATTATAGCAACCGGACAAACACGAGCGGTGCGGTCTATCAGTACACACTTCTTACTGTCACCAGTTAGCTGCTCTGGTCTGACAAACTTTCGCTTCACAACTACACCGGTGCAACCAGTGTCTCGTAGCACCTGTACCTTCTGTCCCTCGATGAATCCCACAGTCACGTTCAGGCCGTTCTCCATAGCACCTGGGGTGGTACTTATAAAGAATTTAAGATTTTATCCTAAACTTCGTCATAGTTAAGATGAAGACATAACTTTCCTGTCCTAAGCACTAAGTCTTCGTCCTAATGCGAGACTTGGCTGGGTGAAAATCATAGACGGATGAAACAGTTACCTGCTAAATGTAGCAAGAATTTTTTTGTAATATTGTTATAATTTAAGGAAATAAAGAAAGGAAAATAGTGAAAATAAATTTTTAAATAATGAAGCGCATATTATTATACTTTTTTGATATGCAATGCATAGAATAATGCAAAAAACATTGTGTGTAACTAAAATTTATGGACAAGACATACCGTCGATGATACCGACTACCGAGGCGATTGTAAACAAACACATCATGGCGGCATTTACGAAGAAGGACATGGAGGGAAAGAGAACAAGAAAGGGTAATTGGTCTCCCGATGAGACCAAATACCTTGTACAACTGTATAAGGAAAATGCAGTGTACCTGAGAAGCGATTTCTCTTCCCCTGGTTGTACTCACAGGGGGAAGTTAGATGCTTGGGACAGCATTACAAACCAGCTCCATGAGGCATATCCAGATTCAAATCGCACAGTCAAGGAATGCCAAAAGAGATGGCAGACAATTCAAAGTGCTGCCAAAACAAGAATTGCAAGATTTAATGAGGCATTGACTGGTACAGGTAAGAATGTTTAATTGTTATTGAAGTAATTGATCACTTTGTAACTGGAAACCTTGTTTTATTAAGCTTTCACCACAATAAGTGGTATCTTCTCACCTGAGGGTAATGTCACAGTCGAAGGTTTCGGTTCTACACAGGCTCCGGTTTTCTCCTCCTTTGCTTCACGATCCTTTGAGTTAAACGGTGGTTTGGAGATTCTCGTGTGCTGTCTACAGTCCTTAGCGATATGTCCCGGGCGGGAACATAAAAAACACAGTCTTGCCTGCATTCTCGTACGTTTTGGAGACTGCAATTCTAGTGGTCTGGGAAGCTCAAGCTTGCTAGGCCCGTCCTGCTTTGCCTTCATTTGTTTTGTCGGCCTCCACATTGGCCCACCATGCGCTGCTAGGTATTGTTCCGTTAACTGCTCCATCTCCATTAAATTCCCTGGCGTCCTCTCCTTCAGAAATATCCTCAGATCATAATAGAGTCTTCCGTAGGAACTGTTCCCGTAACACTAGGTCTTGCAGTTTCTCGTAGTTTTTCGGAATTCCAGACATCTCTACCCATCGGTCAAAGTATAGTTTCATACGACACGAAAACTGGGCAACAGTCTCGCTTCTGTCAGGACAGGTGTCCCGAAACATTTGGCGGTAACCCTCCTCCGTCAACATAAATCGTTGTAGTACGGCTTTCTTTACTACCTCATAGTCAGAGGCAGTATCACTTTGTAGGCTCACGTACGCCTGTAATGCCTTACCGGTTAATAAGGAACCTAGATTGATGGCCCAATTATCTCTCTCCCACTTACGAGCGGTGGTGTACCTTTCAAATCGCTCGATATAAGAGTCAATATCATCACACGTTTCATCGAATTTAGGTAACTTCACATGTAACACTGTATCTGTTGCAGGGGGTACTGTGTTACCACTTACACCAGAAGAATTTCGGTTTTCCTGTAACACCAGCTCACGTTCCTTGAGAGCCAATTCCCTTTCCTTTAGATCACGTTTCAGCTTTTCGTCTTCACGGTTTTCTGCTCGTCTTTCTCTTTCTGCTTGAAACA
>JAWZYT010000335.1:32500-52500 GCA_034508575.1 Petrolisthes manimaculis
GTAGTTTAACCAGTATACAAACACACACACACACACACACACACCAATACAGCCCAGTGGTGTAGTGCTTAGCGCGCTCGGCTCACATCCAAGAGGTCCTGGATTCGAATCCCCGGTCAGGTGGAGACAATTTGGGATTGTTTCCTTACACCTAGCAGAAAATAGGTACGGGACATAAGTCAAGGAGTTGTGACCTCGCTATCTCGGTGTGTGGAAAAACGTTACAGCCTTACCCAAAGATCGGTTACTACGAACTCTAAGCTCATTCCGGGAGGGTAACAGTTGGTGAACTTGTGTCCAGCACGTGATCAAGACCAGGTGAAACAAAACATACTGGAAGAGAAATACACACACACATACAACACACACAGTAGGAGGAGAACACATACAGATAGATAGATAGATAGATAGATAGAAATATATTGTTGAGAAGGGAGATTTGTTTATTTTGTTAAGAGGTTAAGTCAGTCAGTCAAGATAAGAGAGCTAAGTGATAAGTCAATCAAGAAGAAGAGTCAGTCAAGAGTGCGGAGTGATAAGAAGAGTCAGAGAGCCAAGTGAATGAAAAGTGTTATTATCGAGTGATATTGTGAAGTTAGCAAGAATAATCCTGTGAACTTGTGAAGATAGCAAGAGTGCTAAAGGAACAAAGTGTACAGTATAATTATATTACGTATTTGTGTGTACAGTTGGAAAAGGTGTGTAAATCTGGTAATTATATAATCAAGTGTAAATTGAAACTGAGTTTGGTTGTTGGAAAATAAAGAAAGTGAACCTAGTGCCAGAGTCCATTTTCTTCGCCTGCCTACAGTGTTCTAGTCTAGTAAACAGATCAATGTATCATTACAACACCATACAAAATAGATATATGTAGAAAGGCCATATTAATCATAAAACATTATCTTGGCAAGAAACTACAGTCCAACACTAAATACAATAAATTACTCTCAAATCTACACCAAAACTAAACACCCTTAAAACATAACCTTAAGAATAAATTGACAAAATATCGTGAATTATTTTGCACACTACTATTGGCTCATACACCTCAGAAAACCATTCCACTAGACTACTAAATCTATACCTATCCCTGATGTACAGTTGCCAAAAAAAGGTATTGCAAAAACTATTGATACAACATTAAAATTAATATATTATTGTCCATAGTTGGTTGTAGGAATTATGAGTATGTATTACAGAAGGATATGTATATTTCCTTCTGTTATACATGCTTATAGTCCCTACATATAGTTGTGGATATTACTAGGGTTAAAGTTCTATCAAGATTTGTATCAATACCTTTTTGGCAACTGTACCATGTGAGTGGACACTCCTGTACCACATGCCATTCCGTCTGTACTTGGCCACAACTACACACTCGTTCTTCTAGTTTTAATAAGCGGCCTCTACCACCTCCCAGTCTCACGTGCCAATTTGTGTCCACTCACACGGAACTTTGTAATAGATAATCTTTGTATCTCACTAATTGTGTATCTTTCTCTATAAAGTCAGAGTTGATGCTCTTGTAAATATTACGTCTTGATGAATTATTGTTAATAATGCCATCAATTAGGTCCTGCCTCACCCAACCCAAATTCCCTGGATCACACTGCAGGAACTCTCCACCACACCTCCCTGTCACTGTGTTCCAATCACTGACCAATCCGATATCGAACATCCCGCCACATGGTCCGGAAGAACTTATGTTGCCTAAGTTTGACCAATTCACAAAAGGGTGAATATCCTGACTCAACGTAAAAAACATCATTACATATTGATCGTCTTTAACCTAATAATATCTTTCAACACCAATTATATAATTTAAGGGGAGAGTTAACCATAAAAACCATAAATCTTAATTATTAATGGATTTTCATAATTTTTTCATAGGTTATGTGTACTTTGTCTGTGAACAATATATACACTTTTGAAGAAAATCGGACCCACCCGTCTTTGATTTTGACGATTTCTTTGAAATTTTGAAAACAAAAATGAAATTGAAATAGCTTTGTTATTTGAGGACCAATTTCAGAGATTTTGGTACCATTGGAAAGAACAGGAATAGTTCAACAATTGTGTTAGAAGATTTTTCAATATTCATTTTTTTTTTTCCAAATCTAAACTTTGATGAAAATTTACTGTCAAATTTTGGGGGGACAAATCAAAATTCGATCTTGCAGTTTCGTAGCTATTTTTTTTCCCTTTCCAATGATATCTTTAGTTTTGAAATTGCTCCATAAATAAAATAGTTATTACCAAAAGAAGGGTTTTTGACCTAGTTTTGAGAAAACAAGGGAAAAAGTAATCTTTTCAAGTGTCGATCGATTTCGGTCATGAAAAATTATTTATTGTTATTGAATAGCAATGAATATAATTCACCTGATTGAAATGTAATATATAACCTGTTATTTCATGGACTATCGGTAGCCACAATTAGAGACCCTATATGTATATAGGATCTCTAGCCACAATGACCCTGTGAGTGTGGGGTGGCGTGGGGGATGGTGGTGGGGGAAAAAACCCTATAACAATGGAAATATTTATTCTACAGTAATAAAACTTCACCAGATGACTTACCAATTATAGACAGTATTACTAAGGGGGAAAAAATAGCTATTTTTCAATTTTGTGCTAAAATTCATGGGTAACGCTCCCCATTACCACTAGTCGGAGGTCGGCACCAATCCAAAATTCACAGCCATAAACTAATGTTGACATCAACACTGCCTCAAATATCCGTTTTTTCACAATAAACGATATATCGTTATTCTTGGAAATAAATGAAACCAATTTCAACACATGTGGCATCTTGGAATTAGCGTGCTCTCTGACAGCGTACGATGTAGATCCGTCACTCGTGAACGTTAAATCTAGGTAAACATACTTGTTACACTGTTCCACAACCAAATCGTTCATAACCAAGGGATCCGAGTCCTTACCGCTGCCATGTATCCCAAAAAACTTCGCCTTGGACTGATTGATATTCATACTGTACCCAGAGCAATAATTATGGACCAGAGTTAGCTTTTGTAACATGTTATACCTGGTCGTTGATAAAATAACTGTATCATCCATAAGAACTAAAAAACCATCATGTTCACACCCATCCTTAATCATTCTTTTGATGTCATCCACAAATATTATGAATAATAATCACGAAGTTGGTAAACCTTGTCTTACTCCTAGTTTTTTCCTCTATGCTCCATAGTCTTAATATAGATATACTGGTTGCAGAAATCCCCCCATGGCCCCTTCCGTGGATGTTACCAATACCTGGTGTGAGCTTTACACCTACTTCCAAGTCGGAACTGCCTTTCTCTACAGCGGCAGTTGGTTCTGGAACACAGAAACAGTGACGTCCTCCATCACAAATCCATACTGCCTCTACACTGATGGCTCATTGCAAATGGATGGTACAGCAGGTTGTGCCGTTTTCTCACCTGATATGGAGTCACCTCCAGGGGGCTGGGTTGGCCGTCGTCTCTGTAACCAATGTATACAGCTCAACATTATGTGAACTGTTTGCTATTCTGGATGCTCTTAGTTTTGTTTGTCAACGTTGAGTAAATGCTGCCATTTGTTGTGACTCCAAAACTGCCCTTCATTCCCTCTCTAGTGTTCAGCTTACACACTCTTCTGCTATTCAGCAGATTTTATCGTTTTTGGTCTTATTACGTCATCGTAACTTGACTGTCAAATTCTTATTGGTACCATCCCATGTAGGTTTATGTCACAATGTTACAGTTGACAGACTCACAAAGGAAGCCTGCTATTTGCCTCCTCGTAGTGTTGGACGTCCTCTCTCCCTGACATGTTATCTCTCTAGAGTCCGCTCCACCGCTCTCCTTCCTGTACGCGACGCAGGGATGCAGAGATTACGAGTCTGTCTGCCTTCACAAATATTTCTACCGTCGTCGAGGCCTCATGGTTCGGAGGCACAATGTAGTCTCTGCTCGTTTGAGGCTTGGCTACCGGCCACCATGGCAGGTTGCTGGGATGCAGGGAGAGCCTCCCTTCACTGAGTGTCGCTTGTGTCGAGCGCCTCGTGCTAACACCATAGAGCACTATTGCCTGGCCTGCCCCACTGTCCGACACTTGCTGCCCCGAGGCCTGCCACTTGATGTAGTTTGTCGACACCTGCTGAACCATCAGGTTTTGGAGGAGCTCCTGTTACGCAACCCTCGTTTTGGCGGATTTAAGTAGGTTATTATGTAAATATTTGTTTGTGTGCTTGTGCTTCATTCTGGTATGTTTTCATGGTGTGTGTCGAGAGACCTGGAACAGTAAACACTGTCGTCCCTGAGCTCCGCATTTATCAGGTTTTTACTTGACTATTAACCGCCTACAGACTTCTTACTACTACCAAAGAAAAGAAACACTATATATACTTGCTGCAGGAAAGAGACAACTAGGATTATAGTTAATCTAAGTGTGAAATAGTGTTTTTTGTGGTGGTGTTATACCTCAGCTGGCCAGTCAGAACGACCTGTTTTGTTTGGGTGTCATGGCGGCGCCCTGGTTTGGTCAGCTGTCACCAGTAGTTAGTGAGTAATACACGGTAAGATGGCTAAGTCTCTGTCCGACCTACGAAAACTGCAGCATACACAGCTCTCTAGATGTACTAAGGAGGAGTTGATGAACAGTATACTGGCACCACCTGAGGCAGATGACCGTGTACTACAGCAGCTGACAGTAAAACTTAATACTCTAGTGACAGAAGTGACTGAATTAAAAAATGCTATTAAGTCACCAGATAGTGGCTTCAATAAGAAAGTTACCGAACTACAAGCTCAGGTGGACAAACAAGCGGAAATTATAGGCAGACAACAGCGTTTCCTTGAGGTATTGGATCGTAAGGAGCGGGAGACGAACTTGATTATCACCGGTGTACCAGACGAGAACGAGAGTCTAGAAGGAGTTACTTCAGAGGGCAACAAATTGGGCAAGATTTGGTCCAAGATTGAATCACAGGAATATATCAAGACTCACCGAAGACTGGGCAAGAGGAACGAAACGATCGGCAACAGGCGACGGGTGATCTTGGTTACCCTAGCCAACAGAACTGCTCGAGATAACGTGCTGGAGACTGCTGCTAAACTGAAGGAAGCTGGAGGGGAGTATAGTAGGATATATATTAAGAAGGATGTGCATCCTGCTGTTCGGAACGAGTGGAAGCGGCTACGAGATACGGAGAAGATGGAGAAGGACCGACCAGAGAACGTGGGTTGTGTGATTCGACTGGATACCCGTGAACGGAAACTCTACCGGGATGAAGTAGTGATTGATACCTGGAGGCAGGAGGGTTTTTAGGTCGACCACCACAAGCAAGTATATTACAAATTTTATCGTGGAATGTTAATGGAGTTAAGACAAAATTAGAAAAAAACCAGGGCAGGATCTACTATATAAATATGATATTATTGGTTTGAATGAAGTCAAAACGTCATTACAAGTCTCATTTCTTGGTTTTGTTTCCTATAGAAGTGCAGTGAGAGGGTCCCAATAAACCGTCCCATAATCGTGGCGGAACAGTGGTATTAATTAAAAACTATTTAGTTAGTACAATTTTGAGTGTTGATACAAGCATTGAAGATCAAGTTTGACTCCAACTTCACATTGCCCCGAAAATGTTATTTTGTTTTTGCTATATTCCACCTTCAGACTCAGAGTATTATTCACATGGTTCATTTTCTTCAATTCAGGAAAAGATAAAATCCACAGAATTAATCGGTTATCAGTACTGTATTATTGGTGATCTGAATTCTAGATTCGGAACTTTCGCTCAAGAATTACCAAACCTTGTGAAATTACCAAACAATGTAACCTATTCATACCCAAGTGTGCCTGATATTGTACGTAATCCAAATGATAACGCTTATATATTATCAACGATTATCCAGGAAGCAGAGTTGTTGCTAGTGAATAATGTAAAGGTAAATGATAAACACTTTCCCAGGTACAAAACATATCGTAAGGGTGAAGATTGGGTGTCTGAACTTGATGTGTGTGTGGTGAGCCCTTCGGTGTTTGACAGGGGGAGTGAATTCTCTGTGTTTCGTAACCTTATTCTTCCCTCAGATCATGCACCTATTTCTGTATCACTGGTATTGCCTTCCATTGATATGGAAACTGTTCGCTCACGGGCCCAGTACCTTGGGGATCACTCTGTATTGTACAGTCAGTCAAGAAGGAAAGAAGATATAGTTACTCCTATCAAGATGAATGCCATTGACGAACAATTATTTCAGATAAATGTATCACAATATAACATACCCAATGAATGTGAAGATGTTAATGAGTTCGAAAAAAATGTAACGAATATACTATATGATGGTGCCACACAAAGTAGACGTAAGTCTTGTGTTGAGACAGTAAATAAAAACCTAGGCAGGTGGGAAAGACTGTTAGAGGACAAAGATGACTTTAAAATATGGAAAGCGATAGATTGGAAAGGTAATTATAATAGTGATAAGAGTAATATGAATCTAAATTGCCCTACAGATATGGAATTTAAACATTATTATGAGAATGATTTTATTCCTATAACCGATGTTGAGCCTTCAGACGGTGTCATACCTGACGTGACAATTCCAGTATTAGACGACACTATAACCCCAGAGGAAGTTTACCACCAAGTTAGACAACTAAAAGCTGACAAGGCCTGTGGACCAGACGGTGTGCCACCAGGAAGGTTCAAGCTTTTACCAGTCCCATGGATACTGATGCTTACATCTTTATTTAATAATATTTTCTCCTCATGTATTTATCCACAGTCATGGTCTAGGGCAAAAATGTTCACTATTTTTAAGAAAGGAGATAGGTTTAGTGTAAGAAATTATAGATGCATCCATGTTATGAATAGTATAGCGAAGATTTATGACATGGTGTTGTGTGCACGGCTGAAACAGTGGTTCAAGCCATACCGTGAACAGGCAGGAGCCCAGGAAGGGAGAGGTGGTTTGGAACACATTGTCTCATTGCGTTTACTTTGTGATTTGGCTTGGAGAAAAAAGAGAAAATTGTATGTGACTTTCATTGATTTTTGCCAAGCCTATGACAGGGTTTCAAGGAGAACATTGTTCCCTGTTATATGGCTGTGAGTCATGGTTATGTGCTGATATAAAACCTATAACGAAACAGTACAATTGGTGTCTAAAATACTTATTAGGTGTGAGAAGAACAACATGTAATGACATATGTTATGTTGAATCAGGTTATCCTTCCTTACAACATTTGGTGACGTATAAACAACATAAATTTTTCTCTACAATATGGAAAGACAGACATAACGACCAAGACGACCCACTGATACATGCCATTAAGACAATTATTGATTTTAATACAGTAACAAGTAGACAAGTAAAAGAGTATATAACCAACCAAGTGAGAGATTTGAGTGAAGCAATGGAGAGGATGACAGAAGGTATTGTAGGGAGTGACTCATCAAGACGCATCACATACAAGAATATGAACCCAAATTTTACAGTACACTGTATTTATACAATGAGACACACAATCAATGAAAATCACAGAGTGTCGTTCACACGATTCCAGGTGAGTGGCCACTCGTTGGTCTGTGAGACAGGACGGTGGTACAGGAGGGGACGGGGCCGCTTACCATTGGAGGAACGGTTGTGTACTTGTGGACACATACAAACAGAACAACATGTTGTACAATACTGTTTACATACTAATAGAAGCAGACAATTGTATGACTTTACGACCATTGAGGAACTGTTCTCAGACAAATTTTCACCTGATATGACGTGCAAAATTATCCATGAAATTCTCACTATATACAAGTAATAAGATTGTTAATGTGGATTATCGGTGTTTACATGTAATTAAGAAAATACAAAAATACACACTGGCATTATATATTATGGACTTTTTGGTGTTGGACTACTTTTAAATTTGTGAAAATATAGTTATGTTTTGGCATTACATTTAAGGAGGTGATTAAGTTTTGCTGTTTGCTTTTGTATTTAGGATTTAGTATTATTTACTTGTAATCAAGAAAATACAAGAATACACACTGGCATTATACATATTATGGACATTTTGGTGTTGGACTGCTTTTAAATTTATTAATTTTGTTTTGACATTAGATTTAAGGATGCGATTAAATTTTATTTGCTATTGTATTTAGGATTTAGAATTCACTGTAAAAGGTGGTCAATAAAATATCTATCTATCTATCTATCTATCTGTGTGTGTGTGTGTGTGTGTGTGTGTGTGTGGTAATGTATGTGGTATGTATGTTTGCATGCCTACGGATTGACACTACGGCGCAATTAATTAAAACAAACAAGAACATGAAGGAAAACCCTTCAAAAGCTCCGGCTCTTAATGATTCAAGTGAAATGAGTGAGTGAGGGAGTGAGTGAGTTGAACCCCTTTTAAGAAGTTGTCGCCCCAAGAAGAAGAAGAAGAAGAAGAAGAACAAGAACAAGAACAAGAACAAGAACAATAATTACGATAAGACCTTGAGCTCTCGACTTAGGCCGGAGCTAAAAACCTCCTAGTGCTATGGTAACAAGGGCAGTCCCAACCCAACTCTGTGTCACACTATACATTGCTATTAAGGCACACAACATCACTCAGCCACACCCCAGGCGACGTAATGTTCTAAACAGCACATGCCTGGGTACTCTGTCGTAGGCCTGAGTGAAACCTATAAATGTAATATATAATGTTAATTTCTTCCTCCTAGCCATATCACACAGTAAACGAAGTGAAACAATGTGCTCCTGACACCCTCTCTTGTTGAGCACCAGCCTGCTCCCTATACTTCAATCTCTCGCACAATACCATGTCGTAAACTTTGGCTATACTATTTATTATATTTATTCCTCTGTAATTTTTGACATCCTTCCTTATCACCTCGTTTAAAACACTGTTACCAATTTAGTCTTGGCCCACTCCCGAGGTTAGGTGCCTGAAAATACAGAATCAAACAAAGTTGTCAGCAATAAAATCCATTCATCAGGCAAAATCTTAAAAATACCGGGAGTCACACCGTCAGGACCATTTGCTTTCAATTCTTAACCTGTTTCTGGACTTCACATGGGGTGATAATAGGGTCGTCTAATACGGGCACATACATATCAGGGTCGGGGTCACGTTCAGAGACAACATTATCAGGGGAGTTGAAGGTACGCTCATAAAATACCTTAAACTCATCATCAGATGGTCGGCAATCATTACTAGATTAAAGTGGAGGGGCTGGGGGGAGAGGGAAGAGGAGCAGGGGGTAGTGGGAGGAGGGAAAGAGGAAGGAGAAGGGGAGGAAGAAAACGGTGGGGGAGAGGGAGTGGGGTGGGAGCAGGGAGGATATGCCTGGGGAAGGATGGGGAGAAGAGAAAAGAAGGGAAGAATGGGAAAGTGCATGTGAACATAGAGAGAGTTGTTAGAAAGGGGAGGGAAATATAGGTAGAAAGGGAAATGTGATGAGAGAAAAGAGAGGGAGGGTGTTAAAGCAGAGGGAAAACTTGAAAGGGGAGGAGGAGTAAGAGGGAAGTGGAGGGGGGTTGGTTGATATTAGTAAAGTTAAGCTGTTGTACAAACATTGCAGCTTCATTCCTCATACACCCTCACCCTCACCCACATCCCCATCCCCTCCCCTCCCCTGCCCTGCCTCCACCTCTCGTATCCATCCCTTCCTTCTGCTCAGTCCCCCCCTCCTCCTCTCATTGGTCCTCTCTCATTCCAGTACCTCCCACTCCAACAGTTCCCTTTCTTTTAGTCCCTTTTCCCTCCCTCATCCCCCTTTATAAACCAATATATACACACTCACACATTGGGGGTATGAAAATAATTGTACTTTATACTTTTTTTTTTATATATTGTCACTTTTTAAGATTGCTTAACACTTATTTGGATATAAATAAGTTACTTGAAAGTCGTACAGATGTTCCCTGTGTCTAAGGTGCCGCCGGACGAGTTTTAATGAAACAGGTGTGAAGAGAAACAGCTGTATAGAGAAACACATGTGCACGTGTTTGCTGAGTCACACGCATGCGCGCACACAACTTACTTCTTCTCTCTTTCTCACAACCGATGACTGATTTGTGTGACGGTAATGATCTGACAGGTGTGATGAGACTAGGGAATGGGGGCAGGTGTATATTAGACAGGTGTAAACAGATTAATTTGTGTTCACCATGTGTGTGTGTGTGTGTGTGTGTGTTGCCCAGATAAACAGTTGCCTCGTACCCACACTACCCGAAACTAACCCACACTACCCACCTCACTATCCAAAAATTACAAGACTCACACAAATCTAATCCTCACACACAACTCGAACCTCTACACAACCTATCCCCCACACAACTCAACCTGTCCCCCACACAACTCAACCCCCACACAGCTCAACATCACACAACTCAACCCCCACACAGCTGAACCCCCTCACAACTCAACATCACACAACTCAATCTGTCACCCACACAACTCTATCTGTCCCCCACACAACTCTATCTGTCCCCCACACAACTCAACTACCCACACAAACTATCCCCCACACAACTCAACTACCCACACAAACTATCCCCTACACAACTCAACCCCACACGCACACGCTACTACTTTCACACATCCCGACACCCACTCCATCCATCCATCCATCCATCCCAACACTCACTCTCACTCCCATGCACTCTCACCCATCCCGACACCCACTCCATCCATCCATCCATCCCAACAATCAGTCTCACTCCCACTCTCACCCATCCCGACACCCACTCCATCCATCCATCCATCCATCCCAACACTCACTCTCACTCCCACTCTCACCCATCCCGACACCCACTCCATCCATCCATCCATCCATCCCAACAATCACTCTCACTCCCACTCTCACCCACTCCACCACGACTTTCCACCTCAATCATCAAAGGTGAGCCCAGCCAGTTCCATAATCCAGTCCACCAAAGCGGCAACCCTGGCCTGACCGTCTGGACTGTCACTCCTACACTCAGAATTACTCCCGAAACTCACCACGCCCACCTGCACTGCCCTCACCACTCCCCCTCTTGATCTACCCACGCCCCATTTTTCTTCTGGTTTGAGCACGTCTCTTGGTGATCTATCGACGCCCCCTTCTGCTGAACTACCCACGCCCACTCGTGATTTGAGAACGCCCTCTTGTAATTGGAGTAAGTTTCCCGATTTCTGCCCGTTTTTTTCTGATTTGTCCACGCCTCCTCCTCCTCCTCCTATACTCTTTTTCTTCCTCCTCCTACTCTTTTTCTTCTTCCTCCTCCTCCTCCTCCTACTCTTTTTCTTCTTCCTCCTCCTCCTCCTTCGTCCTTCCCTCGTGCTTCTCTCTTCCTCGGTGTCCTATCCTCGTCGCTTTGGTCTTCTCTCTCCTCACCCGACAACACCCCAACGACCATTATTGGCCCTCCGGAGTCACCCTGCAGATTATTTTATTTATTATTATAAAAAATACAATACCAATACCAATACCGACAACGACAACGACAACGACAACGACAACGACAACGACAACGACAACGACAACGACAACGACAACAACAACAACAACAACAACAACAACAATAATAATAATAATAATAATAATAATAATAATAATAATAATTATTATTATTTTTATTATTATCTTTGTTTTATCTTGCACTGAAACGCTATGTCCATTTTGTTACAAAGGAAAACGACTACGTAGGTGGTAATTGACTGGAAATGTTTTAACAAGTTTATTTTCAAGTTTATTTACAAGTTTACATACATTCGCTCGCACACAACATCACATACACACGCACATGTAGAACGCACCTTATGCAAATACCTGTAATGATACTTTAATAGCACATTTAGTACTTTGAATATCATGGAAACACACACACACACACACACACAAGTAAAAGCATAAGACACCTTGCACATAATTATGCTTGTACAATACACACACACACACACACACACACACACACACACAAGTAAAAGCATAAGACACCTTGCACATACTTATGCTTGTACAATACACACACACACACATACAAGTAGAAGAATAAGACACCTTGCACATAATTATGCTCGTAAAACTCACACACACATACACACACATTATGCAAGTACCTATCATGACACTTAAATAGCACATGTACTGCACTTTGAATATCATGTACACACACACACACACACACACACACACACACTCACCTGACATGTGTGTGCGTGTGATGTGCCGTCTGTACACATCTGAGTAGGTTGTAGCCAGTCACCATACACGTCCTTACACTCGTCTAAGTTGTAACCTTTCGTCTGGTACTCCCTCAGCTCATCAGACAAGTTGCCTTCCTCAGTACATCATTTATTATGTTATTTATATGGTATTTGTAGTGTTATTTATATGGTATTTGTAGTGTTATTTATATGGTATTTGTAGTGTTATTTATATGGTATTTGTAGTGTTATTTATATGGTATTTGTAGTGTTATTTATATGGTATTTGTAGTGTTATTTATATGGTATTTGTAGTGTTATTTATATGGTATTTGTAGTGTTATTTATATGGTATATATAATGTACGCATTTGCTTTATTCATATTTCTTTATTCATTGTATTTACTTTACTCATAATTTATTCTGTATTTTCCCTTCTCCTCATTACATATAATCCCTCTCATCCATACTTACCTTTCCTACTCCGTCCTTCCCACCCATCAACATCTTTTCCCATAACCTCTACCATACTTCCCTTTCCCACTAATCCAATTGTTCTTCCATCTCTCCAATACTTCTCCTCTTGCCTTACCTGTCTCCGTCTTGCCCCACCCTATGGCCGTGAGTGTGGTGTTGAGGAAGTCATCTGAAGCCCAGGAGCGTGGCGCCAAACACACAGGCCACACCGTTTGACTCAGGGTTAGAGCTCTCTCCAGTCTGGCCGGGAAAGGAAATGGTACTGTAGTGGTGATGGATGTATTGATTAATGTATACCTAACCAAACCTAACTTTACCTGACCTGACCCAACCAAACCATAACCTAACCTAACCTGACCTGACCTGACCAAACCAAACCATAACCTAACCAAACGTTACCTGACCTGACCTAACCTAATAGAACCTATCCTGACACAACCTAACGAAACCTAACCTAACCAGACCTTACCTAACCTAATATAACCTGACCCAAGCTGACCAAACCTAACCGAACTTATCCTGACCTGACCTTACCTATCCTGACACAGTGGCCGAGTGGTTAGTGTTCTGGACTCATACCCTAGAGGTCGGGAGATCGATCCTCTCAGGTGAGGGCCTGAGAATATTTACTCTTCCGATTTGAGTATCAGGCACTAACTATAAGGTCACCGAACGTCGTAAAACACCCTCACTGGTACCATAACAGCTGCAGTATTTGGGAATCACCCTCATTTCCCTCTCTCTGTGGCTGGGTACCAGTTCGGAAGTCGTGACGTGTGTGTGTGTGAACATCAGTTGACCTGGGCCAAGATAACGGGCTTGATTAAGCCTATGTCCAGTGTCGGATCATATAAAAAAAAAAAAAAAAAAAAAAACTAACCTAACCAGACCTGACCAAACCTAATATAACCTGACCCAAGCTGACCAAACCTAAACGAACTTATCCTGACATAACGTAACCTAACCTAACCTGACCTGACCAAACCTGACCTGACCTAACCTAACCTCACCTCACCTGATCTAACCTAACCTAACCTAACCTAACCTCACCTCACCTCACCTGACCTAACCTAACCTAACCTCACCTCACCTGATCTAACCTAACCTCACCTCACCTCACCTAACCTAACCGAACCTATCCTGATCTAACCTAACCTAACCTAACCTAACTTAACCTAACCTAACCTAACCTCACCTGATCTAACCTAACCTCACCTCACCTGATCTAACCTAACCTCACCTAACCTAACCTAACCTAACCTCACCTCACCTCACCTGATCTAACCTAACCTAACCTCACCTCACCTGATCTAACCTAACCTCACCTCACCTCACCTAACCTAACCGAACCTATCCTGATCTAACCTAACCTAACCTAACTTAACCTAACCTAACCTCACCTCACCTGATCTAACCTAACCTCACCTCACCTGATCTAACCTAACCTCACCTAACCTAACCTAACCTAACCTCACCTCACCTCACCTGACCTAACCTAACCTAACCTAACCTAACCTCACCTCACCTGATCTAACCTAACCTCACCTCACCTCACCTAACCTAACCGAACCTATCCTGATCTAACCTAACCTAACCTAACCTAACTTAACCTAACCTAACCTCACCTCACCTGATCTAACCTAACCTCACCTCACCTGATCTAACCTAACCTCACCTAACCTAACCTAACCTAACCTCACCTCACCTCACCTGATCTAACCTAACCTAACCTCACCTCACCTAACCTAACCTCACCTCACCTGATCTAACCTAACCTCACCTCACCTGATCTAACCTAACCTCACCTCACCTGATCTAACCTAACCTCACCTAACCTAACCTAACCTCACCTCACCTCACCTGATCTAACCTAACCTCACCTCACCTCACCTAACCTAACCGAACCTATCCTGATCTAACCTAACCTAACCTCACCTGATCTAACCTAACCTAACCTCACCTGATCTAACCTAACCTAACCTCACCTGATCTAACCTAACCGAACCTCACCTGATCTAACCTAACCTCACCTAACCTAACCTAACCTCACCTGATCTAACCTAACCTAACCTAACCTAAATTGACCTCACCTGATCTAACTTAACCAAACTTCACCTGACGTAACTATACTTAAGGGGGAGATACAGTGTTGGTAAATGAGGAATAAATGTTTCCTCCAGACTACTTCAAGCAACACACCACTATTATTTTTGTTAACTTGGTACTGTTTCTTGGCATACTTTGGAGGATTCAAGGGACTCCAATGTATCTAAAGTGTATCCTCCCCTTAAACTAACTAATTCGTTAAGGCTCCCTACACAATTTACCCTATCACCGTTAAATGTATGTGTGTGTGTGTGTGTGTATCTTTGTTTGTGTGTAAATACGTATATGTGCTTATACATGTTCTTACCTATTTGTATCTTTACAGGATTAAGTCAAGTTCGTAATGTCCCGTATTTTAAAACACAATCATCATATTTTTCTTTCATGTGTATGTGTATGTATGTATATATATGTGCGTATTCATGTGTGTGTGTGTGTGTGTGTGTGTCTCTACTACTCACTGGATAAGCGCGACGTCATGTGTGAGTGCCATCCGTGGGTGTATGATGACCCTTGTGGCATGTACCCTATACCCACCCCCAGGTCCCTCAGGGTTTAGAGAGTGAGCACCCACAGTCACCGTCACGTTAGAGGGCAGCACCAGTCCTTCACCACCTGACATGGGGCCGAGTCTGGGGGAGGAGGAGGAAGAAGGGTGGATGAGAATGGCATGGAACACAGTTGGGATAGAAGAGTGGGAAATGTCTTGTGGTTGTATGTTTGTTAGTTAGAGAATGTGTTAGCTGATGTGTGTGTGTTTGTGGTCAAATAAAACACACACACACACACACACACACACACACACATTTTCTTTCACTTTCACACCCACACCCACACACGCTCTCTCTCTCTCTCTCTCTCTCACACACACACACACACACACTTTACCAACCTGAATGGACAGTGAGCAGCTGTGAGGATCCATGATGGTGATATAATGGAGCCTCCACATACCCTCACGTGACCGTCATCCCATTTCATATACACCCACACCTGAAACATACATTTATTTTTCTATATTAAAAAAGATGAGGACAAAGGCCACGGCCCCGCTGATCGTCCTCATCTGTATAGTAAACAATGAGAGAGTGGTCCAAAATCATGTCCAATTTCGTTCGAGATGCCCTGACACATTGCGTTTGAAGGTACATAAATCGTAGTAAGGTGGAAAGATGGATGAAGGTTTGTCAGGGATCGAACGGGGACTCTGGTTTGGTGAGGAAAACACAAACCAATTGCTGCACTTCTTTTCTTCGTTTTTAATTAAAAAGATATAATTATATATACAGCACAGGTTATTCCACTTGATATATGTCAGCAGCACACGGCCTTCTCAGTCAAGGGTGAGTAGAGACCACACAGGTCTGGTCCACGCAGGAACCTCAAAAGGGAGAGTAGGACCACACAGGTCTGGTCCACACAGGAACCTCTCACTAACTCCCGTCCTTCTCCACCATCTATCCCTCATCACCTCGGCCACAGGGCCTCACTGACTCGTGACACCTCCGAGTCAATAATTATACAATCCATGTATTCCCCAAATATGTATACAATTATACCCATCGTATATTACATTACATTACAAACAATTATAAAGTAAATCCTTCATTATTTAGTTATTTCACCAATGAACATAACATATAGTCACAATAGATATATCAACTACCGCAAACAAGTTTAGTTCGAAGCACTCGACCCTCGCAAGTACCAAAACAGTTCAGCAGGTAGTTTAATATCACAGACAATAATCAAACATAACAAAATAATATATCCAGCCTAACAATATAACATGATATCAAACTCAACCTCATAATTAAACATATGTATGTATATATAGATATATACATACATGAATAAATAATAAAATATTTTCTGTCGTACCTATCTGACAAGGTAGAGTGTTCCAGAGTTGACCAGTTGTGTATATGAAAGACTGAGAGTACCGGTTAACTCTTGCATGAGGGAGTTGGACAGAAAAGGGGTGAGAACGAGAGGCTTGACGAGTGTTGCATGTTCTCCTGAGGGGAGGAAGCATACATTGAGAGTTCAGAAGAGCAATGTCCAGTGTAATAGCGATAGAAGAGAGAAAGTGATGCAACACTGCGGCGACGAGAGAGAGAGAGGTGAATCAGTAAGAGGAGGAGAGTTGATGAGACGAAAGACCTTTGATTCCACCTTGTCCAGTAGTGTTGTGAAGGTGGATCCCCCCCACACATGAGAGCCATAGTCCATACAGGGGCGGATGAGACCCCTGTACAGAGACAGTAACTGTGTGGGGGTGAAGTATTCACGGAATCTGCGCAGCACACCTATATTCTTTGAGGCGGTTTTAGCAAGAGAGGTAATGTGATCTCTCCAGGTGAGATTATGAGAAAGACTCCAAGAATATTAAAAGAAGGGGAAAGGTCAAGTTGTGTGTCGTTGAAGGGGAGGGGATAGACATCAGGAAGATTAGTACGAGTTGAAAGATGATGGAACTGTGTTTTAGAGGCATTGAAAACAACAAGGTTCTCTCTGCCCCAGTTAGAGATGAGGGAAAGATCAGAAGTCAGGCGTGCTACTGCATCATCACGTGATGTGGAGAGGAGCTGCTGGGATGGACGGTTGTCAAAGTGAGTGGAGTAGTGTAGGGTGGAATCATCAGCATAGGAGTGGATAGGGGAAGAGGTACAGTTAAGAAGGTCATTAATGAACAAAAGAAAGAGGGTGGGTGATAGAACAGAACCCTGAGGAACACCACTATTGATAGCCTTGGAAGAAGAACAGTGACCGTCTACAACAGCAGCTATAGAACGGTCAGAAAGGAAATCAGAGATAAAGGTGCAGAGAGAGGGATAGAAACCGAATGAGGGCAGTTTGGAGATTAAAGCTTTGTGCCAGACTCTATCAAAAGCTTTGGATATGTCGAGGGCAACAGTAAAAGTTTCCCCAAAGTTCCGAAAGGAGGATGACCATGAATCAGAGAGGAGGGATAGAAGATCGCCAGTAGAACGTCCCTGACGGAAACCATACTGGCGATCTGAAAGAAGGTCATGACAAATAAGGTGCTTATGAATTTTGGAGTTAAGAATAGATTCGAAGACTTTAGATAGACATGAGGTCAGAGCAATAGAGCGATAGTTGGAGGGTTGGGAACGGTCTCCTTTCTTCGGAACAGGTTGGATCAGAGCAAACCTCCAGCAAGAAGGAAAAGTGTTAAATGACATAATGTTAAATGTTAAATGACACGGAAGCACAGTTGTTGAGGCCAGAGAGGCCAGAGAGGGCAGAAAATACTTCCTTTGAAGATATTCTAATGGCAGGCATAAGTAAGTGAGAGGGGGGTGGAGTTGGAGGAACAGAGCCGGAATCGTCCAGTGTAGAGTTAGAGGCAAAGGTTTGAGAGAAGAGTTCAGCTTTATCAGTTGAAGAGATGGCAACATTTCCATCAGGAAGGATGAGGGGAGGGAAAGAGGAAGAAGTAAAGTTACTGGAGAGATTTTTGGCTAGGTGCCAGAAAGAACGAGAGGTGGAGGAGTTGGACAGGTCATTGCACTTGGCACGGATGAAGGATTTTTTGGTTAGTCGGAGAACAGATTTGGCGCGATTCCGGGCAGAGATATACAGAGCACGAGATTCGTCAGTTTGAAGGCGTCGGTGCCGTCTGAAAGCTACCTCCTTGTTGTGGACAGCAGTAGAACAAGCGTGATTAAACCAAGATTTTCGTGAATTAGTAAGAGGGAAAGAATATGGAATGTATGCCTCCATGCCCGAGATGATCACCTCCGAGATGCGTGCAGCACTCTCTGAGGGACCCCGGCCACGAAAGCAAAAATCACTCCATGGGAAATCTTCAAAGTACTGCCTCAGATCATCCCAGCCAGCAGCGCTGTAGTGCCACAGACGCCGCTGGCTGGGAGGGTCCAAAGGTCTTACAGGAGCGATAGGACAGGATACTGAAATAAGATTGTGATCGGAGGAGCCCAAAGGAGAGAAAAGTTCAACAGAATAAGCAGAAGGATGAGAGGTTAGGAATAAGTCAAGGATATTGGGCTGATCTCCAAGGCGGTCTGGAATACGGGTAGGGTACTGAATTAACTGCTCTAGGTCGTTGAGGATAGAAAAAGTAAAGGCTTGTTCACCAGGTGGATCAATGAAGGGAGATGAAAGCCAAAGGCGGTGGTGAACGTTGAAATCTCCTAAAATGGAGATTTCTGAGAAAGGAGAATGGGATAGAATGTGTTCCACTTTAGAAGTAAGATAGTCGAAAGAATTTTGTATAGTCAGTAGAGTTAGGAGATAGATATACAGCACAGATGTATTTAGTTTGAGAGTAGCAGGTTAGCCGAAGCCAGATAGTTGAAAAATCAGAAGAGTCAAGTTCGGGAACACGAGAACAAGTGAGGTCGTTGCGTACGTATACGCAACATCCGCCTTTGGCACGAAACTGAGGATAGAGAAAGTAAGAGGAGACAGAGTAGGGGTTGCTGTTAGTTAATGCTGAGATCTGGGTCTCGGTGAGGAAGAGAAGATGAGGTTTAGTGGAGAAGAGGTGGTGTTCAACAGAGGAGAAGTTAGAGGAAAGACCGCGAATGTTGCAAAAGTTGATAAAGAGTGTGTCAGACAATGGTCCAGGGCATCTCGGGGGGTCGTCAACAAATGGTCCAGACTGAGGGGAGTTTATTGACCCATCCCCAGGGGCCTCCGAGGCTTGGTTACTAATTATATTCATAGTTTTTTTAAATTTTGGGGGATATCATTTGGACAAAAGGTGTGGTGTGTAGCATGTTTGTATATATTGTGTAAATAGAGAGAGTGATGTCTTTGGGAGTATGTTGGACTACTCTCGGTGTATGTGAGACACGAAAAAGATCAGCAAAGGTGTACAGACAGGTGAAACGGGAGTTCCAACCCTCCCTGTCACCAGTCCAGCGTCCACCCTAGGAGTACTGCCCTGTTTGGTTGGTGTCTCCAACCTCCTCCTTATATTTAGATTCAGGGTAATTTTGAGATCGTAATTATACACTGGGTAGAATATTTTCAGAATAAACTTTAATTTGGCGATTTGTGTGTATATTAACCAATGGGATTATTTATCGTTAATTGATAATAAATATGTGAGTGTGTGTGTCGTATTAATGGCCCTAAATGTAAATAAATATATCATACTGTGATTTATACATGCATGCGTGTGTGTGTGTGTGTTGTTTTAATGTGATTTATACATGTGTGTGTGTGTATGTGTGTTAAAT
>JAWZYT010000335.1:55000-67606 GCA_034508575.1 Petrolisthes manimaculis
AACAACAACAACAGCAACAACAATATCATCGCTCGGTGCCGTAGAAAAATCGAAATCACACACACACACACACACACACAAACAAACCACACACGAGAAAGTATAAACGTTAGAAACCAAAGTTACTGTTGTTTTTTGGACTCTAAACTTTATAGCCTGTGATATTTTTACCTTTGAAACCTCAGATTTGTCTTTTATTTATATATTTCTTATTTTTTCTCTCTTAACGTTCATACTCTCTCTCTCTCTCTCTCTCTCTCTCTCTCTCTCTCTCTCTCTCTCTCTCTCTCTCTCTCTCTCTCTCTCTCTCTCTCTCTCTCTCTCTCTCTCTCTCTCTCTCTCTCTCTCAAATACACACACACTATATATATATATCGGTATTTATATATCTCAAACACACACACACTTTCTCTCTATATATATATATCACAAACACACACACACACACACACAGACAGACACATACACACACACACACTCTCTCTAACTCTAAGTATATCACACACACACTTACTTGTTTACTTGTTTACTTGTTTGAAGTTGTTCATGGGAGCGCTCCGCCACATAGTGGCGCTCCTCGCTCCCACCCTTAAACGTTGCTCACCAAGAATATGGTTGTTTCAGAACTTTACTTATGAAGTCATAGGAATTGGTGAATAAGTAGGTCTTCAATCTCTTCTTGAAGATTGGGACCTTCTCCACCACTTTAATGTGACGAGGTAGATTATTGTACAGCCTAGGAACACTCTTCTCAAAGGCTCTTCGTCCCATCTCTGTATTATACCTCGGTTCATTGAGTCTATTTATTTCTAAGCCATGTCTCAGTATAATATCAGTATTAACACTATAGTCTTTCAATATTTTTCTTATGTATCCTGGCTTGCCAGAATGCAGAGCCTGGTATACCATCACACATTGCTTATATTCAAGTCTCGCCCTCACTGGCAGCCAATGCAGGTCGATTAGCGCCGGAGTAATTCTCTCTCGTCGTGATAATCCTTTTATGAGCCGTGCTGCTCTATTCATAACCAGCTGTAACTTCCTTAGAAGGTAATTGGGTAAACCGTAGTACAGAGAGTTGCAATAGTCCAACTTGCTTATTACATGATTTTGCACGAGCATCTGCACAGATTTTTCATCTAAATATTTCTTTACAAATGCAATATTCCTTAAGTGATAGCTCGTCATCCTTACTGTTTCGTTTATTTGGTCTTTCATTGATAACTCACAGTCCAATATCACTCCCAAATCCTTCACATTCTTACTCACTTTGATGTACTGGTTGTTAACTTTTATCCGATCAATATTCACTCTTTCAATGTCCAAGGCTTTCCCAACAATTAAACACTCGGTCTTGCTCTCATTAAGCTTCAATTGCTTACGAACCATCCATTTTTTTATGTCTAACATAATAGAAGTAAGTTTTTCTTGACTGTTCTGTACATTACATAATGACATATAAAACTGAGTATCATCAGCAAATAATTTAAAGTCAACTCCATGGCTACCAAGTAAATGAGATAGTTCAATTGTATAAATACAAAATAAGATGGGGCCCAAGACACTGCCCTGTGGCACACCCCTTTCCAAGGTTTTCTGTTCGGAAAAAGATTCACCAATCTGTACCCGATATGTTCTTGATTCAAGATAACTTGTAAGATATGCTAGAGCACTACCGGTTATTCCAATACCACGACAGTCCTGTAACAATAGATTATGCTCCACTGTATCGAAGGCAGCGCTTAGATCCAGTAATATTAGAAGTCCGCACTTGCCATTATCAATCAAGCCCCGCATATTACTGACCACTGAACATAATGCTGTTTCAGTCGAATAGAGCCTTCTATATGCAGATTGACTATCCGGTAGCACCACCACTGTCTCCAAATGATTACTTAACTGGTCTAAGATTACATTCTCTAAAAGTTTTGACAAGAATGTTAAATTTGACACAGGACGAAAGGAACTAAGTTTCTGAGTATCTAATTTCCCTTTCACTATAGGCTTCACAATCGATCTTTTCTCAGAATCAGGAAAGATCTTTTCTTTGATACTCACATTGATAAGATCTGTTATTAAATCAACCAAAGAGTCAAAGTTGGTACCATGAACAATCTCATTCATAGGTATATAGGGGATCGTTCTCACAGTAAGTCATTTTCACCTTCCTTATTACTGTCTTAATTGTTCTACTGTCAACTGAGTGAAAAGATCTTAATTCGGACACCAATTCTTGCTCCCTTTGCATAGAATATTCAGTATTAGTTTTGCTGATGGTGATATCCTTGATTATATCTTTAATTTTTCCATCAAAGAAGTCTACAAATTTGTTTGCTAATTCTTCATTAGAGAAGCCTTCAGGTAACTTGTTTTTCTTCTTATACCCGGTAAGATCATTAAGCGTTTTATACAATTTGTTTATGTCCTTCCCTGCTTCTAAGGTCTTTTTACTATAGTATTCCCGTTTGGTCATAATAATCAATCTTCTTTCATTGTTTCTCGCTTGAGTATAAGCTGTCCTCAATTCATCTGTTTTGTGTCTTCGCCACAACTTTTCCTTTCTCTTCTTTTCCCTTTTTGCCTGATTTACTACATTGTTGTACCACGGTGCACTGTCTTTGATAACAATATATTTTTCAATCATGGGACACATTTCATTATATTCCTCCTTGGTGATGTTATTATAGAGTCTAAAGAAACATGTTGTGCATCCATCTTTCCTCTGGTGATCATGAACACACACACCACTTCGTGTTGTTGTTAGTTCATTCAGTATTGTGTCGATCAATGCTTCGGGCTCAAAATTCAGCTTTGAGCGAAATTTAATGGTTTTTCTATGTTTTTGTACCCTCACAATTGGCATGTAAAACGTTATTAATTTATGCACCGGAAAGAGAGAGCAACTTTCCTCAACCTGTAGGTTATCAATTAACTTAAGGTCACCATCCGAGAAAACCAAGTCTATAATATTTCCACCAATGGACGTAGGTTTATCAACCGAATTAATAAGATTGAATGATTTCATTGTATCAATAAACTCCGTAACGTATCGTTCACCAGGGTTATTCACTAGTATATTAAAATCACCACAAATAAGAGCAGTTGCACCCACCATATCCACTGTGTCCAAATAGTCCCTAAGTTCATCAATGAATTGTCTTACACTAAGTCCCGGAGGTCTGTATATTACTAAAATAATTAGTTTGTTTGTATTCATTTCACAGTCCACTCTCAATAATTCAAAGCTTTCACATTTCTCCATTACACCTTTCCTAATTTTCTTAAACGAATTTGATACAAATATTCCAACTCCCCCTCCTTGCCTGTTTAATCTAGGGACATGTAGGAATGAGTGTGTGACAGGTGTCATTTCATTGATGACTGCGTACTCATATTCACTCAGCCACGTCTCAGTAAGAGCGAATAAGTCTAGCTTTTCATCTGTAATTATATCACGAATACCAAACGTCTTATTTCTTACAGATTGAATATTTAATACACCACATTTATAACCCTGTATTTTAGGTGGAGCACCCATGATCAGTACAGTTCATAATCCTCTGTAACTCCGCCGTAAATATAGGACAGCACCCATCATTTACTGAATGATTAGATGGCTCTTTTTTATATCTCACACAATTAATACACTTCTTTTCTTGGGTCTCGCAACCCCTGCTGTCATGTTCACCAGCACACTTACGGCATCGTGGACTTACCCTTTCAATTCTGTCTTTACAGTTTTCTGAAACATGGCCATACCTCTGACAATGATAACAGCTTAATGCATGGTACCTGTCTCTGACATTGTACACACCCCACCTCAGTTTGACCTTGTCATGCATTTTAATAATCTGAGCTCTAACCACTGGATCACACTTCAAAATACAATGCTTCGTACCCCCAGCCGCTGGTTTCACAAACAACAACTCAATCATTTCCGTGATGTTCTCAATCGACTGCAACTGTACATTTCTGTCCACTAAATCTTCAATGAAAGAGTCCTTGTTACCATCATATTCTTCATCATGAATATTGCATATCATTATTTTCGGCTTCAGCTTCCTTACATTATTTGTCGTCACATTTGACACTTCCTTCAGTTTTTCAGCAGCCATCTCTCTTACATTTTCGTTATCAAAGTTCATAACAATATGCCCATTGGAAGTGAACCTTGCATCCTTAATTTGAACACCTGACAAAGCTTGTGAAATTTCCTTTTTGCTATTCACTGCTTTTTCATCATCTGAAGAGGCTTTTATACATAGTAAATTCTTTTCTGATTTATTCTTTCTTCTCCTCTTAACTACGTCCACCCAACAATTGGGTTTCATTCCGGCCTCCCCTCCAGACACCGAATCCATACACAGGGTTTCAACTGCTTCACTCACCGAGCTCACACATTCCTTCACCTCGACAATTTCAGTTGAAATGCCATTTGCTATATTCTTAAAACCTTCAATTATT
This sequence comes from Petrolisthes manimaculis, assembly GCA_034508575.1. Lineage (NCBI taxonomy): Eukaryota > Metazoa > Arthropoda > Malacostraca > Decapoda > Porcellanidae > Petrolisthes > Petrolisthes manimaculis. The sequence continues at coordinate 59,465 of JAWZYT010000335.1, forward strand.
ATCTTCCTTAGTTCTTTCAACTCTTCTTTCATTTCATTTACTTGTGATATTAACTCATTATTAGACTTGATTCCAGAAGAACAATGATCACATATCCAGTTTCGTAAATTAAGTGTGTCGTCCTTAATACCGGCAACATTTCCACAACTGGTGTGCGAGCCAACACCACAGCCACCACAAAATACCCACTTGCATTTTCCGTCAGACGACTTGTTGCACTTGTAGCACACATTGCACGATGCCATGATGAACAATATACACCAGGTAACACTCGTACACGCTGCCCTGATTGATTAGGCATCTAGCCCGGGCGGCCGGCCACTTCACACACACACACACATTTTATTTATATAATTATCATACTGTATACGTGTGTGTGAGTGTGTGTGTGTGTGTGTGTAGGAGGAGGAGGAGGAGGATAAAAGTATTTGTTTGCTTCTCCTTTCTCTGCTGTGGTTCTTGTGCTCAAATTAAAGTGATACCAAATTTCTCCATCAAGATCCAGATTGATTGTACCGAAAACTTATATATATATATATATATATATATATATATAAATAATTATACGGTACCTGTCTTTTTTTTTTTTTTTTTTTTTTTTTTTTACATGGTTGCCTCATTGAATTTCTTAGATTATTCGATTCTGTATTGTATTGTTAAGTTTGCGACCTGACCTGATATCATCACTATTATTTTAATTTGCAAATATGTATCTCTATATATGAACGTAAGAAAAGATGAATACAAAGGAATATTTTATTATAAGAACGTAATATGAATGTTGTAAAGTATATATCTATATATCTATATTATGTATGAACGTGTATATGTTGTAAAGTATATATATATCTATATTATGTATGAACGTGTATATGTTGTAAAGTATATATATATATATCTATATTATGTATGAACGTGTTGTTGGAATGTTAGTATAGATGTAATAATGAAGGTGTATAGTTGTAAAGTATATATATATCTATATTATGTATGAACGTGTTGTTAAAATGTTAGTATAGATGCAATAATGAATGTGTATAGTTGAGTATAGCTGTCAAATAGAACGGAAGCGATAACATTGACCTAGTGCGATAGTGTCTCGTGTGTGTGTGTATGTGAGTGTGTGTATGTGTGTGTGTGTGTGTGTGTGTGTGTGTTACTGTAGGTTTTACCCCTTGTGTATGTATGTATGTGTATTGGCCTATCTGTGTGTGTATGTATTTTGTCATAGGTCTTTATGTAGTGTGTGTGTGTGTGTGTGTGTGTGTGTGTTAGTGAGTGTGTGTGTGTGTGTGTGTGTGTGTTAGTGCATCATGACACGAGGAAGAGAGGGGAAGAGATGGGAAGAGAGAGGAAGAAAAAGGAAGAAAATGGAATAGAGGGGAAATGAAGGGAAGAGAGGGGAAATGAAGGGAAGAGAGGGGAAGAAAAGGGAAGATATGGGAAGAGAAAGGATGAGAAGGGAAGAAAATGGAAGAAAAGGGATGAAAGGGGAATAAAATTTATAGACACACATAAACACACACAATTTATAGACACACAGACACACACAATTTATAGACACACACAATTTACAAACACACACACAATTTATAGACACACACAATTTACAAACACACACAATTTACAAACACACACAATTTATAGACACACACAGACACACACAATTTATAGAGACACACAAACACACACAATTTATAGACACACACAAACACACACAATTTATAGACACACACAAACACACAATTTATAGACACACACAAACACACACAATTTATAGACACACACAAACACACACAATTTATAGACACACAAACACACATATAATATACCTTTTACCGTTTTACCGTTTTCCTTTTACCGTTTGCCATTTACCGTTTATTGATGTTAATACAATAGATACTACACCAATATATTTAATAGTGTACCCTGCATCATTTCTGTGTGTTAAGGTACAAGAGAAAATGAATTATACCATCAAATATTAACCCTAACTAAACTATATTACAAAGAAGTGTAATCAAACTCTATCTATGTAATCTAACTTCATCTGAGTATTAAAAGTTCAATAAAGATCCCATAAAAATAATAAAATAACAAAAAAAAAAGGCATAACAAAATATTGCAAATTACAATAAACACCACGTAACTTGAAATGTAAAGAAACCGTAGGCTATTTATTGCTTTTATTTGGTGTATAACATATGCTTCCTTTACAGACATCGGGTACTGTAGTGTTGGAGGATGACAACAAGAAGTCCCACAGTTCATCCTCCCAGCGCCGGGCATCAGACTCCGGCCAGGGGGAGTAGCAGGAGGAGTAATACTTTCAGACGACCCCTTCAGGAGAGTCCCAATATATACCAGGACCTCTCGTCTAGCTTCCAAGATGTACAGAGGAATAGTGGGGATGGTAGGTTGGGGTTGGGTTGGTTGGGTGGTGGTGGTGATGGTGATGGTGGGGTTGGGGTTGGTGGTGGGGTTGGGGTTGGTGGTGGGGTTGTTGGTTGGTGGTGGTGATGGTGGTGGTTGTTGGGGTTGTTGGGTGGTGGTGGTGATGGTGGTGTTGTTGGGGTTGGTTGGTGGTGTTGTAGGTGGTGGTGGGGTTGTTGGTGGTGTTGGTGGTGGTGGTGGTGGGGTTGTTGGTTGGTTGGTTGGTGGTGATGGTGATGGTTGGTGGGGTTGTTGGTTGGTTGGTGTTGTAGTGATGGTGATGGGGTTGTGGTTGGTTGGTTGGTGGTGGTGGTGGGGTGGTGTGGTTGGTTGGTTGGTTGGTTGGTGGTGTTGGTGGTGGTGGTGGGGTTGTTGGGGTTGGTGGTGGTGGTGGTGGTAGGGTTGTGGTTGTAGATGTGGTGGGGTTGTGGTTGTAGATGATGGTGGTGTTGTAGTGATGCATGGGGTTGTTGGTTGGTTGGTTGTGTTGTAGGTGGTGGGGTTGTTGGTTGGTTGGTTGGTTGGTTGGTGGTGGTGGTGGGGGTTGTTGGTTGGTTGGTGGGTGGTGATGGTGGGTGGGGTTGTTGGTTGGTGGTGTTGTAGGTGGTGGTGGGGTTGTTGGTTGGTTGGTTGGTGGTGGTGGTGGGGTTGTTGGTGGTGATGGTGTGATAGTGATGGTTGGTGGGGTTGTTGGTTGGTTGGTTGGTTGGTGGTGGTGCTTGTAGATGATGGTGGTGTTGTAGTGATGGGGTTGTTGGTTGGTTAGTGATGGTGGTGTGGTTGGTTGGTTGGTTGGGTGGTGATGGTGGTGGGGTTGGTTGGTTGGTGGGTGGTGATGGTGTTGTTGGGGTTGGTTGGTTGGTGGTGGTGGTGGGGTTGGGGTTGTAGATGATGGTGGTGTTGTAGTGATGGGGTTGTTGGTTGGTTGGTTGGTGGTGGTGGTGGGGTTGTTGGGGTGGTGTGGGGTTGTTGGTTGGGTTGGTTGGTGGTGTTGGTGGTGGTGGGGTTGTGGTTGTAGATGGGGGTGTTGGTGGTGGTGGTGATGGGGTTGGTTGGTTGGTTGGTTGGTGGTGGTGGTGGTGGGGGTTGTGGTTGTAGATGGGGGTGTTGTTGGTGGTGGTGGTGGAGTTGTTGGTTGGTTGGTTGGTTGGTTGGTTGGTTGGTTGGTTGGTTGGGGGTTGTAGATGGTGGTTGGGTTGTGGTTGTAGATGGTGGTTGGTTGTGGTTTGTTATGTTTGCTGTAGATGTTTATTACTGATATATTCGTTATTGTTTTTGTTGTAGTTATGCCTACAATGCAAATCATCTACAATAAACAACAAAACATAACAAAAACATATACTAAAATATATAAGAAATCAATAGTAAAAAAAAGAAAAAAAGAAAAAAAAAGAAAAAAAAAAAAGATTAAAAAATGAAAAATACATTAGATAGACAAACAAAAAAATCACTACGCCACTACCTAATCTAATCTATATGTGTGTGTGTGTATGTCAATTTCTGGTGACTATATAATATTATAATGTATGAATTAATGTGATGTTGGTTGTGATGTGTGTGTGTGTGTGTGTGGGTTTTGTTATTTATTTCTGTTTATCTTTGTGTGTTTTTTTTTTCTGTTTATTTTTTATTTATTTTTTTTTCTGTTTATCTTTTTTTTTTTTTTTTTTTTTTTTAAATCTTTGTGTGTGTGTATGTGTTTTTTCTGTTTATCTTTTTTTTTTTCTGTTTATCTTTGTGTGTGTGTATGTGTTTTTTCTGTTTATCTTTGTATGGGTGTGTGTGCTTTTTTTTCTGTTTATCTTTGTATGTTTTTTTTTTCTGTTTATCTTTTCTTTTTTTTTTTTTTTTTCTGTTTATCTTTGTATGTTTTTTTTTTCTGTTTAACTTTGTATGTGTGTGTGTGTGTTTTTTTATATATAATTTTTATCTTTGTATGTGTGTGTGTGTTTTGATTTTTATTTATCTTTCTGTGTGTTTTAATTTGTGTTTATCTTCATTTGTCAGTCAACTTCTACTTCCTCTAACTCCCACCCAGACACACACACACACACACACTCTCTCTCTCTCTCTCTCTCTCTCTCTCTCTCTCTCTCTCTCTCTCTCTCTCTTACACTACACACACATACACAACTCTCTCTCTTACACTACACACACACACACTCTCTCTCTCTTACACTACACACACACTCTCTCTCTCTTACACTACACACACACACACCCTCTCTCTCTTACACTACACACACTCTCTCTTTCACTCTCTCTCACACACACCACACAAACATAATCTACCTCTCCAATCACCACACAGGGCCAGAGTGCCGCTACGTGTCCACCAGGGTCAGGTCAACGTGAGGTCAGCTTCCGTGTGTCAGGAGGCCCAGCCAATAAGAGAGCTATATTCTCATGGCACTGCCTCTCTCTCCACCAATCACACACATCCATCTCTATACATGAATTCATATCTATCCGTTTCTATCGTCTATTATGTGTATATCTCTCTGCTGATGTGTAGACCCGAATGTGTGAGTTACTCCTCCACCCACACCAATGACACGAGACCCTTTAGGAATAGAAGTTAGATTATATAAGTTAGATAGCAACCATAGTGCCTCAGCGAATATGATGAAAGTACAACAATATGAAAGAGGCTGCATGACGTCCCAATACATGCCACTTTGAATCATAACAAAAGTCAGCTGTAAATGTTTTTTTTTTTTGTTTTTTTATTAAGCCTGCTTTTTCATCATATGGCTATACGAAAAAAAAGATGGTAGGATTCTGTAGCATTCCACAGGTAAGTGGAGATATCGTCATATATGTGGAGGATATAATTACAGTATATATTACGAGAGTTTACATAGAAAGAATGGGTGTTGGGGAAGAGAGCATGAATGAATGGAGGGACGAGAAAAAAAATGAATAGGAAGAAATGAATGAATGAGTGAATGAATGAATGGCTAAGCGTACGAAGGGAGGAAAATAATAATACAGTAATAGAATAATAAACAAAGTAAGTAAAATGACAGTAGCCAGCAAAATAAAGAGATGGACTTCAGAGAGACAATTATTTAAGTAAAGTAAAGGCACAGTAGCAAGAAAATAAAGGGACGGACTGAAGTTTGTTTACGGGTCGAGTGGACATATAAATGGGATGTTAGTGAAGCCTAAATTTGTGACCCGAGGAACTCCAGGGACTGACAGACAGACAGAGGAGAGGACTTTACCCTTCACTAGTCCTTTGATTCCTACCTTCCTTTGTGCTCTCTCTCTCTCTAGACTGACTCTCTCTCTCTCTCTCTAGACTGACCTCTGCTCTCTCTCTCTCTCTCTCTCTCTCTCTCTCTCTCTCTCTTCCTCTCCTCTCTCTCTCTCATCTCTCTCTCTCTCTGTTTTAACTGCGGCTTCCTTTCTCTTACACACACTTAATTTTTTATCTTCTCTCCCTTTCAATTAAATTCTCACAAGCTCTCTAGTCCAGTTTCTATGAACTTTGCTTCTGTAATAGATTCTCAGTCCTAAAGGTGTTATTATTGTCAATGTTTCAGCAGGTGGTTAGATCGAGAGAGGTGGTCGATCAGTGAGAGGATTGAGTTGAAGAGGAAAGAATGAAGACCATGTATGTACCCTTGGGCCAGGATGACTGTAGCTGTAGGACGAGGGAGAAGGCCATAACAAGGAGAGACAGCAAGCAGACAGAAATTAAATGAAGGAATGGTTAGTTGAAGAGTTAAAAGGGAGTTATTTAGACGGGTCCGAAAAATGTCGAATACAACTTTCTAATTTGAAGTTGTAAGAAAAGTACCTTAGTAAGTTGTTTTAGTGCAAAAGTTTGGAAACAAACTCACCAAATGGCCCCAACTTTTATTATTATTTTTTTTATTTGATAGTCAGATTGGTATTATTACATCACTCTCAAAATATTAACAGAATATATTTTTCTTACCTTCATAAGCAGCAGTTTAATATCATCTTTAATTACTTTCACAAAATTAATATACTCTACTTTACTTTTTATTTCATCTCAGATTACCAACACCAACAATCAAGCCACACAACATACAGTACATCAGAAATAGGATCAATATTATAATAGGCAGAAATTATAACTTTTATTATCATCCCCCATTCATAGTCACCAATCATTTTCATGCCTTTTATGAGAGACATAATTTGGGCCTGATGCTAGTCCTTTTTTAATTTATTATTATTATTATTATTATTATTATTATTATTATTATTATTATTATTATTATTATTATTATTATTACTACTACTACTACTACTCCTACTACTACTACCTACTACTCCTACTACTTCTACTACTACTACTCACTACTACTACTAACATTACTACTACTACTACTACTAATAACATTACTACTACTACTACTACTACTACTACGTACTACTACTACTACTACTACTACTACTACACACACACACACCCACACACACACACCTTTTCCCCCTCCCTCCATGTAGTAAACACTGGGTGACACAAAGGGACAGAGGGGTAGATTAGGGTGAAGACGAAAACAAGAGTATTGCAAGCAGCTAATGAAAGAGAGAGAGAGAGAGAGAGAGAGAGAGAGAGAGAGGAGAGAGAGAGTTACATAGAGTTACATAGAATCACAGACCACATCAGACCTTACGGTCCACACGGGATGATTGATTAGAAGGTTACTGGTAGAGAATGAATTTCTCCCCAGTGATAGTCGTAGGTAAAGGATAGCAAAGTAGAAGGCTCTCTCCCCAGAGAGAGAGAGAGAGAGAGAGAGTAGAGAGAGAGAGAGAGAGAGAGAGAGAGGAGAGAGAGAGAGAGAGAGAGAGAGTGTGTGTGTGTGAGTGTGTGTGTATGTGTATTCGATGTAGGAACGAGTACAAGTAAAATATAACGAGGCAGTAGGTTGAACATTTATAATAATCTTAGGAGTTTGTTTAGATTATACAGAAATTAGGAGAGATGGTGGAACAAATTATTAAGGGAAAGAATGAGTGAGGCAAAGAAACCCAATAACAATGCTTAATTCTATATGTATGTATGTATGTATGTCTGAGAATACGACTGACTATTAGCAATAATTCCCCCTCCCTCCCCCTCTGTCTGTCTGCATGAAATTACGACTGGCTACAAGTTGATAATTCCTCTCTCTCTCTCTCTCTCTCTTTCTCTCTCTCTCTCTGGACTGCATGAAATAAGTCTGACTACAACTACAAGTGATAATTCTCTCTCTCTCTCTCTCTCTCTCTCTCTCTCTCTCTCTCTCTCTCTCTCTCTCTCTCTTTCCTCTCTCTCTCTCTCTCTCTGACTGCATGAAATAAGTCTGACTACAACTACAAGTGATAATTCTCTCTCTCTCTCTCTTTCTCTCTCTCTCTCTGGGTGTGTGGCACTGTGGTAGGATGGTTGGCGTCAGTGCGTGTGGAGGACAGAGTGAGGTAGGACGTGAGTCGTGGCACTCCCCCTTCACTGGTCCTGGTGGCACCTCTTTATGGGCACTCACTGACCTACCCTACCTACAACACACCTGACTCCCTATACTGTCTATCACCTTCAGCTAACTAACAGGTACCTGATACTCATAAAAGGAAAGGGGTGGGGGGTGGGGGGAGAGGGACAGAAACTCCTTAACTGTAAATTAGAGCTCTGTGAATCTTCCTCCAAACTAATTATGACACAAAACAACATATCCCCATATTAGTATC
>JAWZYT010000336.1:0-10000 GCA_034508575.1 Petrolisthes manimaculis
TTCTACCTCCCTGGTGTGACCCTCAACCCGACCCACGTGTTGACCTGACCCGACCCACGTGTTGACCTAACCTGACCCACGTGTTGACCTGACCTGACCCCTCATCCTCCACTCCCTCGTCCTCCACTCCCTTGTCCTCCATTCCCTCGTCCTCCACTCCCTCGTCCTCCACTCCCTCGTCCTCCACTCCCTCGTCCTCCACTCCCTCGTCCTCCACTCCCTCGTCCTCCACTCCCTCGTCCTCCACTCCCTTGTCCTCCATTCCCTCGTCCTCCACTCCCTCGTCCTCCACTCCTCATCCTCCAATCCCTCCTGGGAGCGTCTTTTTACTTGCATTCTTTCATGCTAATCTCTACTTTATATTATTTCTTCCAGGTCTTATTTTATCATTATAAAAATAAAAATAATAATATGTTATTTCTTCCCGGTTTTATTTCATCATTATAAAAAAATAAATAATAATATGTTATTTCTTTCATGTTTTATTTTATCATTATAAAAAAATAAATAATAATATGTTATTTATTTCAGGTTTTATTTTAACAGTATAAAAAAATAATAATAATATGTTATTTCTTTCAGGTTTTATATTAACATTATATATATATATATATATATATATATATATATATATATATATATATATATATATATATATATATATATATATATATATATATATATATATATATATATATATATATATATATATATAAAATAATGTGTTATTTCTTTCAGGTTTTATATTAACATTATATATATATATATATAAAAAAAATATGTTATTTCTTCCAGGTTTTATATTAAAATTATAAAAAAATAAAAAAATGGTATGTTATTTCATCCAGGTTTTATTTTAACAGTATAGAAAATAACTAAAAAAATAGTATGTTTTCTTTTGTGTCTTCCTATTTAACTACACACACAGTCCTGTATTTATTATCGTTAAGGGGATAATAAATACATGACTGTGTGTGTAGTTAAATAGGAAGACACAAAAGAAAAACATACTATTCTTTTAGTTATTTTCTATATTAAATAAAACCTGGAAGAAATAACATACCATTTTTTTATTTTTTTTATTTTTGGAGATAATGATTCCTCCAAACTGTTCCCAGCAACAGAACACCATTATTTGTGTTCATCTGATCCTGTTTCCTGGCCTACTTTGGAGGAATCAAGGCACTCCAATGTACCAAAAGTATACTCTCTCCTTATCCCACGATAATCCCACGAAAAAATGTCACACTAAAAAACCTGACGTCAGTTTCTTAAGCTGTACACAAATCACTTTATAGTCTTAATTATGGGGAGAGTATACTTTTGGTACATTACAGTGCCTTGATTCCTCCAAAGTAGGCCCAGAAAAACACACCCATATAAAGAAATTATAATGGTAGCCTGTTGCCTGGAATAATTTGGAGGAATCATAATCTCCAAAAATATCAGAACTCTACCCTCCCCTTAAGGGGGAAGTATTTTTTGTGCTGGTAAATCTGGAGCAACTAAATCCTCCAATCTATTCCAAGCAACAAAACACCATTATTCTTGCTCTTCTGGTCCTGTTTCCTCGCATACTTTAGAGGAATCGAGAAGCTCCAATGTAACACAAGTGAAACATGGCCATACATCTCACTTGGAGCTCCTTTCTCGTTTTAACTCTTAAGAAACTCTAGATCACCTTGACATAAAGATAATGACGCACTTGTGAGGCAACCGTGTGTGTATGGGTTGTTGATATTGCCACAACAACATACCATCAGCACTGAGGTATAAATTATATTATAGTCTGTTTCCTTCCCTCATCACCCCAGTAAACACCACCAATCTCTTCACTAGGACAACACAGCTGACTTACAAAATGCTGAGGTCTGGCTGGAATTCATAGGCCTGTGAGGTCTGGGTGTAATTCATAGGCCTGTGAGGTCTGGCTGGAATTCGTAGGCCTGTGAGGTCTGGCTGGAATTCATAGGCCTGTGAGGTCTGGGTGTAATTCGTAGGCCTGTGAGGTCTGGGTGTAATTCATAGGCCTGTGAGGTCTGGGTGTAATTCGTAGGCCTGTGAGGTCTGGATGTAATTCGTAGGCCTGTGAGGTCTGGGTGTAATTCGTAGGCCTGTGAGGTCTGGGTGTAATTCGTAGGCCTGTGAGGAAATACGTCAAGGATTGATGGGGTTGCGGCTTGCTATTTTTTATTAAATGTCTGCTGCTTATTTTGAAAATGGTCTTATGTTTCTTTATACGTATGTTGTTGTTGCTTGAAGGAGTTTTACACTGTTTTTACTCTTGTATATTCTTCCTAACCAATCCTCTACTCCTCACCAAACAAACCCCTTGCCATTCCAATTCTAAAACTCACATGCTAAACCTTCGCCACTCCTTTCCTTCCTTATGCTAAACCTTCGCCACTCCTTTCCTTCCTTATGCTAAACCTTCGCCACTCCTTTCCTTCCTTATGCTAAACCTTCACCACTCCTTTCCTTCCTTATGCTAAACCTTCGCCACTCCTTTCCTTCCTTATGCTAAACCTTCGCCACTCCTTTCCTTCCTTATGCTAAACCTTCGCCACTCCTTTCCTTCCTTATGCTAAACCTTCGCCACTCCTTTCCTTCCTTATGTTAAACCTTCACCACTCCTTTCCTTCCTTATGCTAAACCTTCACCACTCATTTCCTTCCTTATGCTAAACCTTCGCCACTCCTTTCCTTCCTTATGCTAAACCTTCGCCACTCCTTTCCTTCCTTATGCTAAACCTTCGCCACTCCTTTCCTTCCTTATGCTAAACCTTCGCCACTCCTTTCCTTCCTTATGCTAAACCTTCGCCACTCCTTTCCTTCCTTATACTAAACCTTCGCCACTCCTTTCCTTCCTTATGCTAAACCTTCGCCACTCCTTTCCTTCCTTATGCTAAACCTTCGCCACTCCTTTCCTTCCTTTGCCCATCCTCAACCCAGAGTGACAGGTGGGGCCAGGAGGGGGTCGAGTATAGGGTCAGGTGATTGGGACAGGTATAGGATGGGAGGAGAGAGGGACACGCACGCACACACGCACGCACACACGCACGCTCACACACGCATGCACAGGCACACACACACACACCCTCACACGCACACTCACGCTCTTACACACTCACACATTATTATTATTATTATTATTACACACACACACTCTCTCTCTCTCTCTCTCTCTCTCTCTCTCTCTCTCTCTCTCACACACACACACACAAACACACACACACAATTTCGCATCAAAATTGGACTTTGGAGGAATCAAGATGCTGAACTGTACAGAACACTTGCTTATACACCAAACTAATGTTAATTAATAATATCATTACAGGTGTTTGGTGAAGGTGTGGTGACAAGTTTTGATGATTCCTCAGCTGTAGACTACGAGAAGAAGTCACTACTACTACTACTGCTGCTGCTGCTGCTGTTGTGTGTCAGTGAATAATGTGATGTTTACCTGTTGTACACTGCATGGGACGTGGTGTTGGTGTGAGGACTGTACACTCGTCATACATCATTTCTGACCAGAGTGTGAGGAGCAGAAAGCTTCGAATCGCCTGGTATTGTTCATTTCCCCACCTAGTACACACATATAGAGACTGAGTATGAATGCAGGGTATGTGTGTGTGTGTGTGTGTGTGTGTATGTGTGCGTGTGTGTATGTGTGTGTGTGTGTGTGTGTGTGGTACCTGCCGTTCGTCTCTGGTCAGGGATTACGTATTACGAGTGTACTGTACAGTGGCCAAAAAAGGTATTGCGACAAATCTTGATAGAACTTTAACCCTAGTAATATCCACAACTATTTGTAGGGACTATAAACATGTATAACAGAAGGAAATATACATATCCTTCTGTACTTTATACTTATAATCCCTACAAACAACTATGGACATTAATATTATTTAATGTTGTATCACTAGTTGTCGCAATACCTTTTTTGGCAACTGTACATCACCACAGTCTACAAATATGTAACACTAACCATCAGCTTCACAAGGTTAGTTGAAGTTACTATTGATCACAAGAACTGATACAGCCACAATCAATATCTCAGTATCATATCAAACTATAATCATACAACAACAACACCTTACGTCAACTCAACCCCCTCAATTATTATTATTATGAGGTGCTGCAAAATCATACACGTGTTGTTCTTTATTACCAAGATATTTACTACGATGGAAGGAAAGTGTTGGTGGATATTTGATTGTGGCTGTACTGTACCGATTGGATGTGTGTGTAAGAGAGATTTCATTTGTGTATGTATGTGTGAGTGACTGTGTGTGTGTAAGAGAGAGATAGAGAGACTCTTTGTGTGTGTGTGTGTGAAAGAGAAAGAGAGAGATTAATTTTGTGTGTGAGAGATTAATTTGTGTGTATGTGAGAGAGAGACTGTGTATGTATGAAATAAATAAATAAATAAAGATATAAAAATGGATTTATGTTTGTTATCCCTCCTTTCCTTATATTTCATTCTCTCTCTCTCTCTCTCTCTCTCTCTCTCTCTCTCTCTCTCTCTCTCTCTCTCTCTCTCTCTCTCTCTCTCTCTCTCTCTCCTCTCTCTCTCTCTCTCTCTCTCTCTCTCTCTCTCTCTCTCTCTCTCTCCTTCCTTCGTGCTTGCTGTCCTATAATAATAATAATAATAATAAATAAATAAATAATAATGTGTTTCAATTTCCTTAGTAAAAATATAATTATAAAAATATTTATTACTTATCCCATGAAATAAATGGGTTTAATATTAGTCAATAATTAATTAAGGTGTAAAGAAATATACAATAATAAATAATTCAGGTGTTAAAAAGATTATCATAAAAATATCAAAGTTAAAAAACGAAACAATAAATGAGTTTTAAAATGATACCGTTTTTTTCTGATTAAGAAACCTTTGTAAATTGGTGGCAATATTGGAGCAACTTGATTCCTCCAAACTATGCCAGGCAACAGGGTAGATACCATTATATTTATTAATTAATCCTGTTTCCTGACATACTATGGAGGAATCATTGTACTACAAAGTACTACAAGGGACCTCAGATCTCTCTAGGCTAATTTTGTAGCAAACTGATTCCTCCAAACTGTATTATTCCTGCACTAAGTTGTGTTGTCTGAGATACCTTGGAGGACTCAAGGTGCTCCAATGTACCAATTAGTCACGGTTGGCAATTTAAAATGTGTAATATTCGCTAATTTCGTTAATTAATTACGTTTTAAAAGAAATTATTATATCCAAATGAAGGGAAAAATATGAGGATTTCAATGATATAATTACTAATTCAAAATAATTAATAATAAATGAATTATGAACCCAAACGTGAACTATATTCTCCACCAAATCATGACGTCATTATATGATAAAGAAGGGGAAGGGTAGGGGTGTGGGGTGGGTGGTGTGGTGTTAGGGGGGGTAGGGACATGGGTGTGAGGGAGGGGGTATGGGTAGGGGGGTTGGAGGGTAGGGGGGAGGGCAAGTCAACTCAGTAACCCCGTTTATGGACTGCCATTGGAAAGAAAAATTCTGAGCCAATTCATTCAATCTCTTTCACTCTCTCTCTATTTACTACTCTTCATTCCCCTCTCCTTTACCTCTCTCTATCTCTCACTATCCATATTTCCTCCCTCACACCCCACAATCCTCCCCTATCCCCAGAGAGAAAGGGAGTGAGAGAGAGAGAGAAAGAGATAGAGAGATTGATTGGTTGATTGATATTAGACACATCAACATCGAGGTCATATAGCGCCAGTAAAAGGTGATAGAGAGGTGAGACAGCAAGCAGGAAGGAAATAGAAAGAAAAGGGGCACAGTTGAAGAACTGAAAGCTAGTGGCTGGGGCCGAAGGGGCGTCCAAACCCTATAAGTATTGCCCACATTACTACAGGCAATAACCCCCCTATGGGGGAGATAGAGAGAAATAATGGAGGATGGGAGGGGGGTAAGGGTAGAGAGAAAGAGAGAGAGAGAGAGAGAGAGAGAGAGAGGTAAAGGTGAGGGTTGGGGATGAAGGAGAGAGAATGAATATTGGCTCAGAATTTTTCTTTCCAATGGCAGTCCATAAACGGGGTTACTGAGTTGACTTGCCCTCCCCCCTACCCTCCAACCCCCCTACCCATACCCCCTCCCTCACACCCATGTCCCTATCCTCCCTAACACCACACCACCCACCCCACTCCCCTACCCCTCCCCTTCTTTATCATATAATGACGTCATGATTTGGTGGAGAATATAGTTCACGTTTGGGTTCATAATTCATTAATTATTAATTATTTTGAATTAATTATTATATAATTAAATTCCCCGAATTTTTCCCTACATTCTGATATAATAATTTCTTTAATTACATAATTAATTAACGAAATTAGCTAATATTTTCTATTAATTATATGATAATCAAGGGGGGGTAGGGGAGTGGGGTGGGGGTATGTTGTTAGGGGGGGTAGGGGTATGGGTGTGAGGGAGGGGGTATGGGTAGAGTGGATGGGGGGTAGGGAGGAGGGCAAGGCAACTCAGTAACCACCTTTATGGACTGCCATTCAAACATTAATTTTCAGCCAACATTTTCTCTATAAGTGATGCCAAATATGGGGAATTTTCACTAGATATGGGGAATCAGAGGTAATAATGGGTACTAATTATTGATAAATATTTAACCCATTTATATCATGGGATAATGATTTATTATTAAACCCATTTATTTTATGGGATAATTATTTAATATTAAACCCATTTATTTCATGGGATAATGATTTATTATTAAACCCATTTATTTCATGGGATAATTATTTAATATTAAACCCATTTATTTCATGGGATAATTATTATTTACATATAAAATTTATACTATGGAAATTGAAACACATTATTATTTATATATTTATTCATTATTAATTATTATTGGACAGCAAACACATAAGAGAGAGAGAGAGAGAGAGAGAGAGAGAGAGAGAGAGAGAGAGAGAGAGAGAGAGAGAGAGAGAGATGAAATATAAGGAAAGGTGGGATAACAAACACAAATCCATTTTTATATCTTTATTTATTTATTTATATCACACATACACAGTCTCTCTCTCACATACACACAAATTAATCTCTCACACACAAAATTAATCTCTTTCTTTCTCTTTCACACACACACACACAAAGAGTCTCTCTATCTCTCTCTTACACACACACACAGTCACTCACACATACATACACAAATGAAATCTCTCTTACACACACATCCAATCGGTACAGTACAGCCACAATCAAATATCCACCAACACTTTCCTTCCATCGTAGTAAATATCTTGGTAATAAAGAACAACACGTGTATGATTTTGCAGCACCTCATAATAATAATAATTGAGGGGGTTGAGTTGACGTAAGGTGTTGTTGTTGTATGATTATAGTTTGATATGATACTGAGATATTGAGTGTGGCTGTATCAGTTCTTGTGATCAATAGTAACTTCAACTAACCTTGTGAAGCTGATGGTTAGTGTTACATATTTGTAGACTGTGGTGATGTACAGTTGCCAAAAAAGGTATTGCGACAACTAGTGATACAACATTAAATAATATTAATGTCCATAGTTGTTTGTAGGGATTATAAGTATAAATTACAGAAGGATATGTATATTTCCTTCTGTTATACATGTTTATAGTCCCTACAAATAGTTGTGGATATTACTAGGGTTAAAGTTCTATCAAGATTTGTCGCATTACCTTTTTTGGCAACTGTACAGTAGACTCGTAATAAGTAATCCCTGACCAGAGACGAACGGCAGGCATCACACACACACACACACACACACTCACACACACACCCTGCATTCGTACTCAGCCTCTATATGTGTGTACTGGGTGGGGGGAAATGAACAATACCAGGCGATTCGAAGCTTTCTGCTCCTCACACTCTGGTCAGAAATGATGTATGACGAGTGTACAGTCCTCACACCAACACCACGTCCCATGCAGTGTACAACAGGTAAACATCACATTATTCACTGACACACAACAGCAGCAGCAGCAGCAGTAGTAGTAGTAGTGACTTCTTCTCGTAGTCTACAGCTGAGGAATCATCACCACTTGTCACCACACCTTCACCAAACACCTGTAATGATATTATTAATTAACATTAGTTTGGTGTATAAGCAAGTGTTCTGGACAGTTCAGCATCTTGATTCCTCCAAAGTCCAATTTTGACGCGAAATTGTGTGTGTGTGAGAGAGAGAGAGAGAGAGAGAGAGTGTGTGTGTGTGTGTGTGTAATAATAATAATGATGTGTGAGTGTGTAAGAGCGTGAGTGTGCGTGCGAGGGTGTGTGTGTGTGTGCCTGTGCGTGCGTGTGTGAGCGTGCATGTGTGCGTGCGTGTGTACCTGTCCGTCCCTCTCTCCTCCCATCCTATACCTGTCCCAATCACCTGACCCTATACTCGACCCCCTTCTAGCCCCACCTGTCACTCTGGGTTGAGGATGGGCAAAGGAAGGAAAGGAGTAGCGAAGGTTTAGCATAAGGAAGGAAAGGAGTGGCGAAGGTTTAGCATAAGGAAGGAAAGGAGTGGCGAAGGTTTAGCATAAGGAAGGAAAGGAGTGGCGAAGGTTTAGCATAAGGAAGGAAAGGAGTGGCGAAGGTTTAGCATAAGGAAGGAAAGGAGTGGCGAAGGTTTAGCATAAGGAAGGAAAGGAGTGGCGAAGGTTTAGCATAAGGAAGGAAAGGAGTGGCGAAGGTTTAGCATAAGGAAGGAAAGGAGTGGCGAAGGTTTAGCATAAGGAAGGAAAGGAGTGGCGAAGGTTTAGCATAAGGAAGGAAAGGAGTGGCGAAGGTTTAGCATAAGGAAGGAAAGGAGTGGCGAAGGTTTAGCATAAGGAAGGAAAGGAGTGGCGAAGGTTTAGCATAAGGAAGGAAAGGAGTGGCGAAGGTTTAGCATAAGGAAGGAAAGGAGTGGCGAAGGTTTAGCATGTGAGTTTTAGAATTGGAATGGCAAGGGGTTTGTTTGGTGAGGAATAGAGGATTGGTTAGGAAGAATATACAAGAGTAAAAACAGTGTAAAACTAATTCAAGCAACAACAACATACGTATAAAGAAACATAAGACCATTTTCAAAATAAGCAGCAGACATTTAATAAAAAATAGCAAGCCACAACCCCATCAATCCTTGACGTATTTCCTCACAGGCCTACGAATTCCACCCAGACCTCACAGGCCTATGAATTCCACCCAGACCTCACAGGCCTATGAATTACACCCAGACCTCACAGGCCTATGAATTACACCCAGACCTCACAGGCCTATGAATTACACCCAGACCTCACAGGCCTATGAATTACACCTAGACCTCACAGGCCTATGAATTACACCTAGACCTCACAGGCCTACGAATTACACCCAGACCTCACAGGCCTACGAATTCCACCCAGACCTCACAGGCCTACGAATTCCAGCCAGACCTCAGCATTTTGTAAGTCAGCTGTGTTGTCCTAGTGAAGAGATTGGTGGTGTTTACTGGGGTGATGAGGGAAGGAAACAGACTATAATATAATTTATACCTCAGTGCTGATGGTATGTTGTTGTGGCAATATCAACAACCCATACACACACGGTTGCCTCACAAGTGCGTCATTATCTTTATGTCAAGGTGATCTAGAGTTTCTTAAGAGTTAAAACGAGAAAGGAGCTCCAAGTGAGATGTATGGCCATGTTTCACTTGTGTTACATTGGAGCTTCTCGATTCCTCTAAAGAATGTGAGGAAACAGGACCAGAAGAGCAAGAATAATGGTGTTTTGTTGCTTGGAATAGATTGGAGGATTTAGTTGCTCCAGATTTACCAGCACAAAAAATACTTGGTATAGTTCTGATATTTTTGGAGATTATGATTCCTCCAAATTATTCCAGGCAACAGGATACCATTATATTTCTTTCTATGGGTGTGTTTCCTGGCCTACTTTGGAGGAATCAAGGCACTGTAATGTACCAAAAGTATACTCTCCCCATAATTAAGACTATATAGTG